>JAJOZX010003039.1:0-267500 GCA_023014485.1 Bathynomus jamesi
CGTGCTATTTTTTCATTTGCGGGGAGCAATTGCGTGCTCCCCGGACTACTCTTACTCTCCGGCGACATTGAGACTAATCCAGGCCCCATTAACAACTTACACATGTCACCATACACAAAGACAGACACAATAGGACCATGAGACACATACAGAAGCATATTATTAAAATATTACAGTACAACGTAGATGGCCTCTCAAACAAAATCATGCAGCTTAGGGAATTCGTATACAAACAAAACATTCACATAGCACTTATACAAGAAACAAAACTAAAACGCACACACAAAACACCCACCATCCTTGACTTCACGGCGATCCGTCAAGATCGTACTGGGGGTCACGGGGGGTGGACTCATCATTTACATACGTAAAAGCATTAGCTACACTGATGCCACCCAAAACATTACAAACACAATCCAAGCAGATAACATGATAGAAATACAGGCAGTTAACATTAAAACGCGCGCAAAACACAACACCACACTCATCAACATTTACATCCCACTAGGTAGTTCACCTCAGGTGCCAGCCAATTACAATCCACAGTTACAAAATCTGGCCTCTCTCACTAATGTCATCTTAGAAGGAGACTTGAACGCGAAAGACATTACTTGGTACCTGCACAACCAAAGCAACACCAGAGGCGCCAACATAGCCACACAACTAAACAGCCTCTTCATTCTTAACAGCACAGAAGAGCACACACACACACACATCAAGCAGGATACTCAAACTCCTCCCCAGACGTAACGTTCTGTTCCCCACTAGCAATACATACACACTGGAGAAGAGAAAAGCAACTGTCATCAGACCACCTGCCCCTCATCATTACAACACGTTCTACACTCTGCCCCAACAGCCTTAGGCACATTTACAGAATTACAAGAAAGCTGATTGGGAACAGTTCAAAATACAGACTGAGGAACAATTCACCACATTAAACAGCACAGTCTAGGGTGTCCCAAACTCATAGGGGGCCAAATTTATTTTCGGGATACAAATCCGCTCGTGTTGCGCTCTTTTGATGTTTCCCATTAGAAGTCTTCCTGTAAAATTTCCGAGAGATCGAAGGAAATTTAAAGGTCCCGAACTTTGAACACTTTATTTCTCCTCTTAACTGAAAGCAAATTAACTGAAATATTTCTCTCAAAAGTTCCATCACAAAGATGATTATACAAAATAAACATGTATTTTAATCTTAACACACAAACAACAATTTCAAAGCATCACATTTATGCATTTTAACTAAACACGTGTTTCATGAGATCCGTTTTTGTTCCCTTCCGGCTCACATTCCGTCGGTGTGAGTGGACAGTTCGAAGGAGCAACTGGAGGTCTTCTTCATCACGGCACAGAGGTTTGCTTGTGTATTTCTCAATGAGGGCGATGCCTCGCTCTGCTGCATCATTGACCACCATCAGTTCTGCAGCTCGGCTCTTTGCCAGACGGTAGTTTTCGTCAGTAGGCCATGTTTCAGGGTCTTTGGTGAAGAACGTGGGCTCAACTTGGAGAAGCTGGAAGAGTGTGGTGGATCGACTCGTCACCCACGGACTTAAACGGCTGTCCACTTGCAGTCCCTTGCCTTGGACCCGTTTGAATCCTTGCCCAGGGCGCTTTTTCAGGTTAGCCGTCATGTTACGCTTTTCATTGTCGTCAACTCTGTCATCAAACAGTGCAAGACAGATTAAGTCCTCCGAGATATACCACAGATGACGGAGCACAGCCCGGTAAGCTGTGTTTCCAACGTCCTTGTCAGGATAACCTACAAGAAGATTGCACAGCCTAACGTCATTTTTGGGAGATTTGATGGCGATGGGAGCCTCGTGCCAGTGACGCACGTATACAAGGCTCACGAAGAGAGCCATACGGCGAACCCTTGCGGTTCTTGGAGACGAAGTTCGGAGAACTGGGACTGCAGTAATGCTATTTTCAGGCAGTAAATACCTTTGGCCATCCATCTGGCCTGATGGTAAGCCCCTGGAGGCCGAAGCTTGTAACGTCCTACGTCGTCTCCGAGGTACAAGAGGCTCAGTCGAAGAAGTTCTTCATAATCCTCTCGAGGATGATTACCACTTCTTAGGGCATCGCGGAGATAGTCTATTACCTCAAGTCGCATTTGTGAAAGGCAAGCATTGTCATTTATGAAGGCTTTAGCCACCTCGTCCTTGTCAAATGCATCCAACTGACAGTGGTTCATTGATGGCCAGGCCTCCTTGAATCTCCTGAAAAGTGGGATTTGAGGACTTGGTGGTGTTCCTAGGCACACGACGAAGACATCCTTGAGAATCACTTCGTGAACGTGATGACGGCAAGCAAACCATAAAAGAGATCTTCCCAATGCCGCTTCCAAACGCGCACACGCACCTTGCACTATCCCTGTGTTTGATGCCGTCGTGTCAAACACCATGCCTATGATCTTGTCCTCAATTCCGACTAGGGTGAGCGCTTGATGGACTGCGCTTGCCATTTGCTGTCCTGTGCCGTCTATTATTTTCGGTGCTCCTAATAGCTCTTCCACACCATCCCCAGTCACCACAACAGCAATCCGATCGACTGACTTACCCTCCTGTTCGATGTCAGTGAGTATCTTTGTGTCCCAGTGGATCTGCAGTCGAGGTGGAAGCTGCTCGAGGTGGCCAATAACTTTGGTCCCTATCATTGTACGGGCCTTTTGTCGGAAGCGGTGAACCGTGCTCTTTGATGGAACACTGTCAGGACCGAGAGCTAGGGATTTTGCAGTCGCAGCAAACGCTGATGTTGCCTGTCGAACAGAAAGGCCCTCGCGATCCCAAGTTGCTGCCAGGTCAAGATCACTCAGACTTTCTTTTAGTCTGTCATGTTTGGGAGCTTTCGAAGATTTAAGTCCACAAGTGACGGCTTCGTTTCCACTGTCAGCTGACGATGTGCTAGAACTGCTGTCGGTAGCCTCTTCTGTGACTCCTACAGCTAGAGCCTCCTCCGTTTGACGCCGGTGTGCCCGCTCAAGAGCTCTTTCCCTTTCCTGTCTTTTCATTGTGGCTGCATTATATTTTCTATCTTCACCTCCCATGTAACTCGTATGTCGATCTGCCCTTTGGGAAATGAGGAATTCCTTGTCTTCAAGAGGGATATCTCCCCGATCCAGAACGTCTGAGCGGGCGACATCAAAAATATCCTCCATATCAGCCAAGAATACATCCCGCTGCATATTGCAAGTCATTCCAGTCTTGTTCTTGTTTTTATGCAAATTTCGATACCTCTGAACCAAAGCTTTCAGTTTAGTCGAGGCATGAACGGAGGTTGTGGCCAGATTCGAGTTGGCTCTAGCCCAGATTTCTAATACAGCCGATATTACAGCCTTGACACTGTTGGAATCTGTCTTCTTTTGGTCGCGGTGATGGTAAAAGAAAAGGAGCAACACGTCCATATTACTTGGTAATCGAGATTTAGCCAGCTCTGCTATCGGAGACCTCTCAAGAAGCCACAACTTGATGTTTCATCTTGTCAACGCCATAATGATCAATTCTGAAAACCAAAAAAAAGTCATCAAACGTCGGGACCTCTAAATATCATCTGATCGAGTTGATAATCACACAGCCAATGCTTTAGCCCAAACCACATCCGGGCATGACACGAGTGGTCAGGTCGTCTTAAGAAAAAAAATTGGGACACCAGCACACCCATCATAAACATCAATACAACACTCAAGACATTCAGTCAGATCATCGATAATGCAAACAAATATATACCCAAAGGAAACATTAGGAAATACAACCCATATTAGACAAGGGAAATAGCCCACCTCATCAGGCAACGTAACAACCTCAAACATAACACACAAACACCACACACAGAAGCCATAAAACAGCAGATACAACAGCTCAACACAGAAATAAACAACAAACCTAAAGAAAAACGAAGAGAAACATTTAGGGAATTCATTAACAATACTAAACCACTCCACAGATACATCCAGGCTATACAAGACTATAAACAGCATTACCCCACTCTAACAACGGCATTCACACCTCACACGCGGCTATCTGTCGCAGCCAAAATAATATCCCAGCATATACACAATGCGCTAACATTCTAGTTAATCGCTACGCAAAGATAAGTCACTTAAACAGAGACAACAACCAGAAACACGCAGACACAGCCAAACACAAGAAAACGTACAGACTCGACATGACCATTACACCCTTCAATACAGACCAGACCACCAAGATCATCAAAACATTAAGAATTCGAAGGCTACTGGACCAGACAACATATCTAACATACACCTTAAACACTTGGGCTCACAGGGAATACTAGCTCTCACAAATCAGCACATATTCATACCAACACTATTATTCCTACATATGGAAGCAAGGTAAAATTATTACACTACTCAAACCAAACAAAAATCCAACAGAACCAGCTTCCGATAGACCCATTACTTTACGATGCACACCTTCCAAAGTAACAGAAAGACCATCTTACAAATCACCAACCCACACGTACCACTATCGCCTACTCAACATGGATTCAGACCTCACTACTCAACCACGACATTACTCACTAACCTCACGCAGCACATCATGGATGGCATCAGCTCCAGACGACCAGCTCAACGTACACTATTAGCAACAAGACATTAGTAAATTTGTTGCTATCCCACGCTTCCCTCTCATAAACAAATACTCAACACAAGCATGCACGATAACACCAAAAGGTGGCTGAGCAACTATCTTTCAGGAAGATAATCACGTGTCACATTTAATGGCAAGTCATCCAAAAAAAACTTTTTCCGAACGGGGTCCCTCAAGGCTCTGTTCTTCACCAACACTCTTCAACTTATACATGCATGACATTCCACACACCCATAGATAACAAGATTACCTTATCATCATATGCAGATGACATCACTCTAACATCCACCCACAACATCGATACCGCTACAAATAGCCTAGAAACATACATAAACAGTATACAAGACTGGCTCACACATAATAGACTCAAAGTAGCGCCCACAAAATCAACCATCACCTTGTTAACAAGCAACACAAAATAACACCAGATAACTCCACAGCTTACACTAAACACCACCAACATTCCACACACTCACAGGACCAAAATACTTGGAGTCACATATAACACATCATTATCTTTTGCAAACCACATTCAGGACATTAAAAACAAATGTACTCAAGACTTAACACGCTTAGGGCACTAACAGGCACAAACTTTAGACACCAGCAGAAAACAACATCGTTCATATACAAACAATATATTCGCTCAGTTATGGACTATGCTGCCCATGCTGGACACCCATTATCTCAAACACACGCATAAACACCTTACAGGCAATAGAAAATAAACGCACTTCGTATCATTACAGGATGTACTCAAACAACACCAATAGAACATCCACAAACAGAAACAAAAATACTGAAAGTTAGGGAACATTTAGACATGAGGGAACAATTCATGGCAGCAGCGACAACTAACCCACAACACCATTGTCACTACATGCATAATCATGTACCAACACCTCGCGCCATTAAGGTAACACCAGAGAGACATTATAACCAAATACTCCATTCCATACCACGCCCCACAGACATCACACAGTACAGAAAGCACATACACACACACCTAACCCATAAAGCACTGACACGACTTGGTCCGAATGCGGTCCTAGGTGCGAAGCCGCCACCCATTGACAGGTCAGAGACCAGCCTGAGCAGATCGATCGAGTTAACAGCACGATTCCGATGTGGACATCACCCCAACTTACAGACATATAAACACAGACTAGACAACTCCACAGACGACACCTGCCACCTGTGCCACGACACACCACAAACAACTGAACACATTATGACAGACTGTACCGCTCTAGCACAACATAGAACACAACACAACATCACTAGTGCGCTGAACCTCTGGTCCACTCCGGAGAGGGCGATCGGTTACCTGCGTGCCGCTGGCTTGCTCGATCAGGGTGGGCTGATCGGCCAACAATCAACAGCAACAACTAGCGTAAATGAGACCCTTCGAAGAAGTGGCTGAGCGACAAAAGTAAAAATGGCCAGTAAACGCAGTTAAAGTTGAATCAAATTTGAAAGTGAAATAACTTTTGAACTTTTTGAATATATTTCGACGAAATATATTCAAAAAGTTCAAAAGTTATTTCACTTTCAAATTTTCTACGTCTGCCAATATTATCCGGTCAACTGTGTGAGTTGGTATCTTGCTTGGCTGATGTTACAATTCCCATCAAAGATGTTTTCTAAAAACATTTACTCTCTCCACTGAATTAAGTCCCAAAGATAAGTATGTCCTACTGTATATAAAGTCGTTTCACAAGAATTGGGAGAACAGCCCAACCTTCATCTATAATAATAAAAGGATGCGCGCGCGCGCGCGCGCGCGTGTGTGTGTGTGTGTGTGTGTGTGTTCCAGCCATAACTCCAAAATGGAAGCAGTTACAAACGTGAAACTTCACACACGTATTGATTAGGTCCCCAAGTTGTGCACCTGGGTATTAATAAATTAAATAATTAAAATTACTGGGTCCGAAGGGCGGCCCAGAGCTGGGCACTTGCGGTTTTTTGCCCGTTTTTTTGCGGTACTGCGGTACTACTACCGCACTACCAAACCGGTACCGCATAACGCAGTACCGCAAAGGATCGCTGAAAGTACAGCAGTACCGCTACCGCATTCAAATTTCCCGCGTACTTTCCGCGGTACCGACCAACACGGTAGTACCGCAGTACCGCAAAAAAAAAAACGCAAGTGCCCAGCTCTGCCGAAGGCCCCAGCACCGTGATAAAACTACAAAAAAGAACGCAGCCGTGAAAATCTTGAGCTTCACAGTGCAGCCCGTAATAATAATAATCTATAATAATAATAATAATAATAATAATCTATACTATAATAAGAGAGCTGTCCGTCTGTCTGTCCGTCTGTCACACTTTCCGAAATTGTGAGAAAAAATTGTGAGAAAAAATTTCAGAAATTGTAAAAAAAATTCAGAAATTGTATACGGGCGGCAATGTGAAGCTCAAGATTTTCATTACTGTTCTTTTCTGTAGTTTAACAATGGGGGAAGGGTGGGGGTGGGGGTAATGGGGGTGGTAATGGGGAGGGGTGGGGGTAATGGGGGAGGGGGTTAGCCCCCAAGTTGTATGAATGGGGGTGAGGAGTTTTGGGAGATACCAGATTCAGAAATGTTGACACAATGTGAAGCTCAAAATTTTCACGGCTGGGTTCTTTTTTTGTAGTTTAGCCTGTCTAACCGTCAGCGAAGTGACGGGAACTGTATTAGTAATAATAATAAAGAACGCGTGTTTGTGTCTGTCAGTCTGTTCCAGCCATAGTTCCAAAATAATAGTAGTTACAAACATGAAACTTCACACATATTGATTAGGTCCCAAGGTTGTGCACCTGGGTGTTGAATGCCTGATTAGGTTAATTGAATGCCCGGTTAGGTCAACTGTACGCCCTTGACGATTGGTTAGGTTAAGTCATGATATTTTTATTAGCTTTAACGAAAATATCATGACTTAACCCAACCAATCGTCAAGGGCGTACAGTTGACCTAACCGGACATTCAATTAACCTACCCGGACATTCATTTAACCTAACCGGGCATTCAATTAATCTAATCGGGCATATATATATATTATATATATATATATATATATTATATATATAATTAATATATATATATAGCGTTCAACATCCACCCGGCAACGCCGGGTCGCTCCGCTAGCAGGAAATAAAATAATGGACATACTGTACCATATAGAAGAACAATTGGTTTATCACTTGTCAATCAGGGCCGGATTGAGCATTGTTAGGGCCGGGGGCAATGAATATTTTCGGGCCGGTGTCACTAGAAAAACACTGGAAAAACAATTCTTTACCTGATACATCATACATGAGTGATGTGATCAGCTGACTGGGATCGATCAACAGAAAACTAAACAAAAACAAAGATGTGATTACAGAAAATGTATACTTTGTTCACATAAATGGGATACTAAACTAGGTTTTGTAGAAGCGGAATCTAGGATTTTTTTTTTTCTTCCTCACGTCGACCAATTATTTCAACGGTAGATTATAGCGTTTACATAGTTTCTTGGGGCCGGTCAGCATCTTGGGGCCGGGGGCAAATGCCCCCTTTGCCCCATTATAATCAGCTACTGTTGTCAATACATAGTTGATGGTAATATATACTTACTATATAAGATGAATATTGCTTTTTTATTTCAGATTTTTGTCACAAAGCATGCATCTCACATCCTCAATGCAAAATGGCCGTTGCGAAATCTGAAGAAAACGGACGAAAACTTTGTAAACTTTCCTCTGCATTACTTCCCCTTCACAGTTACCAAAAAATGACAGCGAGGTTTCTCTCTACAATGGTAATTAACAAATTACTTTTTACTCGTGTTTTTTGTATAAAAGATAATGTAGTTAACAAATGGTTACCTTGATTCTCACGTATATTTTAGGTTACAATGTAGCATATTTCAGTGGACACATTAACTATCTTACAATTTTGCAAACGATTGAAAAGTTTCAGTAGTATGAGTACATCAGTACATTTCCTATGCAGGAGTATAGTGATTATGACTTAGTGTTGTTGGCAGACTTTTTGCGATGCTTCTTAATCATGCTGTATGGATGACATGAAGAAAAATAACTTGATCTATGTTGATGATATGGCGTTAATAAGCATTCCGGTGAAAGGTCTGGATCATCTTGTAAAAATTTATGAATCATATTCACAAAACCATGACATTAATTTTAATGTTATTAAATTAAACTTATAGAATTCCACCCTAAAAGCTCAAACCAAACAGCTATTATTATTATTATTTTCAAAATGAGAGACGAACCAATAGAGCAGGTACAAGAATTTAAGTATCTGGGTCAAACTATCACCAGCTCCTTGAGTGACGACTCAGACATAAGGAAACAATATCGAAGTTACTGTGCTAAGGCGAATTTGATTATAAGGACATTAAATTCTGTACGAGCAACTCTAGACACTCTTTTTCAGACTTTCTACACTAATAAATTATAAAAAAGGCTCCTGCACAACCCTCAATTTGCTTCACAACAAATCCTATAGACTGCTGCATAAGTTACTTCCAAGATGCAATTGTTCGCTAACTACAACGTTCAGAGCCTCCATGGAGGTAACAAGATGTGCTCAATGCAGTCTAATGCGAAGAATTAAAAACTCGGACAATCCAATTGTCCAAGCTATTCATCAGTCTGTCTTCATGTCTTCAAGACTGTGGACCTCTTGGTATGAAAGAGTTTATTTATAGCTCCACTTAACTCCTGTATTAGCTATTCCATTACATATACTTGTTATTTTTATGAAGCTGTTATTACTAATTTTATTATTTCTCGGTTCTTTACGTGCATTATTGTTATTTCCTTATTACCGTAGTCCTTTTTTGTTTTTGTTTTTTAAATTCATTGTTTAATTAGTTGTGTTTTTGATTATCTTTTTATGTTATAGGATCTGCCTCCTGCCCAAAAAAAACATCATTATCATCACCACCACCACATACATGTATGTTGGTAGTGTTGCTGCGTGTACTTTTTATTTTTATTTCCATTTTTATTTTTATAGTCTCAGCTGTTGGTAGTTTTTATTATTACTTGCTTCACTATATCTTATTTTTATTTCTCATTTTGTTATAAATTTAGTTTTTTAAATTTATTAGTTTGAAGTATCTTTTTTTTTTTCTTATCTTCAAGAATATTGTACTATTTTATGGGACTTATATTCTGCCAGTGAAGCTTATCATTGTTGTCATTATATTGTCGATAATTCACTGGTCTACAAAAAAAAAAAAAAATTCTGCTTCTCCCAATTTAATGGGTGATCTAAACTAATTTTGGAGTGCTGAATCTGAAAATCACATTAGTTTTTCTCTATCGGGTCAGGTTATCTAGATATCTGTAACCCTTATTTAGACGTTTATAGGCAGAATACACTCAAAACTTGAAAGTTCAGTATCACAGAGAAGAAATTTTTGAAAATCTACTTATAAATCTACAGGGTGTCCATAAATTATTCACCCATTATAAGCCTTAATAAATTCGTTATTATAGGAGCTATCTTAAAACGGTTTGCAGCAATTAATAAGAAATTTTTGTTTTAATTCAGTAAACCTCCACGTGAGTTCCATTGGTAGCACGCAGAACATCAAGGCGATAGATGATTTCGTTCCATACATTAAGAAGCATGTCTTGCGTGATGGAAGCTAATGTCTCTTCAATCCGGTGTCTTAATTCTGTAATGTTATTAACCTTCTTTGCATACACTGTCCTTTGTGTAGCCCCATAAAAAGAAATCCAGAGGCGTGATATCCGGGGAACGAGGAGGCCATGGAATAGGGCCATCTCGCCCGATCCAACGAGAAGGAAACTTTTCATTGAGGAACCTCCGCACTTCTAATCCCCAGTGTGGCGGTGCCCCATCTTGCTGAAAGAACACACGGGGCTGCATATCCTCAAGCTGAGGTGCAGCATACCAGTCAAGCATATCTAGGTAATTTGTAACCTTCACAGTGTTCTCATGGAAGAAAAATGGTCCAATCACACGGTTATGGGAGAGAGCACACAAACGTTTATCTTGGGACTGTTGCGTTCGTGTTCAATAAATTCATGCGGGTTTTCTGATCCCCATATACAGCAATTGTGTCTGTTGTCTTTACCAGACAGATGGAATGTCGCTTCATCACTGAAAACGACATTGTTCAAAAAATGCATCTTCATCAATACGGTCAAGAATGTCAACAGCAAACTGTACCCGCTTGGGTTTGTCATTTGGTAGAAGTTTCTGCAAGGTTTGCAATTTGTAGGCATAAAGTTTCAACCTCTTGTGAACCACTTTATGCACTGTTGAACGGGGTATTTGCAGTCTTGCTCAGCGGATGGCTTTTGTAGGACCGGATAAACGCCTCCTGAATTCCTGCTATCTTATCTTCAGACACACTAGGCCTACCAGCTCCTTTCTGATGTAGCACACTGCCAGTTTCTTGAAATTGTTTCAGCCATCGCTTGATGATTGCTTTGTTGGTGGAGTTTTCTGATATTTCTCCCGAAAACGTTTCTGTACAGTAATTAGAGATTTGGTTTCCCACATCCACAGCACAACACATTGCTTTCTTCCTCACTGTCGCCATTGTGCCCCTAGTGGTGTTCTGTGAAATAAAGAAAAAAATTTTGAGTTGTTATTAATTGCCGCAAACCTTTTTAAGATAGCTCCTATAATAACGATACGTACACATGCATTATTACATATCAACTGCTACATATAGTTCACTTTCTTAGAAGTGAGTTTTCTTGGATTTGCGTCTACACGTATACTCAGTAGAGCCTTCCCGTTTTAGCATCCAGCAAAAGTCACCAAGCGTGCAAGGGTCCTATCGTCCTTGGTAGTTTTTTTCCATCATTGCAATGTCCTGATGAAACCGCTCTCCGTGTTCATCTGACACTGAGCCAAGGTTATCTGGAAAGAAGTCCAGATGGCTGTGCAAAAAATGGATCTTCA
Source organism: Bathynomus jamesi (assembly GCA_023014485.1). Classification (NCBI taxonomy): domain Eukaryota; kingdom Metazoa; phylum Arthropoda; class Malacostraca; order Isopoda; family Cirolanidae; genus Bathynomus; species Bathynomus jamesi. The sequence goes on from JAJOZX010003039.1 coordinate 11,552, forward strand.
GAGACATTCTAGCTCCAAGTTGTTGGTGTGCATCCAGCAGCTCGGTGACCATTGCTTCATAGTGAGGGGACTTTGTTGAGCCTAAGAAGTTGTCACAAAGTTTCTTAAAAGAATTCCAGGCTCTTAGTTCCTTTGCACTGAGAGTGCTCAAAAACTGTTCATCCTTTAAAAGCACTCTTATTTGGAGACCAATAAAAACACCTGTTTTCATCTTCGCATCACTAACGCTAGGAAATTTTGAATGCAGCTTCTTCTGTGTCGAGCGCTTTGACAAAGTTCTTTATCAACCCTAGTTTGATATGCAGAGGGGGCAAAATAATCCTTTCTTGATCAACTAATGGTTCATACTTCATATTATGTTGTCCTGGCACAAAGGCTTCACGTGGTGGCCAGTCCTTCTTTACATAATGCTGCTGTGTTGCTCTACTGTCCCATAAACACAGAAAGCACATGTACTTGGTAAAGCCACCCTGCATTCCCTGGAGAATCCTACCACTTTTAGGTCTCCACAAATCTTCCACTTATATTGATCATAATTGATTGCATTCAGAAGTATTACCATGTTCTCATATGACTCCTTGAGATGAACTGAGTGTCCAATTGGAATGCTTGGGTGAACGTTCCCATTGTGTAACAAAACAGCTTTAAGACTCCGCTTACAAGAGTCAATGAACAGACGCCACTCGTCTGGAACATGTTCTATTTTAAAATACGAGAATAAACTTTCCAAATCTGAGCAGTAACATAGCTGATTTACAATTTGAAAGTAGCACGATATGTCGGAGCTTCTCTTGCGAAAAGAAGTAATGCACACATCACCCTGAACTAAGTTCCACTCCTTAAGTCTCGAAGCTAAAAGTTCAGTCTTGCCCTTTGAAAAATATAAGTCCCTGACCAAGTCATTCAAGTCTTGCTGAGTTATGAAATGTGGTTCAGAAGAAGATTCTGGACAGTACTCTGTATCAGAAGATTAATTTGTTTGTTCTGACAATGCTTCCTCTTCAGATGATGTTGGCAGAAGATTCTTATCTGCTGGTGGTGTTGGAATCGGAAGCTTATCACTATGAGGAACAGATTTGATGGCAGAGGCTATCACAGGATAGTCAATTTTATTCCTAGTTTTTGATGTAAGGCCAGCTACTTTGCTCTGACAGAAATAGCAATCGTCAGTATGGTTCTTTTGCTCACGCCAAACCATAGGTACTGCGAATCCTATACCTTTCCTTCTACAATTGAACCAGTCACGTAAATTCATTGCAGTTACTACAGCAAACATGTGGGCCCATCTTTTGTCTTGGTCACCAATATGACAGCCGAAGTAGTGATAATACACTGTTCTTATCAGAGGAGTCATATTCCTGCGCTGTGAAGTTGGAGTAAATAGACAACAGATGTAACAAAATAAATCTGGACTGTTAACGCAACACCTTGAAGCACACATAAATCTAAAAAGTAAAAACGTAATTATTGTGTTTTGTATTGAAGTAAAATGAATTAAAATCATAAAATTATTGAACTATAATCATGAAATTAGTATAAAACAGTACCGTATAAAACATCATATTCTGACAAAACCTGACCTAATGTGCAAAAATGAAGTTCATTTTCGAAATCAGCACCATATAATTAGTATAAAACAGTATGTTTTTACCGGGAAGCAAAACTGTTGTTAGGTTGTGTTATAATCGATAATTTCTAATAGTATGACGAACACATACTGTATATTAAGCACTTCCTAACCCCACACAGAGAAACTATCACCATATTCTTCAACAAGGAAACTTTAAGTGTGAAATGAATAACGTTGTTATCGAAAAACAATACAACGTCCATTATACAGTTTACATTACAGTTTACAGCAAGGTCTACTTCAAACCGAGGTTTGAAAAAACTATATAGGGCTATGGGTTGATTGCCTGATACCCTCATCCGTTGGAAATTTCCAACAGATTTCAGTGGAGAGTTAAACGACAAAAGCCCTATGTTTTTTCGTTAGAGAGTTATGAATATGTAGGTCTTTAAAGGACCTCTTTATATTTCATTGTTTATGGTAATTTTAGCGTCGGGATTTTAGATGCCTATATGTGAACGAAAAGAAATTGTCCCACCTTATTTTTGCTGGGTCTTAGTTTGCTTCGATGTAGGGCGTTACGATCTTTTTCGGTGTAGGGCCGCCACGATGGAGTTACGCGATGAGTTAACTTCTTGTAATAAATATAGGCAGTCACAATATAAACACTTTTAGGCATAGGCCTATCCTTTCATGCGTATTAAGTTTATTATAAGGAATTCACTCAGAACTTTAAGGAAGACAAAAGCACATCCTCCCTGTTTAAAGCGTTCGCTGTACAATAAACAGCTCTGAGAGCCGTTCCTTCGCTCCTTCGCGTTGTATTTTCATTATTTGCCGATCTGGCAAAATTTTGTTTGGTCTACTTCTCTGTGGTAGACTAAACAATAAATTGGGTTTTCTTGTTGCTATGTGAGGCTCGATTCATACATACAGGTTCTTTGTACGTATGGCAATTATTTCATTCCCAATAGGCTATGTCGCCAATCCCGAGGCAATTTTGTATAGATATTTAATTCAATTAATTAATAATTTATATTTAATTATGAAATAAAGGTACCACATATGATACTATGTTGTGAGCGCGTATAGTTTTTCCATACGAGGCCTAAGCACGCCTACAATACACTACCTTATAGGTTATATTTCAATACAAAATAATAGTTTATTGTGTTGTATAACTACAAATTGTCTCTGTTTGGGGGATTAAACGACCATTGGAAATTGAGAGATTTACCATGTGAAGTACCGAAGAAAAACAGATTATGCAGGCAGTGGGCTTAGAATCACAGAGGCCGTGATGCCAACACTTACAACAAAAGACGTAAGAGAACGTATTTTTTAGTACCAAACTTTCCATCACCGACTTCATCAAAACTATTTCGAGAAGAAAATTAACGTAATTTTTTAATGCAGGAAGGAGGGGCCTAGAGCGAATGCCGGCAAAAACGCCCCCTCATTGAGGAAGAAGAAAGCCAAAATGAAGGTCCGGGTTTTCGAGATGCCTAGACACTCTGTGTTTGAAAGATTGGAGATCATAGACGGAGGGAAAGATGGATTGAGGAAGATTGTTCCAGAGTTCACCGGTTGAGTAGGTGAAAGACTGAAAATACCGATTAACCCTTGCATTAAAAAGTTCGCCAGAAAAGGGATAAAAATGTGTCGAAAGTCTGGTACTGCGACATCTGAAAATTTTTCATGTGCTTATGTCAGCATGCTTCAACGAATACAAAGAAAACAATACGCAGAGCTCGCTTTAGTTGGTTGCGATGATCTAAGGCAGGGGTCCCCAACCTTTTTGTGCCGAAGAGCATATTCAAGACTACCGGTAGTGCGGCGGGCACCATTTACTTTTTCAAGGCAAATTTATAGTTGGACTTAATAATGAACATAATACACAAAAAAAACATTTAATTCGTATGTAAAATAATGAATATAATGCACAAAAAAAACATTTAATTCCTATGTAAAATAATGAACATAATACACAAAAAAAACATTTAATTCTTATGTAAAATAATGAACATAATACACAAAAAAAAACAAGGATGGGCTAACTAAGAATCTTAGAAAAATTATCAAAACGATAACTTTATTTAAAGAAATAATTATTTTCAAATAAATGAGCATCTGTTTCTGTAATTAACTACTAAAATTTAATAAAATGTTAAGTATGTTACATATTTTAAATATTTAGTAACTAAATATTTAAAATATGTAACATACTTAACATTTTATTAAAAATTTAAATAAAAACTTATCAATCGTAGTCAGTCAGTGGCGGGCACACGCAAAAGGGTCGGCGGGCACCATGGTGCTCGCGGGCACAGGGTTGGGGACCCCTGATCTAAGGCAAAAAGGTGTGTGTTTCAACTATTTTTAAGTTCTGTGTAAATTTCATTTGAAAAACAATAATTGAGTAGGCCTCTCCCAAACAACAATTAGGCACAATGACCTGCCCATATTGGGTCTAAAAATAAATACGATTAGAGTTTGGAATATGGACAACAAACGAACGCCACTCGCTTTGAACTTAACATATGCAAGAGCTGAAGTGAGTGTCATTCTTTTAGATGGCCTATCCTAAAATTCGAGGCCACACACACAAATGACAAAAATTTTTGTCATTATTGCATCACTTTTTCTTGTATTCACATGATCTTTGGTACTAGTCATTGATATGACGCAATCTAAAAGATTGCGTCATATCAATACAAAAAAAAGTGATGCAATAATGACAAACAATTTTGGCGGTAGGAAATTCTACCAATGGGCACTAATGGGTTAATACTGAGCAAGTATTTTAGATCGTATCTGTGATAAGATAAATATTTAAATATTTATTATACGATTTGTTTGTCTGTCAGCCAGGTAAAAACTCTAACCGTTTTTGGGAGCTGTTAACCGGAGTTTTTGTTGGACTGCTATATTGCACTGTTAGATTTTTTTCTATTTTAAGGTTACGAATACTAGATTTTACATAAAAATAAAATAGTTTTGCGAATAAATTTTTCTTCCATTAATATGATTTCATTATCTATATTCAGAAACGAAAGGGGGTTCATGAGCGACCATGTAATGGCAAGACCAGTGAAAATATTCGTGCAGAGTTTCGGGACCGATTGAATCGTGTAGCTCCTACAAAAAGGACTCTGTTCAGATGGGAAAAGAAACTGTTCACAACAGGAACTGTAAAAGATAAACCAAAAACTGGCAGGCCTTGGTTTATTTTTCACAGTTCCTGTTGTGAACAGTTTTTTCCCCAGCTCAACAGTCCTTTTTGTAGGAGCTGCACGATTCAATCGGTCCCGAAAGTCTTCACGAATATTTTCAATGGTTTTGCCTTTACGTGGTCGCTCATGGACCCAGGTACTAGCCAATATGCGTTGTTCAACCATATAGTTGCTGCTATCACACATTTCAAATGGGTTTAAAAGAAAAACGAAAATCAGTTAGTATTTTACTGGGGTGACAAGACATTATGGACACCCTGTACAACTTAATATAGAATTTTATTGATATAGAGTAGGAGATTACAATAATTTATAATATTTAGATATTAGCTAGTTAGAGAAAATGTAAATTTATGGGTAACTTAACTTATTAATTAAGTTTTGCCTTTTTCGTGAATGTAAAATATTTTTATACAATTAGGCGCTGGGCTGCTGATGGGGCGTGGTTCGGATTCCACGTTAAACTGTAGGTCTAAGGTGGAGTGAAAAGCTTGACCTTCGTCAGAATGAACAATTCGGGCGGAAGCTAACCAAAACCAAAGGTTACACTTTGAAATGAGTATAAATTATAAGTGGTTTTTGTCTGTTCAATTTTCTATAAATATAGATTTTGTTTTGTAATGAAATTTTTAAACCCTCAAAGAATCGGTGAGGAATCGCTAAATTTGGCCGATGCCGATCAGTCGGTACATCACTAGATTTTACGTATCAACCCTTTCATTACGTTACCGACCGAAGGTTTTGTCTTACGTCAAAAGGGTGAAAAGTGCTTGTTACAATTAATGCTTGCTACATATCACTATTCACTCGAGATTGTATACATGCCTGCACAGTTGGAAGTCTGTTTTGTTACCGAGTGAGTTTCAGTTAATTTACACTAAAAATACACGCATACATACGGAAACGCTATAATAGGATTGTGCTCCATTCAGTGGAGAAGACAAAAGGCACTGCAAGTTTTTCATGACGACTGAGCTGACTACACGCTTTGAAGGACCTTGTTCTCAACTGCGAGAGCAAAGATCTCCAAAATTTGGTCCAACTTTCAAACAGAAATTATTTCAATATTTTACAAAATTTTTACTTCACAGACAGGTGACCTAATTGAAGTAAATTGACTGTTAAAGTTATCGTTCAACTGTAAATAGCACAATTATATTCCCACAGGCAAAACAGATGTTTGGCTGTTTGAAATTCATCGACCATGAACTATACTGGAGAGTCGCGAACTCTGATGGTAAATATAATTATTTATGGGTGAAATTTTTCTGCACTAAACTAAAGGGCGATACATACCATATCACATCGAGGGAGCACTGCATATTTAGAGAGAGTGGCAATTCAGGTATCACACACTGACTGGTCGACGAAAATAATAGTGGTATGTCATTGCAACGGGTGGACCTTTTAACTCTGACGGTTTTAATATCCTTATAACTTTTTTGTTTTTTAACCAAATCAAATAAAATTTATACACAACATATGTACATACAAAGTTTTTTTTTTCATTAAGCTGCTTTTATCTATCTGCAGAATTGACGAAATGGCGAAGAAAAACCTTTTGACGTATACGAACACAAATGCTTTATAACGAAATGTCGTATAAAATAAGCCATAGTTATTGCATAATTGCTAGTCTTCCAATATGCCCTGGCCCCCACGCTCTCCCGATCTCACCCCTTGCGACTTTTTTTTATGGGGGTTATTAAGTCGAAAGTCTATGCGACAAGACCAACCGACATTCATGAACTGAAACAGAGAGTTCAAGCAGCTTTTGGTGAAATTACGGTCGATATGTGACAAAAGATGGCTTTGGAATACAGAGCAAGGCTGCCTATACTGATCGAAAATGGTGGAAATCACATTGAAGTTTATAACTAACCTTGTAAGTTTATAAAGGTAATTAAATCTATATCCAAAAAACTTTATGTATGTACCTATGTTGTGTATAAATTTTATTTGATTTGGTTAAAAAACAAAAAAGTTATAAGGATATTAAAACCGTCAGAGTGAAAAGGCCCATTCAGTATATACAGTAGGTCTATATTCTAACGAAATAGTATCGGATTTGAAGATTGAAAATATTTTGGTACTTTTGCATTATCCTCCCAACACTAATTTTTTTTTATAACGGCTAACGCCTGCGGCGGGCTGTTTTTACCGTAACGTAACGTAACCTAATACCAGTGGTGGGCACCGTTAACCAAAAAGTTAACTTCGTTAACCGCTAATCCGTTAACCAAAAAGTTAACTTCGTTAACCGTTAATCCGTTAAACATGTAACGGAAGTTACCGATAAACCGTTAACGTTAACTTTTATTATAAAAAAAATGAAAAACACAATATCTATATAATTTAATTTTTCCTCTTCTTCTCGTTCTCCATTTTGTCCATGAGATGCATGTTGCCCTTCATGAAAATTAGCATATCAAAGTTTTCATCAGACAGGGATGATCTCTTGGCCCTCAGGATGTCCTTGCCCATAGAGAACAAACGTTCAAGTTCAAATATTTCCACATAAATTAAAATAGTCATCCATAAAATTGAAAGAAAACCAAAAGAAAACGATGTGGACTTATGCCCCTTTTGTCCTGTTGGTACTTAGAAGTTGACTCAATAAATCCTTTATTATTTCACATTTAAAAATAATAAACAAGAACAACAATTGTTTGAAGCATTCTTGAACATTTCAAGAACAAGATAAAAAATAAAATAACCCTTAACTTTGTTATTTGGAACAGATATGGCACAGAATATTCGGGAAGTAATTGCACTGAAATTTCTTCAGTCTTCACAGCAGAGATACTAAAGAGTAAACAGCCTCTGGCGCCACACACTCACATTTACTTCTCAACGCCATCTATTATCTCATAAAGAAACTAATTCACATTGGGACTTGAAAGTACCGGCAGGATCAACCGGGTAGAAAAATAATTATGGAGATTTTAAAGATGTGGTACCTAGAAGTACCGCCAGGACATAAAGGGTTAAGGTGAAAACGCTCCCATTGTAAGACATCAATTGACTTAATTTATGTCATCAAAGTGACATGAGAATTGAAATCTTACCTGATCAGTTTTATGGTTCTTGAAATGTATCAAGGAAACTACTAATAAGGTACTCACAGACATATTATAAATATACATGACTTACTTGACAACGATTATTTTTAAATATTCACTAGCACAAACATGTTGCGCAAGAGACAGACTGCAAATGAAACGAATGTAGTTATTTGTTGTAATTGTTACATATATATTATTGAAAGTGCCTTAAAGTGCTCGTGATATTTCTTGAAAGAAGTTGAAACATTCAACTCAAATGGCAAATCTTTCCGCCTGATTTTACAGTCGACCATGTTTTGCTCAAACCAATGCCATAAATAACTACCATATTTGGTAAGACACAAATTGTGGCGACGGAAACAAATATATCGCCTGATTTTGCACTGCGGAAATGGAAATTCGTTCATCACTATTAACAGTGGCGGATTAATTGCGCACCTGCTCAGCACTGAAAATAATAGAAACTTTTAAACGTTTATTTATGAATTTTTTGGGTTAACGGACTTGAGTTAACGGAAGTTAAATGTAACGGAAGTTAATTAGTCCGATAATGATTTTCAAAGTTAACTTAAAAGTTAAATCGTTAACGAAAAAGTTAACTTCGTTAATTAACGATTAACGGATTAACGGTTTGTGCCCAGCTTTGCCTAATACCAACACTAATTTTTTTTATAATGGAAGGAAAATAAAGTACCATAACCAAAACCAAACCAACATTATATAAAAAAATTAGTGTTGGGAGGATAATGCAAAAGAACCAATATTTCCCTTCCTCTAATTGGTCAGCCTTTGGAAGAAATGAAACATGAACTCTGATTGGTCAATTTATAATTTCTGACCCAGCGTTCAGTATGTACACTGTACACAGGGCCGGTCCAAGACATTTGGCCACCCAGGGCAAACTTATTTTTGGCAGCCCTCAGTTTAAAATGGAATGTATACTAAAAAAGGCTATAGTTAGATGAAAAGTTTAATTTTAATACAAAAACAATTCACTTAAATGTACAAGCTGACCTAACATTTAGTTGACTTGACAATTTATTTAAATACAAAAGCAATTTACTTTTTTCCAATTATGTCCGGTTTCTATCGGCGGTATGTTTACAACTAAACTCTAATTCCTACAATACAATACAATACAATGAAATAAACTCTAATTCACTGTACAAGCTGAATTGATATTTATAAAACCCACCTAATAACAAAACTTTTATCAATCACAAGTTTATTTTTCTTGTTTTGCGACTCGCAAAATCAGCAATTAAGCTTGAGTAATCGAGCGGTGATGCTATAGAATTTTCAACTGAAATAATGGAAAGGTCAACCAGCCTTTCTTGTGTCGGCGTTGAATGCAAGTAAATTTTGATTAATTTTAACTTCGAAAAATTGCGTTCGCCACTTGCTACAGTAACTGGTATAGTTCGTAAAATTCTCAGGACAATCGAAATATTTGGCATAATGTCAATGAAACGGTTGTCACAAATACGTACCTTTTAAGGCTTTTCTAATAAGTGTATATAACAAAAATAAAGTATCGCTATTTTTTGTAAGTCACATTTTCTCAGAAATTGAAATATTTTTTCTTAAAAATAATGTACTTATAAATTGTCCTGATTTACTTCAATTATAAGGGACTGTGGGTTGGGAGGATAATTTTCTTTGGGTGGGGAGAGATGGTCTGATTTACTGAAATGAAAAGGTGGCAACACTATAGCCCATCCATATACAGGGTGTCCCATAAGTCTAGAACCATAGGGTAAAATAAGTAATTCATGTTTTTCCGTTTATGCAAGTGCCCGTGATGTCTTTGAGTAAGGAAGAATGCATCCAGGTAATTCTGCTCGTAACAAATCGGAGTCAGAGGGAGGTCGCTGAGAAATTTAACAGATTGCATCCGGACCGCGCGCCGATAACACACAGCTGTGTCGGTAAACTTGTAGCAAAGTTCAGGGAAACGGGATCCATAGGAGATAAACCACGCAGTGGATCTCCGAGGACATTCACCGACGATGAGACAGCCGCTACCATCCTCGCTCATTTCACAAAGTCCCCAAAAGTCTCTTCAGAGTTTTTATTGCCGTTTTTTATCATTTTGCCCTATGGTTCCAGACTTACGGGACACCCTGTATATCTCGAGAACTATTCTTGTGAAAATGCCTGCGTTTATAACCACCAGCGAGAAGCCAAATACTACAAGTACGGGGCTCCAATAAACCTTAGCCCCCGCGCCCATGGCCTAAACCATTAGAGGTACAGTAAAACTGAACATACCTTACAAAAGAGAATTTAATCCTGCATTTAATGAGAAACAATTAAAACTTGGTGTTCCCGCCATTGGCTTCCAAGACAGCCTGAATTCGCTTTGGGTAGCTTGCCAAAAGTGACGTGAATAGATTTTGATCGTTACGCAAATTTACTAAAACAGTTTCAATGTGTTGCGTCATTGTATCCTTCGAAAATAGATTTGCTGCAGGTTCTTGAAACGAGAGACATTCAACCTTGTCCTTTATAACTGATCCAATGTGTTCACAGACGTTCAGGTCAGGAGAATTTCCTGGCCATTCTTCATTTCCAAAGAAATCGATCTCATGGTTCCGCAACAACTGTTGAGTGGCTAATGCCTTAAAGCAGGGAGCCTTATCGTGCAGAAGTGTGACCTGATCGACATCCATAACATTGTTTGGGTTTCTTAGAAAAGGAATGACATGCTGGGATAGAATAATATCACGAAAATACTGTCCATCCCAACTCTGACCATTTGGCTTCAGCACCCACATGAGCTTCTTTGCAGTGAACAAAACAAACACGCCAACACAGTCTGGACTTTTTAATAATTCGCGATAATGTTCATTGTCATCGATTTCATCTGGTGTTGTGGCCCACACTCTATCATTTTGGTAGTTAGGCCGACGTGTTACGTAAACAAAAAACTCATCGGAGACAGCTAAATGCATGAAATCATCCACATCCCAATCTTCAAGATAATGGGCAAACCACATTCTGTCATCGATGTTAAGTTGAGTTTTTCTTGGCTTTAGAAGTTCATGCCAAGGCTTTAAACCTTGCCTATGACGGTACAGTCGAATGATCTCACCACTAACGATCTTTCCTCTCAACACTTCGATCTCTCTAGAAAGTTTAGCACAGTTGTTTTTCCGCTTACGCGTACCGCTTTCAATGATGTCCTTTGTTTCCTGAGAGTGGCAGATTTGGGCGCCCAGATTTGGTTGTATCCATTTCACATTCATCCAAAGTTTTTTTTTCCAATTTCTTTTGACGAAGTCCTCACTTCCTCGCAACTTTTTGGCAACCCATGAACGTGTTATAAAGGTGGCTCCAGCATCACGAGCTTTCCGAATGTTATTGCTCGTATGCGATCTATCACACGTTGCCTCTTCGAATCACCAATTAATTGAGAAGCCATTATATTATCAATTTATCAGCTAGAGTAATTTTAATACCTGCAATAAATAAAGAATTTTATATATTTTTATAATCACTAAAAACTATTTCGATATAAGTAAACATGTAAGCTGCAAATGGGGGGAGGGGGGGGCTAAGGTTTTTTGGAACCCCTTATATACATTTTTAAAATGAGGGTGAATCAGGCAATTCTTATTATGTAATTTCAAAGTATAATTTTTTTTAATGAAATTATGTATCTAATTTATAGTTTCTTAGTTAATTGATATTTTTAAAAACTTCAGTATTATAACCATGCAACTCGGCTGGTGGTTATGTTTGCAGCCAATCATAGATGCTGGAAGTTGATGACGTAATGACTCAACTGTAAATTAAAAACTTATAGAATCGATTCACCCTGAAAATATTCAAAATTAATTAAAATTGTTTATGATAAATAAATAATTAAAAATAAATACAAAATGTCTTTAAAGTATGCTGCAGTTCTCATAATGTACGAGTATGAACTCCAACAAAAAGTGTAAAAATTGTAATTTCATAAAAACGAATATCTTTTAATATCTGGGCATCTTATTCAGACCTACATAAAACGGATCGTGAAATGTAATAAACATTTTGATGAATTATATATAGACCAAGATTTTATAGATAACTAACCAATTTATTGGTCCCTACTGTAGACCTATGTTCATTAGAGTGAACTTGAGATGCACTAAATGAATTAGTTAGTTTTATCAGGGGTGGAAGCATACAGGTATAAAAAGAAAGGGCAGAGCTTGCGCAGCCGGGCTACCCGGCTATTTAACGGCAGAGCCTGCGTAGCCGGCAACCCGGTCAAATAAATAATTGTTCGGAGTGCTTAGGTAGCCGGGGTTTTTTTATGCAGGAAGGAGAGGCCAAGGACAAATGCCGAGCAAAAGCGCTCTTCCCACAGAGGAAGAGAGCCAAAATCAAGGTCAGGGGTTTTCGAGATGCCTAGACACTCTGCGTTTGAAAGATGTGAGGTCATAGGCAGGAGGAAAGATGGATTGAGTAAGATTGTTCCAGAGTTGACCAGTTAAGTAGATGAAAGAGTGAAAATACCGATTAACCCTTGCATTAGATAGTTAGACAGAAAGGAATGACAAAGTGTAGAAAGTCTGGTACTGCGTGCTCTCCCTAAAGGAGGAGGCATGCAGTTAGAGAGTTCAGAAGAGCAATGTCCGTTATGAATGATAGCGATAGTAAAGAGAGAGTGAGGCAACAGTGCGGCGGAGAGAGAGAGAGAGAGAGAGAGAGAGAGAGATTGAAGACAATCAGTAAGAGGCGGGGAATTGATGGGACGGAAAGTCTGATTCCACCCGGTCAAGTACGGCTGTGTGGGTTGAACCACCCAACACATGAGAAGCATACTCTATACAGGGTTACCCGGTCAAATAAACAATTTACGTAGCCGGGTCACATTTTTGTTTTAACGAAAATATCACGACTTAACCAATCGTCAAGGGCGTACAGTTGACCTAACCGGGCATTCAATAATTTTCCCGTAGGTTTCGATCAATTTTAAGCAACTTTTACCAGATACCATACAAAGAGTGTAACAGAGTATATATGAGTGACCCGGCCACGTAAATTTTTTATTATTTGACCGGATAGCCCGGCTACGTAAGCACTCCCAAAAAAATCTAGTCCCTAAAACTGTATTAAGGGTAGGGGTGGCTAAACTCTGGAGACTGATGCATAGCCTTGTGGCTTATAACTAGGGCCCAAGCATCATTTTCTCGGCCCCCTTGCCTCTGACTCCTGCCCCCATGGTTTCAGACTGGTCATTCATGCATAGTTTTTGTACATTATGAAATAAATGCGTGACACAGACAGTGATGGGCATCGATACATGAAAATCGCTAAAGCGATACCGATACATCGATACATGAAGAACGTCTTAGGCGATACCGATACGCCGATACTTTCTAGATGTCTTAAGCGATACCGATACCGATACATGCATCGCACATGTATCGCTACATTTTTATAATTATTCATTTAATATGTAGGTATTAGATATTATTGTTTATACTAGTAATTTGTACGCACTGTAAGTAAATCAACGACATTTTAATGGGTTTTATCATGTAAATAAAAACAATTGCTTTATTTAATGAAAGTATGTTTTAATTTTGTAGGATACATGAATGACTGAAAATATTACACTAACAATTAAAAGTAATTACTATTACCCTTCAAAATACCAGCTGGCTAAACATCTGGTCAGACAGTATTTTCCTTTTTGGAGCGTGAATGTGACCAGCCAAACTAAACAACCGTTCTACAGGAGCAGAGGATGGTAGTGGTGTGTTATACTTCAGGAAGACCCGTAGAATTCCTGGGTACTGCCTCAGAGATTGGAGAGAATGACTTCCGTCACCCAGATACTGTAAAACTTCCATCTCAGTGGAATCTTGGGTTGCAGAGACATTAGTGGAAGCAGACTCATAACAGAAGAAATCATCTGCACTTCCGTCAGATGCAGCATCACTTAGTTGTTGTTGGGGGGTCTGCTCGCTGAGGCTCTTAACAGCATTAACCAACATTTCTTGAACCCTCTTTTGACAATGTTAGTATTAAATTTACCTTTTATTGTCATCCACTTTAACTTGAACAGAGGATTTGAAGACGATGCCAGTATTGCTGCTTTACACTCATGCGACGCATCAAGGCGCAGAAACTTTTCAAACCGCTTAGTGAACCCTACTGTGACTGCATTGAGAAGTGGCTGACAATGACGCAATGCCTCCGAATTCAAACGCTCTAGCTTCTTCTCTACAGCTAACAATGTTTCTATATTATGGTTAATTAATCTCAATAACACAGGTACAAACGTGTTTAAACGTTGCGCCGTACTGTGTGACGTGACCAGTAGAGTAGTACTGTCATTAAATAAATATTTAATAATATTATTATTTATGTATATTCATAAGTATAACTCAGTAGTGTCATATTATAACATCTATTTAAATATTTAAAAATTCTTATTAATGTATCGATGTATCGAAGTATCGATTTTTTTCGATACATTTAAGAAAATTGACCTTAGCGATACCGATAAATCGATACTTTTGTCAAGTAGCTAAAGCGATACCGATACCGATACAAAAGTATCGATCGATACGTATCGGCGATACATGTATCTAGATACTGCCCATCACTGCACACAGATCAGTCAGAATTAATACACACATTATTGACAAAAAACAAACAAAAAGGTTTAGAACATTCTAAATTGCGCCCTGCTGATAACTTGGTTTAATTATTTATATATCGTGTAAGCTGCTTACGCATATTTTTTCAAAAATATCTGGTAAATACTTAAATACGCTGAGCCAATTTAGTCTTTGGTGAGACCAACAAATATTTTGTGCGTACGTGTGTGGTATGAGCTCACTCTCTCTCTCTTATTTTGTATGTATATATATATAATATATATATATATATATATACACGTGATGTCGAGACCCCCATGGTCGAGACCGAGACCTAAGCACCCGAGACCGAGACCATATGCAATTCTTGCATGTATTCAACATTGCATAATGCCTAATTCCTTAGTTCTGTATTTTATATTTCGGAATAAAAATTCTAGAGAGGTTATCAAGTGACAACTGCAAAATTTACTCATAATTTATTTACAAATTCATAGCTTGTAACATTTTTCAGCAGTTAACTGCCTACTTAAACCAAAACAAGTGTTCGTTGCACTTGATGAACGTCGCAGTGATGTAGTCGAGACCACCATGGCCAAGACCGAGACCGAAGCACCAGAGACCGAGACCAGGAAAAAAAGGTCTCGAGTCCTATGTCACTGAGATATATTGTATTTGCACTAATCAGCGTAAAAGGCAAATATATTTTTAATGGCGTTATCATAATGACATTACCAAAAATCACTGTGCATAACTGCATCCTGGCTCGAGAGATTCAGATTTGGTGTTGGTGTATCGTTTGTTGAATAACCCATTTGTAACGAGACTCCTTCGTTGCAGGATTTTTTTCGTCTATGAAATACGATGGTGACTCATCCGTTTTTGACAGTGGTTCTGACCGTTGCTTCCGTTATTTTGAAAATGGCTACTGGAACATCTCGACTGAAGACTGTCAAGCCGAACGGCCTTTCATTTGTCAAAGAAAAATTGAACCAGTTACAAATCTGCAGTAAGAGGAGGGTAGTGAGAGTCGTCCGGGTAAGCCATCACCTGAGGAGAATGCACAATAAAAACTCAACCCAAATGAAGGCACTAAAAAAAATGTGTGATATATATATATATATATATGAAAATTATTTCACAAAGGTAACGTGTGAATAATATTTATAATGAAAATAACCACGAAGAAAAAAGGAAACAGATTGGTGCTCAAGCGCTTTCGTCTAATGACATCCTCAGGAACACTTCCTGAGGATGTCATTAGACGAAAGGGCTTGAGCACCATTACGTTTCCTTTTCCTTCGTGGTTATTTTCATCATATATATATATATATATATATATATATATATATATATATATATTATATATTATATATATATATATATATACACACAGGGTGTCCCATAAGTCCGGCATCATAGGAAAAATAATAAAAAAAGGCAAAACAAAAGCTTTTATTTACAGAACGTGCTCAAAATGTCCACCATTGTTTTCAATACACAAATTCAGATGTGATACCCAGTCAGCAAGCACACGGTGAATGATGTCAGGAGTAATGGTGTCACATGCCCCAATAATGCACTGCCGCAAATGTTCAACACTCCTAATTTTCTCTGCGTATACCAGCGCTTTCAAGTGGCCCCAGAGATAAAAATCTAGTGGCGTGAGATCCGGGCTTCTAGCTGGTCATTCCACAGGCCCTCGACGTCCTATCCAATGACCAGGGAATTGTTGGTACAGGTATTCCCTTACTTGGGTGCTGTAATGTGCGGGAGCGCCGTCTTGCTGGAACCATGTTGGGAAATTTCCTTCTTCGTTCAAGACACTGGGAAATGCTTCTTCCTTGAGCATACGTAGGTAGGTGCCTCCAGTGACATGTTCATCGAAAAAGAGGGGGGCCTATGATGCGATCCTTCCAAATGCCACACCATACCATTACCCGAAATGCACCTTGTTCCTTTGAAGAGGTATACCAGTGAGGGTTGTTTTGAGACCAGTAGCGAGTGTTCTGTCGATTTACCTCACCATTTCCATAAAAAACAGCCTCGTCACTGAACAGAATGGTAATAGAAAAATATGAATTTCTCCTATGATGCCGGACTTATGGGACACCCTGTATATAGAGAGAAAATTTATGATTTCCTGGAGACACGAGAAAGATTCAACGAAAATCAGCATGGATTCCGATCAGGTAGATCATGCCTATCACAACTAATAGAACACTACAACAATATCCTAGATGCATTGGAAGGCAATGACAACTATGATGTTATATACTGTACACAGATTTTGCTAAAGCTTTCGATAAATGTGACCATGGTATAATAGCACATAAAATTAAATATATGGGAATAACAGGCAAAGTGGAAAAATGGATCTACAACTTCCTTAAAGATTGTCTGCAGGTCGTCAAAATTCAAGGTATATCATCATCCGAATCGGAAGTATGCAGCTCAGTACCACAAGGGACAGTACTGGCCCCACTCCTGTTCATTATCACGTTAACAGACATAGACAGCGGAGTAAACAGCAACAGTATAGTAACATCATTTGCAGACAATACAAAGATCAGCAGAAAAAATCAGCGATGTACATGACGTGGAGGCCTTGCAGAGGGACACGAACAAAATATACAAATGGTCAGAAGACAACAACATGTCATTCAACGCCGAGAAATTTCAGCTCTTGAGATATGGTAGAAAAGAAGAACTTAAACAGACTGCATATTATGCTCTAGATAGACAGGAAATTCAGAGAAGTACGAAAGCGATTGATCTCGGGATAATAATGGCAGATGATGCGAAATTCGAAACAAAAAATCAGATAGCGATAAATAAAGCAAAAAGAGTCGCCGGACAGGTACTAAGAACGTTCAAGAGAAGGGACAGGACAGTAATGATTCCCCTGCTAAAAACACTGATTATACCAAAACTTGAATACTGCTCAGTTTTGACGTCCCCATATAAAAAGGAAGAAACTAATAAACTAGAAGAAACGCAAAGGCATTTCACAGCCAAGATTGATGGCTGCAAAGAACTCAACTACTGGGAAAGACTACGTAAACTAAATCTGTACTCACTGGAAAGAAGAAGAGAGAGGTACATCATAATCTACATATGGAAAATGATCGAAAAAACTGGTACCAAACCTAAAACTAAACCCAATTACCATTCAAACAACACTGGAAAATAGGAAAGGCAGAATGTGTAGTTCCCAAATTAAAGGCCCGACAAGGGACCTCCTCAACCCTGAAGGAAAATAGCTTGGTTGTCAGGGGGCCAAGACTTTTCAACCAGCTTCCAAAGGACCTCAGAAACGTAACGGGGGTCAAAGTTGAAGTCTTCAAGAAAAGACTGGATGCCTGGCTCAAGACAGTACCAGATGAGCCGGGTGTGCCTGGCTATGTACGGTGGAGAGAGCAAGAAAGCAACTCGCTCCTCCACCAGGCCAAACCTAGAGGCGGGGCCACCAGCTTGATCTCCGTGTGAAGAGAGACCAACGCACGAAACAACATAAGATATAAGGTAAGGTAAGGTGTGTATATATATATATATATATGTGTGTGTGTGTGTGTGTGTGTGTGTGTGTAAAAGTGAACAATGAATAATTCCTATATTATTGTATTCATTCATATAATTCTTATATTCATTCATATTCTTACAGTAGATTCATTTATATAATTCATATATTTACACAATTCTATATTCTTATATATTTATATTCATATGTACGTACGTTCATATATAAAATTTGGATAAAATTTTTTACTTGCTTTCTATTTTTGCCAAATAATTGGTGAATTTTTTCTTTTTAAATTACTAATCACTTTTTTAGATTTAGCTTAATAATGAAACCTGATTAAATTTTGCAATGTTCATTTTTTTGTATATATTCTCTCTTCGTTATAAAAGATGAAGTCATGTCTTACCTAAACGTTTAACTGTGAATCTTAAGCCTTTAATTTTTGCTCATATGCATGTTTTAGTGTAAAAATGCATAGTTCAATTTCCACTTTTAGTTAACTCGGCAGATCATAACATCAGATCTGTCAATATGCGGTTTAAGATAAAAATATAGCTTCATCTTCAAATATCTTGTTTATCTGTTTAGACGTTGCCACAGCTAAAAAAAATTACCTTAGCTTTAAATATTGTGCAAAATAATACAGCCTATAGAGAACAGAAATGAAACAAGTCAACATTAAATAATAATGATAACAAAATTTGGGTACATAAACCCACAAAATTTCTCCCATGTTTATTCTGATTAGACTGATCTAACTTAGAGGCTGAGCATTACCTGTAACATTTTAGCAGTAAATTACCGTAAGAGAAAGCAAAACTTATCTTCTTCGAGCCTTGCTCTCTTCAGAGAACGTAGTCTTAAATAGAGAAAAATAATTTCCTGATCCGTAACAAGAAGAATCGGGGAACCTTCAGAGAATTTAATCAGCTTCACAGAATCCCGTGATCCACTACAAGAAGAAATCGGAGAGGAGTATAGAAGAAAACTACTGCGATTCCGTACACGGTACCAGCTACTCCAGAATAACAAATCCATTGCTGTCACCTAACCAGAACCCCCGTCAACTTCGAACCGACTAAGGCCATAGACAGAGTGGTTAATATATATATATATATATATAATAATATATATATATTATATATATATATTAATATATATATATATATATTTATATATATATATATATATATATATATATATTATATATATATATATATATATATATATATATATATATATATATATACTGTGTGTATATATATACTGTGTGTATATATATTTATTAAACGCCTCGGTGGTGTAGTGGTTTATTCACAAATTCATAGTTTGTGACATTTCTCAGCAGTTAACTGCCTACTTAAAACAAGATAAGTGTTTGTTGCATCTGATGAACATCACAGTGATGTAGTCGAAACCACCATGGCCAAGATCGAGACCTAGACCAGAAAAAAAGGTCTCGCGTTCAACAATCACCGCTTCGTACCGATGAATAACTTCATCGTGTTTCAGCCAAGAGTCGTCTTTATTGATTTACGTAAACTGTTTTGTATATACTGTGAAAAATTGGCACACACAACGTTGTGAGAGAAGTTATGTGCACTCAGTGATGGGATTAGCGGTGCTAACATTTTATTGGCGATACTGTTAGCGCCGCTAATTTTCAAAATTGTTAGCGGAACAGGAAGCGGCGCTAAGTGTTTTGAGAAAGTCAACCGCTAATTTTTCAAAACCACTTTTAAATTGAATAGAATGTGTTCTTCCGTTGGTTTGTTTTCCCTATTGATATACACGAAAGGAACTCTACTCCTACAAAAATGTTTTCGTTGACTGTAACGTCACATTTTTGTACCATAGCACCCAATTATATCAAGGTGTGTGCTAATATAGGTAAGTAAATTACGAAAGGCAGAACATAAATAAACGGGTGGTTTCAGAAAAAAATTGACAAAATTAGCGTTAGCGGCGCTAAATTTTATAGTAGTTAGCATTAGCGGGGTTAACTTTAGGAGTTAGCGGGCACAGCACTGTACACTACACCTGTACTCTTTGGAGAAAATGGAAACATACGCCATCCTCAACAGATGGGATATACTTTTAAAAATGTGCTTAACTACAGCTTTCCAGACAACACAGAAAAAAGTCAAGATCAGCAACGCTTCCAAATTAAAAACCAGACAAAGAACCAGTTTCAACCCAACGTGAGAAGTGTTGCAGTGAGAATCAAAATCACTGAATTGCCAAATGAAATACGACACAATTCAGGGACGAAGCATTCAGTTTTATTATGAAAGTAAAACCGAAGATGAAACTTCCGGTTCTCAATTTATACAAAAACTAAAATTAAAAAAAGAAAGTTTTTCATTTGATTTCATATAGTATTTACTAAAGATGTCGTTCAGAAACCAAAATTGCAGCTAATAAGCTTATGTAAACAATCAACAAACACAACTACCAAGGTAAGTTAATAACAATGTTACTTCAAATGGCACTGTTTAGTTAACTACCAGTCAGATCGACTGGACAGCCAAGCCATGAACTCCATGAAAGATTAGGTCACGTGCTAAATATGACCACGTGTGTGTGTGTGTGTGTGTGTGTGTGTGTGTTATGTAACTAAATTTAAGCTGTAATTATAATCTTATTCGTGCATCGACTGAACTAAAATGCGTCATGCGTTTTTGAGACTTCCGATTCCTTTTCATCGTCAATCTCGAAGACAATTCTCACCATGACATTAAGTTCAAGTTCGCACTAAAAAAATTTTTGCTGAAAAGTTATTTGCTTCACTTTCTGTAAAAGGTCGAAGACGATTTAACCTCTTAAACTCGTTCATCTTACGGAAACCAACTAAAAATAACCTAATATTAGGGAAAATGGATCTTTTCGGGTTGACGACCGGCGGAGAAAAAACCAAAAAAAAACCAGCTTTTTTATTTAGCTAATGTTTATTACATTTCAGAATAGTACATTTTAGAGAAATGAAAAATAGTATGAAGAAAAGAGTTGAAAGTAGAAAAAATAAAAAAATAAGACCTCACTGGCAAAAGCCCGTGAAAAATACCACGCTCAAACAATCAACAGGGCAACCTACGGGAAAATTATTGAATACCCATTTACGTTAATTGAATGCCCGGTCAGGTCAATTGTACGTCCTTAACGATTAGTTAGGTTAAGCAGTGATAGTTTCGTTAGTTTTGACAGTAAACTAACGAAAATATCATGACTTCACCAAACCAATCGTCAAGGGCGTACAGTTAACCTAACCGAGCATTCAATTAACCTAACCAGTTGATAGAATCTAGAGTGTGACGGTCCCGTAGCCATGACTTAGCACAGGGCTACAAAACCGGCGCAACGGTCGCGTAGCCTACAGAATGCGGGACCGTCGCGACAGTTCTGGCTGAAGCCACTTCAAAATTATCTGTATATATAAAGCTGAAATCGGACAATGTTTGTTCCTTTGTGTACAGTATATGCTCATTCCAGGAAATATAAAATAAAAATAAAATTGCCCCTGTTGATTATTTATTTAAGCGTGGTATTTTTATCACGGGCTTCTGTTAGAAATGTTTTAGTTTTTGTCATTTTCTCCACTTTCAACACTATTTTCGTGAATCATTTTTCATTTCTCTAAACTAAAGTGTATTATTTTGAAATGCAATAAACATTAACTTAGTAAAAAATGTTTTTTTTTGTTTTTCCCTCTGGCCATCAAACCAAAAAGATCCAGGAAAATGTAGCATGCCATATACCTTGGTTTACCTTGGTTTACCTTGGTTTTGCTTCCGCCCGAATTGTTCATTCTGACGAAGGTCAAGCTTGTCACTCCACCTCAGACCTACAATTTAACGTCGAGTCCGAACCATGCCCCACCAGCAGCCCAGCGTCTTAACCACTAGGCTACCCAGGGTACCCATTTACAGTATCTACTAACCAATTTCTTTATTGTGTGAAAGGATGAACAGCTAGGATTTGCTGCGCGCTCCCTGCCGTCACCGGGTCTCGATCCCTGGACTGATGGATTCAGTCAGCGACACTAACCACTACACCACCGAGGCGCATATATATATATACAGGGTGTTTCCACAACCGGTCTGCCATACTTTGGGGGTGATTTGGGGGGTGTCATCGAGTAAGAGAGTTAATACAACATCGGTGCTATTTCCAACTGTTGCGGAGCTACGGACGTTTTAAGGTACAGGGAAAAAAATAAACGAGAGTATTAATCTGATGTATTTATTGCTACATTTTATGAGATACACCTTATAAATGTTCAAAATGTCCGCCTCAGTTTTCAATGCACAGCCTTGCTCGTTCCAAACAAGAGTCCACTGCCCATTGAATCATTTCGGGGTGTTCTCGTAAGTAAGCAGCGGCATCCATAATCCGACACAAGAGTTCCTCTCTCGTTTGTACTTTGGTCTTGTAGACCATCTCTTTCATAAGGCCTCATAAAAAGAAATCTAACTGGGTTAGGTCCGGAGATCTCGGGGGCCACGATATTGGACCAGCACGACCATTCCAACGATTCCCGTATCACTGATTCAAGCAATCCGTAACATGACTACCAAAATGTGGTGGCGCCCCATCGTGCTGAAAGAACATCCTGCGCCTTGTCTCCAAGGGCATGTCCTCCATCAAAAGTGGCAATTCGCTCGTCAGGAAATTCAGATAAATATCAGCAGTTAATCGTTGTTCAAGAAAAACGGTCCAATGAGCTGATCTCCAATTACACCGCACCAAACATTCACCGAGAATCGATGTTGAAAGTTTCCTTCATCGATATCGTGGGGATTAATTATCGGCGGACCACAAGTGGGAATTTCGTCTGTTGTTAATTCATCCGGGATGAATAATGCGATTAAGAATTTGGCGATATATAACCATCCACTGGCAAAATTGAACACGTTTATCGTAATCATCCGATTGAAAAGCTTGCAAACGTTGCAAATGATAGGGATACAAACCCTCATCATGTATGGTTCGCCATACACGCGATGCGGATTCATCAATTCGTCTACAGATCTACAGAAGCTAAGGCTAACAAAGACCCTAAGGTCCACTCTAAGGTTAGCCCGAGAGAAAGGAAAGAGTAGGGGGTTAAAAGAGGAGAATAAGGGGTTAATAAGTAGCAAAACCTATCATTCGTGGGTTAACATTCATTCAGAAAAAGAGAAAGACTCGCCATCATCATCCGCCGGCCACTGCCGACAAGTCGGAAAGATAGTCGGAGAGAATAGGAAATGGGTGAAAGATGAAAAGAAGTAAAATAAGAACGCTTACAAACCATGCAAACAGTCTTAACTCAAACACTCTGCAAACACCATGCAAACTACAGACATGCAAGTAAAGAGAGGATAAGAAAAAAATAAAAGTAGGTAGAGTATAACAAAAAGTGGGTTATTTACGCTACGAGCTACATCTACATTCATGTGAGTCTAATTTTTTTTTTTTTAATAATTTTATTGCTGGCATCACACGCTGGCATCAATCGTCAACAGACTCATCCCCGACCATCACCCCCAGAGCTCCTGTTGCTAATTGTTTTAAACAACGTTAAAATTTTTAAAATGCCTCTCTAAACAGTTTTTAAACATATTAACGCTGGTAGAGTTCACGACGGACGCGGAAAGATTATTCCATTTATCAATTACTTTAAACGTAAAAAGGTTTTTAGCGATGTTAGTAATGAATCATCTGCCACACAACTTAAATCCGTTACTTCGAGTATTGCTATAATCGAAAGTGAACAGTTTGTCAAAATTTACGTTAGCGATTTTATTAACGATTTTGAAAACTTCAATAAGCTCCCCCTTAATCTCCTAGTTTCAAGTGAATGCAAGTCTAACTCTTTAATCCTATATTCATAAGGCTTGTTGCACAATGACGAAATTAGTTTCGTGGCACGACGCTAAACCCTTTATAACCTATCAATATCATCACGCAAATACGGGCACCAAAACTGAACGGCATATTCTAAATGAGGCCTGACTAGGGACTTGTAAAGGGGCAATATAATATTCTTCGATTTAAATTCGAAATTACGCGCTATGAAGCCTAACATCCTATTAGCTTTTGCGCAAGGCTCCAGGCACTGGTTCCTAACTTTTAAAGCCTTTAAAAGCCTTTTAAAGCCTTTTAAAGCGTACGCCTAAATCTACTTCTCGTCAACGCTCGCTAACCGTCTTTTGTTCATCGTGTACGTGTAATTATTGTTACGAGAACCTATATGCAAAACTTTACATTTGTCTACGTTAAATTGCATCTGCCACTTATCCGTCCACTCCATAATCCTGTTTACATCGTCTTGGAGCCTATTTCTATCGTCCACGTTAACAACTTTACTGCCTATTTTAGTATCGTCCGCGAATTTTGACACGTTGCTGGTCAAGCCCACATCTATGTCGTTAATGTAGATTACGAATATCAACTGGCCTAACACTGCACCCTGAGGGACACCGCTACCTACATTCAACCACCCCGATTCACTACCATTAACAACGACCCTCTGTTTCCTAGCACGAAGCCATTCCTCTAACCAGTTAGCTACCTGACCGCGTATACCGTGCGCTTTAACCTTCGCAATTAATCTTCTATGCGGAACTGTATCGAACGCTTTTTTAGTCTAAACAAATAACGTCAGCCGCCCTATGCCTATCGTATTCGCGCACTATTTCGTTATAAAATTCTAACAAATTAGTTAAACAAGATCTCTGGCGTCGAAACCCATGCTGACTACTATTAATCAAAGCGCGACTTTCTAAGTGATCGATGATACGATCCCTAACTACGGATTCCAAAAGTTTACCGACAATCGACGTTAAGCTAATAGGCCTATAATTGCTAGCTACCGTGCGGTGGCCTTTTTTAAAAATGGGCGTAACGTTAGCTAATTTGAAGTCTTTAGGAATAATCCCCGCTTCCAGTGACTGATTAAAAATCTTCGTTAAGAGGCCTACGATAACGTCTTTCAAATCTTTCAGATGTCTAGGATAAAACGCGTCGGGGCCTGGAGCCTTGCTAACTTTAGTTTATCGATATAATGCGCAATCTCACCCTCGTAAACAATTATTTCATTCAAAATAGTCTGGCTACTAAATGGAACGATATCGTGTCGGACGCCAAAGCGCCGTTAGCGTCCACTAGAGGGCCTATATTGTCTTTTATCGGCTTACGATTATTCACGTAGTCAAAAAACTTTTTTGGATTATGTTTACTATCCGCAGCTATAAGTATCTAAATTACGCTTAGCATTCCTAACTGATCTTTTAACCTGACGTCTAAGCTCGATATATCAAAGTTGGCTACCGTGCCATTGCGCTTATTAAGTGTATACGCTCTGTTATGCTCATTTATGAACTCGCCTATTTCCCTAGTCCACCACTTGGGCCGACCATGATTTCTAGCGCCTCCCAATGAAAATTTGCGTCATTACCCATAAGTTATCCCAGTCCACTACTCTCATCCTGTCCGCAAAACTATCAAAATTGGCCCTACGAAAATCAGGGACTTCTATTACGTTACTAGATAGATTACGTTACTGGTAGATGGACTACGTTGTACTAGGTCCAATATGCGCTCCTCCATAGCAACGGGCCGTCGTGCTACATGTTCTTGGAACAGTTGTCCTTGTTTCCCTTAATCTCTGGTGCGTATCACTAAACACTTGCCTGTTCGGTATTCGGCGGTTCGGAAAACGTCTTCGATGTTCCTCAACTCCCGCTTTGCTGTTACCATTATAGAATCCATAAATGAAATGGATATCAGCGTATTCAGCGGGTGTGAACTGTTGATTCATTTTGATTGTTCACCTTAGCGCAACACAGTGTCTCGTACGTAGATCAGAACCAACAGAGAAAAAACCGAGGATTAGTAGTGGTAACTTCGTTAACCGAAAGTACCACCAGTGCTGCCATCTATCGAATTACACAAAAGTAGGGATTTGTTGTTTGCACATCTTAAAACGTTCGTAGCTCCGCAACGGTTGGAAATAGCACCTATGTTGTATTAACTTTTTTACTCTTATATCACACCCCAAATCACAGCCCCATATTATGGCAGACCGGTTGTGAAACATCCTGTATATACATATATATATACACAAGGTGTGATCAAAAAGTTTGGTAAATAGTCCCGCAACTAATGAACGTGTGTCACTAGGTGATGTCAGTGTGTATGGCTGATGACGTCACCTTGGTCACTTTCCAGATGCCAACAAACACCATTCAACTACGCACCAGTGCGCCGTATCATTGCTTTGTGTGAGGGCGTTTTGTGGCGTCTGACGATTTTGCAGAAAATGTCGAAATTTTAGCAAATGCAAACATCAAATTTTGTTTTAAACTTGATAAGACGGCTACAGAAACGCACGGAATGCTTGCAGCTGTGTACGGAGATGAAGTTGTTACAAACAAGACGGACGGACGACCACTTCTTTCATCATCTTCCAAAGACTCATTTCCTTCTCGAAACCTTCCAAACCACTTGCAAACAGTCTTGTTTGTAACATCTCCGTAGACAGCTGCAAGCATTCCGTACGTTTCTGTAGCCGTCTTACCAAGTTTAAAACAAAATTTGATGGTTACACGTTGCTCAAATTTCGACATTTTCTGCAAAATCGCCAGACGCCACAAAAACGCCCTCACACAAAGCAATGACACGGCGAACTGGTGCGTAGTTGAATGGTGTTTGTTAGCATCTGGCCAAGGTGACGTCATCAGCCATACACACTGACATCACCTAGTGACACGCGTTCATTAGTTGCAGGACTATTTACGAACTTTTTGATCACACCTCATATATATATATATATATATATATATAATATTGGACGACGATTATAGTAAACGCGCTTATAGTAAATCAACAGGTATAGTAAACAAAGCTCGGGAAACTTTTCTCAGATCTCGGCAAAATCTCACGGTTATAATAGTAAACAGAACTACGGATATGGTAAACTTACTTGAAGCGTGCAAAAGTTGAACGCAACCATTCTACGCGTGGCATTCTACACTTAAAAATAATAATTGATCTTCTGGATGCTGTAACGACTATTGCTGAGGCTTGGAAGGTGATGAAAGAGTCAACAATCAATTGTTTTCGCAAGTGTGGATTCATAAACAAATCAGTTTACGAAGAATTGCCGAACGTCGAAAATTTTAATCCACTGGACGTTGTCGTCATTCCAGACACGGTTACCTAGGATGAATTCAACAATCTCTTACTTGTCGACGAGAAAGCTACTACGTATGGAGAGTTTACTGATGAGGACCTGATTGCTGAGACGATGTCTGCCAAATCAGTCAAAGTTCAGCGGTTGGAGGAGGAGGAGGAGGAGATATTGACCACAATTTCAAACTACCATCTGACAATGAAGTGTTGAAAGCTCTAGAGTCTAGATACTCTTCGTCGGTTTTCTGCAGTCGAAGGTGTAGAAAACTTTCAAATACAGGAGGCACAATCATTTATTGACCGGAAACTTGAATCGAACCGCAAGCAAACGACAATTAAAGATTTCTTTAATAAAAATCTTAGGAATTAAAGTTTTTACTGTAATCCTTAATCGATAAATATGTACAGATATAACCTTATAATGTATTTCTATTTATTGTATGTCGATTTCATTAATAAAGGTTTTTCTTAAATGTACATCTATATTCCTTTTCTTTTCTGCACGAAATATTGCGTTGATAAAGCACCTACGGATATAGTAAACTTTCGACCGAGAACCAACCAGTTTACTATAACCGTCGTCCACGTATATAATATATATAGTGGAGGTTCAAGGGTACAGGGGTTCTTAACCTTTTTAAGCTGCGATCCAAATTCTGGTCTCGGGGTAGCTCGGCGACCAATGCCTTCAAACAGTTCATTCGTAATAGATAAAATAAAGAATGGTAAAATGATTAGGGATAACATAAATAAATGATAAGTGACAATTTAATGATCCAAGTTTGGGTCGCGACTCGCGACCCAGAGGTTAAGAACCACTGATGTGTGTATATAGATATACTGAGGGTGATGGAAGTTTAATATACAGGGCGTCCCAAAAACATGTATACACACTCTAACAGCTGATAGCTCAATTGATGTTTCTTTCTTTCCAAGTTAAACCCATAGAATTAATAATGGCAGTCAGACTAAGCTTTGAACAAGGAAATTCATTCTAAAATGCTACTGGAAGTGTGAAAACGCAGTTGAAGTGCAAAGACAGTTTAGGAGGGAGTTTCAAACAGATCCACCAACGCGACTTACATCACTCGAATTAGAGATAAGTTTGAAGCCGAGGAACTGTTCAGAATGTCCACAAGAAGCGTTCCGGAAGACGACCACGGACATCGACAAGCCCCA
Source organism: Bathynomus jamesi (assembly GCA_023014485.1). Classification (NCBI taxonomy): domain Eukaryota; kingdom Metazoa; phylum Arthropoda; class Malacostraca; order Isopoda; family Cirolanidae; genus Bathynomus; species Bathynomus jamesi. Next base: position 39,898 of record JAJOZX010003039.1, read on the forward strand.
CAAAGCAAGAAAAGAGTACTGGAAACGTATCACCAAAGCCAAGAAAATCTGTGCGGCAAGCGAGTCGTGAGGTAGGAATTTCAGAATCGTCTGTCCAACGCATTTTGAAGCGCTGTCAATGGAAAAGTTACATTCCAAGATTAGTCCATGCTATTAATGAAGATGATGATCCGGACCGAAAGAGTGGGTATTGCGAGTGGTACTTGGCACGATGTGGATGGGGATTGGACGAAGGGGTTCGTAGATACCCTCCGCGTTCACCAGACCTCACACCACTAGACTTTTTTTATGGGGATACTTAAAAGACAAAGTCTACGCTATAAACCTGCACAGTCGCTGAATTGAGAGTAGCCATTGAACGAGAATGCACACAAATACCAAACGAAATGTTTCGTGATGTTTGCGATTCCATTGCTTCGCGTTATCAGCAGTGCCTGGACCAGAACGGACGTCAGTTTGAAAACAGGCGGGACAAAACATTAATAATGTCTGTAGATTCTATTACATTTTGAAAATGAAATGTATTTTAATAAACACTGCCTTTATAATTATTTAAAGTGTGTATACATTTTTTTGGGACGCCCTGTATATTCAGGGTTGAACTGTGGTCGATCCCTTTGCAGTATTCCTCCTCATTTGAGGTATTTTTATGGTGCCTATTCACTTACCAAGCAATTGAAGGCTGAACAGTTGAATAAGCTGCCCGCCAGCTGCCCTCGCCAAGAATCGAACTGTTGGATTCGTTATCAGCAATGTTAACCCTACATCAATATGTATATATGTGGAAAAGGTTTTTCACAGGAAATAAATTTTCGTTAAAGTTTAAAGAACTTAAGACTTGCTTTAAATTAAAGAAATATAATCTTTTATTTCAGGTGATTTGCTCTCATCGAATAACAGTGTGTACACACACAACCACACCCACACACTAATATATGTTCACAGTGCTTTTCTTGGAAGTGGGGGCTTCTTAAGGGTGGGGCTGGTGATGGAGCTCGTGATATACAAGGTGTTTCAGGTCGACCCTAGAAATATGGAAATTGGCGGAATTTGTAGCAAGTAGGTAGCTTCCGTGTAATCCTCCAGAGGTTGTACTGATATCAACAGGTAACTCGGAAGAAAGTTTACACAATGATTTCTTTGGATTTTGACTAAGGCTTCCACTACTAGCTGTTGATTGTCCACACCAGTTACTGTTTCTCTTGATCCCGAGGACTTTGTGTCAACGTTTTCCGTTTCTTCAAATTTTCTTATCAAATCACTGACAGTTGCATGTGCCAGCGTAAAACCATACTCTGCATGAAATCTTCGACGTGCTTCTCACCACAAACATACACCAACTTCACCAGTCTTATTCGTTGCTGCTTAGACAATCGAAATGATCCACTTCCTCTATCGGCCATTTTCATTCACCTGTAATAAAAGAAACGCTTCGTATTAGTTACGGAATTATTAGGACAAACTTCAAATACCAAACACAAACTACAAATTCCGCCAATTTCCATATTTCTAGGGTCGACCTGAAACACCCTGTAGATCTATTTAGTTTACCACTGGAAAGAATGGATAACGGTGGTTCCAATTTACACTTTGAGAAGAGGAAACAAGGGACTGAGATGCTGCACAAAATGGAACTTAATCTCTCTGTTGAGCCGCTGATTCCACGAACAATGACAGAAGATATTCCATTTCAGATTCAGCATTACAAAAATTGAGTTGTAAATAAACATGGATTAAAATTTAAAGGATTTTTTTTAATTTCTACACATTGTAAAACTATAAAATTAAACATAGGAAATAATTAAGAAAAGATAATACCAAAATAATTGACCAATAAATAATATAATAAATAAACGAGGTATGATGAAACTATCGTAAATGATGGAAAATTAATTTCTTGTCTAATATATCGTTATGACAACTGCATAAATATGACCATAAAATTAACAAGACGACTATGTCGTGTCAAGTTAAAATAATAATTAAGGCTCACCTTCACAATCAATAGATCCATCATCAGAGTCAGAAATGTTCTGCAACTCGGGCTCTTTAGAGGGGGGGGGGGGGGGGCGGTCCAGGACAATTATTTTGATGGATTTTCATTCTTTGCACTTGACCTGCAATTTCTTTACTACAATCACTACACTTTACACGCGAGTATTTTTTACCAGTTATTGATGGCATTTCTTAAAATTTTTGCCATATGGCAAGAAGTGATACAAAGTAGTAAAATATATAAAAGAATAAAAACAATTTAAATACATTTTTAATTATAAAAACTTTCTAAAAAAAAATTAAATCTCAAAACTTAAAAAAAAGTTTAAAATACTTGTTTATTAAAAAAATTCTTACCAATCATATATATTCACATACGCACGAATCGGCAGTTATAAAATATTAAAAGGTTGGAGTTAGGTCCATAAATAATTCAGATTCGCGTCCTTAACCTCAACGAATTCTGACACAGGCCTCAAATTGCATGGAAAGTCTTGACCAACCTTACAGATTTATTAATCACAAAACAAATAAAAACCTTTATTTCAGAAAGAATACATTAAAATAAGGTATACATCACATCTGTGTAGGTTTTACACAATGTTGGCAATAACGTTTAGGCCTAATCTTGTTTTTAGTAGCAAGTACTGTACTCTAATCCAGTGGTCTCCAAACTTTTTTGATCACGCACCCTTAATCAGCAAAAATATTAATAGTATACAACAGAAATACGATAGGGTGAAGATATACTTACCAATATAATTTAATGAGAATGTGGCTGACTGTGCTTCATAATTTCTGAAAATCTTGGTTTGACACTTTGTGATACAGCGATTCAAAGGTCCGGTTCCAAGTTTAGTTTATTTCGATTCTTGGTTTTAATACCTATCATAGCAGAAAAAGACACCTCACACAGATATGTAGATCCAAATGGAAGGAGCGCATCGTTCGCTGCGCTTACTAAATCTGGGTACTCATTTTTTAATCCAATCCACCAATTGTGCACAGTTTTCTGTTGAAATTCGGTTCGTAAACTTGTATCTTCCCTGATGTCAATCAACTGTTCTTGGGCAGTGATCGGAAGATGGTCCATTTTTACATTTTCAGCATTTTTACATTTAGTTTGCTAAGTTTTAATCGCAAGTAAGCGATATCGCGGATACTATCTCGCAAATTCCAAGGAATGACTGTGTGTTAGCGAATATTTTCTTTCTCGGTTATCTTCTTGAAATTCAAAAACTTTCTACGAAAAAACAATGATAAATCAGAATCATCAAATTTTCTTCGCGCACCCCCTAGGATGCACGCACCCCACTTTGGAGACCACTGCTCTAATCAAGCATTCTTATCACTGGAAAACATGAGAAGCTTTACAAGCAAAAAATATTTGCGATTAATTTCAATTTTTACAATAGAAAATAAAAAATAATTAGAAATAACGAAAAATAAAATAAAGTTACATTTAATTAATTCTGTCATTATAAATAAGTGAATCAATTAAATGTAACTTTTTTTTCCATTATTTCTATTTATTTTCTTATTTTCTATCGTAAGGTACGAGTATAAAGAGAATATGTACTCACAGAATATAAAAGCAAACTTAAAAACCGTAACCAAATTTAGGATCACCTGAAGATCAGGACCCTCAGCCTTCTTTAGTTAGGCTCATAAGGCTAACTAACGAAAATATCACGACTTACCCTAACCAATCGTCAAGGGCGCACAGTTGACCTAACGATTGGTTAGGTTAAGTCGTGATATTTTCGTTAGTTAGCCTTATAAGGCTACCTAACGAAGGCTGGGGGCCCTGATCTTCAGGTGATCCCAAATTTATAACCTTATAAATGTATTTAAAAATGAGTAGGCATCGAATAGCTGCATTTACAGTAATCTGAATGAAAGTTATGACCAAAATGCTAAGAACTTGAATAAGGAGGAGCCTATCTGGAAGAGAATGCATATGGAAGATACACAGTGTATTCCACGAAGTCTATAATTCAGGGGGATTCTCCCAATTACATACACACTTATCGACCAGCCATCTAGTGCCGCTTAGGTCTCTATACAAATTTACTGTACTTAAATTTCATATGGCACCAAAGTTTGCACTTGACCGGTCCACTGAGTTCTACAAGGATTCTTAAAAACTAAGTTCATGATGGAAGACTTATTTCATTTTCTTTTGTTCGATCGTCGACAGAAGGTTTTCTTATTTATTTTTATCTTCAAGTACCATTCGAATACCTTTGAAGTATCTATAACGCGCCACCGGTTGAAAAACACTGCCCAAATTAAAGGAAAATGTACTTTGTTCGATCGCATATCATTAATAAAAAAAAAAAATTGGTTAATGGGGTTATTGTATTATTTAGGCCCCATACAGGAGCACTGTTCTCAATGAAGCGTTCTAAACTCTGGTGCTACTCTGGGTGCAATGAATAGGTTCTGCTGCACAGTCACCTACATAAAGGAATCAGTAAAATATCGGCTATTTCACACAGTAAAAATCCTTCATCCCATAAAACAGCTTTTCCCAAACATCCAACGCCCCCTTCAAAATGGTCAATCATTCACGCCCCCCTTATTTCAACTGCACATGGCATTCATGGAAATGTAATTTACTAGTAAAATAATGAATGTAAGGTAGCATTAAAAATGAAGGTTCCATTTACTGATGTACATGTTTTCTTGAGTTTTTATGAATTTTACCATGTACGTGATAGTGAATAAAATCATTGAAAATGACCCATTTTTATTTTAGTTTTCATTTGCTAGCCTCCCTGCGCCCTCCAGGGCGAGCGTGCCCCAGTTTGGGAATAGTTTCTATAAAGGAATCTTTTTTATCAAACCCAAATTCTTGGGTAAAATTGAAGAATCCAGTCGCAGTTTGGACAGTTCAAAGGCTTTACTTAACCTAGTCTAACTCGACAACCTAACGACTTATTTAACCTTACAACCTAACTTCTACTAGTTCAAGGGGTCTGAAACCTGCGGCTCCGAAGACTCATTCTTGTGGCTCTTAAATAAATATATAGGCCTTATGATGTACTTGAATAATAATAAAGTTAAAAAAAAAAAATGGGTACTTTTCCGTTATATCTCAACAATTTCTTCTTTCCCGGTTAGGTCAACTGTAAACCCTTGACAATTGGTAAGGTTAAGTCGTGATATTTTCGTTAAAACTAACGAATATTTTAACGAAATACTAACGAAAATATCACGACTTAACCTAACCAATTGTCAAGGGCGTACAGTTGACCTAACCGGGAAAGAAGAAATTACGAGGGTATAACGGAAAAGTACCAAAATATGAAATGAAGCACGTACGAATAATTCAATATAGTACAGGGTGTACACAAAGTCCTTTCCCGATTATAAACTTTAATTACATGAAATCCAAAGACGACACAGTAATGCTTTATTTTGCATGTTGTTGGATAACACATCAAGTTTATTATGCTTCTCATTAAATCTCGACATGTGCGCCATTAGTTACACGTAGCACATCCATGTGAAATTCGAGTTCACGCCATACGTTCGCTAGCATATATCTCGTGATATTGTTGATGGCATCCAAATCCTTGCACGAAGTGTGTCCATGTTAGCAACAGGAGTATGGTACACAATCATTTACATATCCTCACAGGATGAAGTCCAGGGGTGTGATATCGGAGGATCGTGGAGGCCATGGCGCCGGTCCATCGCACCCAATCCATCTTCCGGGAAAAATGGTGTTCAAGAACTCTCGCTCTAACAAATCCCAAATTACAGTTTTGAGTCTTGCTGTAAAATGATGGATGGATGAAGGTCTTCCACCTAGGGGGCTACAAAGAACTCCAGCATGTCCAGGTACACTTGTACCGTAGCATTCTTTTCAACAAAGAAGAATGTATCTATCACCTTATCATGCATTAATCCACACCAAACATTGACACGAAAAAACTGTTATGCAACAACATGCAAAACAAAGCGTTACTGTGTCTTGTTTAGATTTCATATAATTAAAGTTTATAATCGGGAAAGGATTTTGTGTACACCCTGTGTGTGTTTCAAATATTATTATTATTGTTGTTAATATAACGTCATCATTATATTGTTTTTGTTATCATTAATACAAGACAGAAGTTCCTTATATTAATTATGCATTTATCACTAGCCCATAGGCTATAAGTATGTTTATTGTATTATTACACAACGATAAAAACTATTTATACCAGTCTCTATTCCTGATAATTTTTCTATATACTGTAATCTATTGTGTGTTTCTCAAGTTGTTAAAGGTTCCCGACCCTTGTATTATCATAGTTCGTTATGTATGAGTTTTGCTTTTGGACTGTCTCCAAACTGCGTCGGGATTTTTCAAATTTGTCAATTCTTAAATAATTACAACAAATAGCCAATAATTATTTGGCCCTTCCGAGTTGATCATCAACATTCAGGCTTCAACACAAACTGGTGCCTCAACAGGAAGGTAACCTTGAGGATAAGGGTTTTGGTAATACTGTATCGTAGTTTAACGTTGCAAATTAGGTAGGTGTACTTTTAAGATGTGTTTAAATGTCGCAAATTAATTTTGGGTAAAAAAAAAAAAAAAAAAAAAGCTGTAATCTACATAACAATATAACACTTTTTTCAAGAGTACTGTTTTTTGTGCAAATACGTTATAAGCACGTTATTATGAAATACTGTATAATATCTCGTTGCTATTCATTCATATGCTTGACCAATCATGTGACATCAAATATTTCCTCTGCAGCTGCGAGGCAGTTGTTTGTGATATTTTTGTTAGTTTTAACGAAAATATGACAACTTAACCTAAGCACTTGTCCAGTGCGTCCAGTGTTGACCTAACCGGACATTCCATAATTTTTCCCTAGGATTTGATTAATTTCATTAATCGAAACCTACGGGTAAATTATTGAATGCCCGGTTAGGTCAACTGTATGTCCTTGACGATTGGTTAAGTAGTCCTATTTTCGTTAAAACTAACAAAAATATCATGAAATAACGTCATCACCCGCAAAATCATCAAAATGCAATGAATGAATAGCAACGATATATATTTCATAATAACTTGCTTATAACATATTTGCACAAAAAACAGTACTCTTGAAAAAAGTGTCTTATTGTTATGTAGATTACGGCCATATACTGTAGTTATTTTTTTTCGAAATTCAGGTGATTACATCTCAAAGATTTACCTAATTTTATTATTTTTATTGTAGAAGTTGCTTAAAACATGGCAGACGTCCTAATTTGTAGAGGTCGTTTTAAACATGGCAGGACGCCCTAAATTTAATCTTTTAATAATTTGTGTTGCTCGACAATATCTGATCTAAATAAAATCAGTTTTATTGTTGTTTTTTATTTCAATTTACGACGTTAACGTAGCAAATTCGTCCAGGAAATTTAAACTACAAGATTACTTAGTTTCCTACCGTAACTTCACACTTCTAACTTCTGTGCAGAAATACCACGTTCGGCTCTCCTCAGCAGACAAGGTTTGGGCGATAGGTCACGTTTCAGTCTTGCAACAACTTCCCTTGACAAGAAGCCCTCCAAGCGAAGCGCAGATGAGTAGAGAAAGGCTTCATGCATGATGATTTATTGTGTCACAATTCATCACTGGGTTAATATGACCACAGTTCCAGCTTCCTCCTCAAAGACAATCACAACACTGACCTCCAAACAAGCCTGGCTTAGTGACTTAAGTTCTCAAATTCGAGTCGGTGAATAAACTGGATTTTTATTTTGTGGTAATAGTTTACAGTTATTCGAATATTCACTTTACAGTAAACCTAAACCTTTAATCAACATGAAACCAAATACTCAGAAACAATAATTTTATGTGAAACTGTAATACAATCAAACAGCACTCCACTACAACTGGTCTGCAACCCAAATCAAACTGAACTACATAATTTTGGCGTTCTCTCTCTTCCAGCCATGACGTCATATGTTAGTTCATCAGTCGTTATACAACTAACACCATGACGATCCACCCAACTTACATCGCAGGAAATCCTCAGTTACATTACTAAGTTCTTAAATTTCATATTCAAATAAATTCCTTTCGTCGTCTCTGCAAACAATATTTCTTCATTCAAAAAGACTTAAACTAGATCCTATCGTAACGGATCAAAAAATCTCAGATAAGATGGGTTATTTGTATTTTTCAAAGTTAATCAGTATTACTTTATATATTATTACCCCTTTCAAATTATCTAATAAATCTAAAACAACGCATGACGGTATGAAGGCTTGCAATCCTCTCACTTTCACCTTCAGTCATAACGGGGGAGACTTAGGTGAATTAATAGGTCGATCCTGAACCGTCGTTCTTAGACATCGAAAGTGTAAATGTACAGGGTGATTCATAATCCCCGTCCAAAAGGTACTTCTTGTACAGCTATGGTTGACACAGGAACTTTGAATCACCCTGTATGTATATCCACCTTTGTGTGTATATACTTGCGGTATAAATCATTCCCTGACGAGTTGTTAATTACACAAACGATCTTGAAATCGCTTTTTATTTTACCTGTTGGTGTGTATTATTTATTGATTTCCTTCTCTACATATATATATGTAGAGAGAGAGAGAGAGAGAGAGAGAGAGAGAGAGAGAGAATTAGGTCGTGCTACACTTCAGTAAAACAATGAACAAAATATTGCCCCTAATATTAGATTATTTTAATTCTTTTTAATGAGTTAAAAAAAGTTTAAAAAGTTTAAAGTAAAATCGTCTTCGACCTTTTACAGAAAGTGAAACCAATTAACTTTTTAACAAAAAAGTTTTAAACTTGAACTTGATGTCATGGTAAGAAATGTCTTCGAGATTTACGATGAAAAGGAATTGAAAGTCTCTGTAAGACACATTACGCATTTTATTTAAGTTGACACACAAATAAGATTACAATTACAGTTTACATTTACAGTTTCATAATACACACATTCGCTAATGACATTACTGATGGTAAATTATGTGGACTTATATGGTTGCTAATCTTTGTTATACAGATTTACAGATCTATAGAAGCTAAGGCTAACAAAGACCCTAAGATCCACTCCAAGGTTTGCCCGAGAGAAAGAAGAGAGTAATACTGCATACGATGCCATCCTTGTTCAAGACTCATTTATCTCATTTTATTCAATTTCTAAACAGTGAATGCTTTGATATCGTCAATGATCCGTTAAAAGAATGGCAGAAGGAAAAATCAACTACACACTTTCCTTCCCTGTTGCGCGCACATATTCTACTACTGTCCTCAAATGACTCCCACTGTGAATAGTAAGCTGTGGTGTATCCCGGCACAGCGGATAGGCGCTATTCTCACGCAAACGAGGTTAGAAACCACTACTGTAACAGATACACCTAGCTTCGAGTGAAGGCATGAACTTATATAAGGAAGAATCACAAGGTCTGAGTGTTTACACTCCAAAAGCAACGACTGGATCACGACTGAACTCTCGTCACGAATGGATTCATTCCATCCAGGGACCTTCTATAAAGCATGGCGAAAGCGATCGCATCCGGATGAAAGTACTTCACACCGTTCTTTAAAGAGTGTCTTACGTTGGTGGGACCCAACCCAACCTCAACCCCAGGCTGAAGGATAGGACAGCCAGCATCGACTTCTAGCGACCCTGATCGGGGTGCTTACCTAAATTATCAACAAGACATATTATCGGCATTTCCTTTTCGTTAAATTAAGTTAGGTTAGGAAAGTGCTGATCAAAGAATTACAACTCTCCGATTTTGCAAGTCGGTCATCAAGGCTGGGTTGTTCCTGGATCTTCTAACCGGGCGGTTCATCATAGATGCCACGCCTGTCTGTGATCGGATTTTAGTCCAAAGCTTATTAATATACATCGTTTTGGTGTCACAATAAAATACTTCTTTTTTCAACGAACCTAACACGACGGCATATCACATGGACACCCATCATATACAGTGGCGCTCATAAGTATTCGTACAGAGAAATATTTCAGTTATATTCGCCCTTAATGCCCCTTATCTTTTGTACCATGCATAGGATAGTTATAAACAGTTTACCGTTCGTTTGGAGAAATCTGACAAATAAAAAAATAGTTCAATTCCAACATATAATGTAAAACATCAAAGAATTTGAGGAAAATAAAAAATAGTTAAATGTAAAAGTTTTCGTACATTTACTTACAAAATTATTCAATACTTTGTGAGTCCATCTTTTGCTTGAATGACTTCAATGATTCGTTTTGGGTGGTTTTCTATAAGGTTTCGACATCTCTCAGTCCAAATTTTGGCCCATTCTTCTAAAGAAAATTGTTGCAATTCATTGATTCGAAGGGTTTCTTTTGCGGACAGCTTTTATCAAATCAAACCATAAATTCCCGATTAAATTGAGATCTGGGCTTTGATTGGGCCACTTGAGAAGCTTAAAATTCTTTTGTTGAAGCCATTTCATGGTGCTCTTACTTTTAGGTTTTGGTAGGGTTACCATATTTGAACTTTCAAAAAAGAGGACACTCCGGAGAGTGGGGGTGTATCTGTATCAGTATCTACCAACTCACGTTGTATTAATGTGTTATATATACTGTGTACTACAGTACATGTCGTCTATAATGAGTATCTATAAATAAGAACAAGTGTTATGGCTTAAAAAATCAATGTTATAAATATTCAAATTTCCCGGACATGTCCGGGAAAAACCGGACGTATGGTAACCCTAGGTTTTGGATCATTATCTTGTTACAGTACCCAGTTGCGTTCCATTCGCAACTCCCGAACTGAAGGCAATACATTTTCTAAAATTTCCTGATATTTCTTCGAATTCAAGATTCTACTGATGACAACAAGCTTTCCAGGACCAGAATTACTAAAGCATTCCCAAAGAAACAAAGTACCACCACTATGTTTAACTGTAGGAAGGATGTTTTTTTCTCGAATGCAGTATTTGATTTCCGCCAAACATACCGTTGCTCGCTGTTCCCGAATAATTCAATTTTGCTCTCATCTGTCCAGAGAACTTTCTTCCAGAATCCAAATCCATCATTTTGATGATCCTTGGCACACTTTAAACGAGTTTTTTTGTGCGCTTTTCGTAGTAGAGGTCTTCTTCGTGCAACTCTTCCACACACACACACACACACACCACACACACACACACACACACACACACACACACACACCATTCTTTCCCAATGTACGACGTACAGGAGAGGGATGGATATTGATCTTAGTCTTAATGTTTGGCAAATATCACCCGCATTCACTCTTAGATTCGCAGCAGCCATTCTTTCAGTCCGTCTAGCTGTACGTTCTGAAATTTTGCAAGGTCGTTCACATCTTGGAATTTAACAGATCTCTTTAAGATCTGTAAACAACTAGAGAAAATTCTAGAATTCAGAATTGCCAACAGTCTCTAATCAATAAACAGCCAACTACTGATAAAAAATTTAAATTCTTCAATCCTAAAGTGGACACACAAAGTACAGTATAAATAAATTTTGTAAATAAATGTACGAAAACTTTTGCATTTTAATTTTCTTTTATTTTCCTCAAATTCTTTGGTGTTTTACATTATATGTTGGAGTTGAACTATTTCTACTAATTGTTAAATTTTTCCGAACGAACGGTAAACATAAATATAAGGACGAATATACTTGAAATATTTCTCTGTGCGAATACTTATGAGCGCCACTAGGGTGATCCATAATTTCACTTTTTAAAATTTTTAATGGTCCAACGGGCTAATGTTGTGGGCACTGGTGCAAGAAACATGGTTACCAGTTTTTGGAGTTCCGGTAATATCAGACACCCCCCCCCCCAAAATTTATATGGGACCTAAAAATTTGATTGAGAAAACGAAAGTTTTTTCTTCGCTTCTCTGTGAATAAAATATGACTATATTAATTTTTCTTGGTAATAATATATTATTTTAATTAATTATATATTCTAGGGGTGTTACCGCCACTCTGAAGCATCATCCCAGGCAGCTTCGTGGCGATGGGCTCGAAATTAGACTAGCTTATCAATCCAGCTACAGTATATTTCGAGTGGGAACAAACCTGATTCCAGGTCCCCATCGTCTTTTTTTTTTTTTTTTCATTTATTTTTAAACAAAAATGAATTCCTTTTACAATGATTAAAAAATTATACCAAAGTTTAATTAAAAAGATAAATACTTCTGCATAACATTACACAATAAACGCTCACTTAACATAATTATACATTTCAGCCAAAGATTTTTTCTTGAAGTCTGGAAGAAGGCGTCGGTGTTGCTCTATAACTTTTACCAGAAATTGTTTTTGTGATTCATCATTAACAATTCTGTCTTTGAAATCTTCAATCAGCTTGATTGCTCTCTCGGCAGGATCATTCACAACTTTCATATTTTTGACAAAGTTCTCCATAACTTGGAAAGATTTGCAATTTTTCCAAGAAGTAACAGGTTCGTTTAGCCAGTCACCACTAGTACCCAAGCACTGGAAAACAACTGAAGAACCCTTACCAACTGAATGACACAGCTTAGTTGTATTTGTTAGCTTAGGGAAGATTGGCTGACCTTTGGGAGGAGGGTGTTGCGGGTTGATTTGACAGACTTTCTTCATTGACTTTGCAATCAGACTTTTTTCTGCATCTGAAATTTGCCGGGAAAACAAAGCAAGTGGTACTAGTTCCTCAGTCAGATACCATAGCTGACCATTTAATCCCTTAAGAGCACTGGATGCTACATCGTGATCATAATTTTTATATTCAATGAGTTCATTAAAAAGATTTAAATCGTTGACAGGTGCATCACAGGCGACGGAAGCAAGCAGTTGAATATGCACATTCTCTCTAGTTTTGCTATCATATTTGAATCATACCCAGCTTGATCAGAGAATGAGTACATCTTTGCTGGATACAATAGAGATGGCATCCACCTCGCATAGTGTACTGCCACAGGCTTAGCCCATCTCACACCAGTGTTTGAGACGTTTTCCCCAAGAAGTAATAGAGCAACCTCGGCACATTCTCTGTAGTCGCCTCTGGGAAATAGAGGTGAACTGGCTGAATTAAGTGCATCTTTTAGAAAAGATTTGAGAATCGAAAATGCGAATTCTTTTTTTAGGATTTCTTGGAGCCGAAGGTTGAAAGTCGGAATCATTTGATTCATTACTTGATTCATCATTATCTATAGGAATGTCATCATCAGGTGGGATATTCATTTGTTCACCACTGGGTCCTGCATCCATGTCTGCTAAGAGTTTTTCTTTTCTCTCTACGTCATGCCGAATTCTTTGGTTTCGTCTTTCTGTCCGAGTTACATAAGACTTATCAAGGCTGGAGACGTACATATTCCGAATAGTTCTTTGATCTTCAAGGAATTTTATATCTTCGCTTTTGTTTCTTGTTGTTCTCATTCTGTCTTTCATTATTGTTTCAATAGCATCTGCTGCCGATATATCCAATAGCATATCTAATTTTTCACAAAAAATATCCTTTTTATCTTCGAAAGTATTCCTTTATTCCTGTATTCCTAAGTCCCAGAATTTTTTAACTTTATTAAGTACAACTGTTGCAGCCTCTTCTTTATTGTTCATAACCATATCATTTCTTTTTAAATGATAGAAATGCTGAAGTGCATCTGATTGGATGGTAGCTGGAATAGTCCTGTAGGAATCAGTTCATCTTTAAGATTACCAATAATTGGATCATAACTGCTTTTTCTTACTTTATATTTAATTTCTTAGGAGTAGCCATGATATTCATTTAAAATAAGATTAGAATCAACCAAGTGAAAAATGCATCATATACTATACATCATTGGATATCTGAAAAACACATAAAATATTGGCTTAATCAGCTGTTATAGAACATTTCTATGTATACTATTACGAATAAATAATCAATTTATACACCAAAATGTGCAAAGTTGATTTCTGAATAAATTGATATGCAATATGTATGCTTTTATTTAAGATTAAATATGATTAATCTTAAAAAAATGCTTAAAAGATGTCGTTTTTACTCAGTTTTTTACTATGCAATATAAATTGGGAGTAGGGGGGTCTGATATCACCGGAACTCCAAAAACTGGTGACCATGTTGTTTTTTGCACCAATGCCCATAACATTAGCATGTTGGACCATTAAAAATTTTAAAAAGTGAAATTATGGACCACCCTACTGTGTATATATATATATATATATATATATTAAACAATAACATAGACTATAAATAGTTATAATTGCAAAACATAACTAAATAAATAATCATTCTTGAAACATTCAAGTCTCTCTTAAAACTTCTAAAACCACTTTTACTGCCTCTCCGAAGCTGGCTTTAAGAGGCCTCTACCAGAACCTTTCCTAGAGTTTCTGTCAGAAGAACCTCCCCTTGAATTTCCCCCCGATCTCCCTTCAGAGCCTCCTCTAGAATTTTTCCCAGGACCTTCATGAGAATTTCCCTGAGAATCTCCCCTAGAATTTTTCCCAGAACCTCCATGAGAATTTCCTCTAGAACCACCCCGAGAATTTCCACCAGAATTATTCCTAGAACCTCCGCCAGAACCGCGTTCAGAACTTTCGCTAGAATTTTCATCACGATCCTTCTCAGAACTTTCCCCAGTCCTTTCTTCTGAGAGTCTTGGGGGTGATCCACCTGAATCAGGAAATACTATAGGGGATTCCGTGGTTGATCCACCTGAATCAGGAGGTACGACAGTGGGTTTTGCGGATGAGCCACCTAAACCAGTGGGTACCACAGAGGGTCCTGTGGATGATCCATCCGAACTGAGAACTTCGCCAGGACCCTCGGAACCACCTGGATCCCTCCCAGATTCTTCCCCAGTACTTTCTACGTCTTCATCATGATCCTCCTCAGAAATTTCCCCAGTCCTTTCTTCTGAGAGTCCTGGGGGTGATCCACCTGAATCAGGAAATACTGTAGGGGATCCCGTGGTTGATCCACCTGAATCAGGAGGTACGACAGTGGGTCTTGCGGATGAGCCACCTAAACCAGTGGGTACCACAGAGGGTCCTGTGGATGACCCATCCGAACTAAGAACTTCGCCAGGACCCTCGGAACCACCTGGACCCCTCCCAGATTCTTCCCCAGTACTTTCTACGTCTTCATCCTGCAGATTTGTAACTGGTTCAATTTTTCTTTGACAAATGAAAGGCAGTTCATCGAGACAGTCTTCAGTCGAGATGGTCCAGTAGCCATTTTCGAAATGATAACGGAAGCAACAATCAGAACCACTGTCAAAAACGGATGAGTCACCATCGTATTTCACAGACGAAAAACGTCCTGCAACGAAGGAGTTACATCATAAATGGGTCATTCAACAAACGATACACCGATACCAAAACTACAACTATACAAATGAACTTCAGCTCTCTTTTTCACCTTTCTTACAATCAAAGGCTTCATCATTCTTTCCACTTTTACATTTAGTGTTGCGAATTCTCCTACTTACATTTTCACATCATTTATATCCTCACATCTTTTCCTAACAGTTTCTTTTTTCCTTCCTTCCTTCTTTTTTTACACCAGTTATATTTCCAAGTAGGGGACGGTGGGGTAAGACGGACCCATGGGGTGAGATGGAACCCCCCCTCTAAACCCAAGCAGAAAGGACGAGGTTCAGATATTGGTTGCTAGATGTCCTTCACGTCACCAAACAAAAGCATGACACAAAAGAAAAAAGCAAAGCAAGCAAAAGCTGGGCCATCCTGGGCTCATGACAGTGACAGTGAGGATGGAGATTCAACCAAGTGCTTGTATTGCAATGACACGTTTGGTAATTCTGTGCGAGGGGAAGGGTGGGTTTGTTGCGCCATTTGCGAGAGATGGGCACATGAGGAATGTGCAGGGGTAGAGGATGATGAGGAAGAGGTTTTTGTGTGTGAGTTGTGCCAGTGAGGATGGACCCCTGGGGTCCATCTTACCCCGTGATTCGTTTTTGGTACAATCCAAATATTGATTTGGTAAAATCTCGTGTTTCAGTCTTTTCCTCTAAAAACCGTGACCAGGGTGTGGACTTTAAATATAACACCCCAAAGCACCACCACAACCCCTAAAAAAACCCAAAATTATATAAATGTAGTTTCTAGACTCATTTTTGTGTTAAGTAGTCCGTCTTACCCCACCTTCCCCTACTTCATTCTCCCGCTCCTGCTACAATACGTCAGCACACTGCCCTCCCAAACCCCACCCTGCACCCGACGAAGGAGTCACTGGGGATTAAAAAAGGGCGAATGAAGAGAAAGAGGAAATAAAAGACGAAGCCAAACGAGGATACTAAATCATATATCATACCAATGTCTGTATCATAACGATTTTATACTCTCTTATACATTTAACAATCAATTCGCGTGTATTTGCAACAGACACTCATTTAATATTATCAGAAAAAATATTATTCTCTGCTTATTACATCAACTCAGTAATACCACATCATCATCATCATCGTCATGCCAGCTTCATAGTAAAGAAAGCAATATAAATATAAAGTTGTTGCTACACCATAAGTGTACCAGTTCCCTTGTATTGGATTATCAAGAATGATGGTACCGCATTCATTAATTTTACAGGAACTTAATATTCCATAGAGAAGGCTGTTAATCCACTAAAACATACTAAAAGAGATTATATAAGTGAAAAAGGAGAGTCGCATCATTGCCTGCGCAACATCACCACAATTTAGTGTAAACATAACTTTAATCTCCAGATACGTGCCCACATATGTGCAAAAGTGAAGAGTATGGACAATGAATCATTGCTAATACTGAGTATCGAATTTTATAAGTATTACCGATAGTCATTCAGTTTAGGATTTAGTGATGAGAGATAATTACAGTATATAATGCGTATTGCCTTTAAATTAATGTTAGAAAAACTAATCTATACTTATATTTACCGTCAGAGTTTGTGACTTTCCAGTATAGTTCACTTTCATTGAATTCCAAAGCAAGCCAAGAACTTGTTACACCTGTGGGAATATAATTCAATTCAATGTACAATTAATTTTCGAAGTCAATTTGCTTCCAGTAAGTCACTTTTAATTCTATCTTAAGCCGGGTTTATACGGTGAGAGCTACTCGCACGAGCAACTCTCACGTCTCCATATGAGAATACTAGCATGAGATAATCTCGTGAGAGATTCTGTTTACACATACTGGCTACTCGCTATGATAGTTGACGCTAGAATGCCATCACAAGAAAAGTCAACCGCAACAAAACAGTACACAATACTCCAAACCTATTCACTCAACACGCGTGAGAGTAACTGAAAAGTTGGAAGACTACCAACTTTGTGCGAGTGCAAAATTACTCGCATGAGAGTGGACGGAGCTAGTAACTGGCAACTAGCGTGGTAGTTGACACGACGTAAGTAGTGCGATAGTTACTCTCATGAGAGTGGTTCGCGCGAATAGTTCTCACCTTGTAAACCCAACTTTAGTCACGTAAAAGAATTAAATTATACAAAATAACAAAAAGTTTAACGTCAACTATATTTATACTTATTTTTGTATTGCGTTCAGTGTATAATACGTAAGATTGTACTTGTATGTTAGCTTAAGTGTCTGTGGATTGCGAATAATCCGCAATAAAGATGTTTTTTGTCGTTTGTATACATTGAACGAGATGGGGAAGCGAAAGAGTCGATATTTGCACAGAAGAGTTTTCGCTCACTAACTTTAACTTGTTCTTAGTTGACAACGCACGATAAGTTCTTCTTGGACCTATTCTTACAGCTACGGATGGCCTACAGCTAGAAATGAACAATACACTTTTCTTTTGGGTCAGGTTTATATTCTTCAGAAGAAAAACTTTATTAAAATCCTTCTATTTCCTATTCCATTTCATCAATTCACGTTGAAAGGACACACAAATGAATGGAAAAAGGTACAGTCGGATTGCGTTCTTTGCCACTGGAGCGCAAACTGGGGTGCGCGAAAAGTCAATGGGCGGGAGGGCGGTGCGAAAAGATTTATAACCAATCAACCAATCACAAATGCGGGGCAGAATGACAAGAAACGAAATAAAATAAATTGGCTATAAATACTTTATTAAATTTGTTTATTAAGTGTTAGTTATTTATTGTTTTATTCTATTTTACTGAATAAAATATTAGGTATAGGGTCTTTTCCGTTTGGGGGCTAGCAGCGAATTTTAATGAAAATCGGTAGACTAATGTAGTTTTGGTCACTGATTTCAAAAATAACTTTCTTTTTTGGAGAAATGAAAAACAAACATGTTAGAGCACCTTAAATAATTAATGTGTTTTGACTAGCTTAAACTAGTTACGGAAGATTGTGTTAAATTCAGAGCTGGGCACCGCAAACTCAAAATCACTTCCGCAATCGCAAATCCGCAAACTCAAACCTTACCTTCCGCAACCGCAAATCCGCAAACTGCTTGCCATTTTTGGTGCCGCAAACGCAAATCCGCAAACGCAAACCATATTTCCAATTTTTACGGTGCTGGGCACTTCCGCAAACACTTCCGCAAACCGCAAATTCCGCAATCGCAATTTTAACTATAAAAAGTATCCAAAACATTAAAGAGGTATAAAAAGTTTTTATATCTTTTTAATGTTTAATGTTTTAGCCTTGTTTTTATTAAAAACAAGGCTAAATAATTTATTACAATAAATCACTATTGTAGAAGAAATAAAAATACTACATATATTGATATATTATATTGAACAAAAACACCTCCTGCAAGTAAATAGTAAATAAATTAAATAATAAATTTAATCATTTGAATTTCATAAATTTTGAGACTTAGACACGTTAGAGAAGACTGTACTGTAACTGTAGTAACTGTACACACATTACATTACACAAGTTAAATTAAGTTAACACTGTGACTGTACACAACTTGAACTCACTGTACAACTCAACCCCTCTAGCCTCTACAAGTGTACGCCTCTGGCTTTGTCAACAAGTTCAGCGGGCTTGGCCAGTGGCCACGTGGGAAATTTGCGAAAAGATTTGCGTTTGCGGTCTTAGTTCCGCAACGCAAATTCACTAATTTGCGATGACTTTGCCGCAAACGCAAATCCGCAAACGAAAAACATACTTCCGCAATTGCGGAATTTGCGGTTTGCGGAAGTGTTTGCGGAAGTGCCCAGCTCTGGTTAAATTTAGCCAGTCACAAACTGCTACTGTTTATGAAAAAGTGCTCTAAGTATGGGAAAGTGTGTTCCTTTGATAAAAATACCCAGTTCTTTCGTTGCCAAAAGCGTCGGTTAAACGGTAAAAAGTGCAACTTTATGAAGAATACGTTTTTTGAAGGATCCCGGCAGATCTGTAAAAGTAGCAGAAAAAAATAAAAAATTAATGCCGAGTTGGGTCAAATGAATGCCCGGTTAGGTCAATTGAATGCCCGGGCAGGTCAACTGTACGCCCTTGACGATTGGTTAGGTTAAGTCATGATATTTTCGTTAAAAACACATTAATTAATTATTTAAGGTGCTCTAACATGTTTGTTTTTCATTTCTCAAAAAAAAAAGAAAGTTATTTTTGAAATCAGTGACCAAAACTACATTAGTATACCGATTTTCATTAAAATTCGCTGCTAGCCCCCAAACGGAAAAGATCCGAGGTATATAACAACTACTTTTATCTTATTTTATTATGATAATAAAGTCCAAATGAAAGGCAATTAGTGTTAAAGGTTGATTTAAAAGAAATCATAACGAACCTTAAGGGAAACGCACTAATTCGTGTTCTTATCCAAGGAGGACACGATTAAAAAAATTTGCGGACCACTGCTCTAGGCCACACTTTTCAAACTACCACTCAAAAGAAAGTTTAGTTTAGTTTTTTCTGTTTAAGGTGCTTCAACCCTGCTGGATTATTGACACCAACTCAAAAGAAAGACAAAGTGACACTGCAAGCACTTCCATGACCACTTGGTTGACTACGCGTTTTGGAGCACCTTAATTATACTCCGACTCTGCAGTTATGCGCCTTCGAGTAAAGCCAGTTATGATTTGATAATAAAAACCCACTCTAATAGACAGAGTTTATTTCCACAGCAGTTTCGATGCCCACTAGCATCCTCTTCGGGTGGATACAGAAAAGATACAGAAAAAGGATGCTAGTGGGCATCGAAACTGTTGTGGAAATAAACTCTGTCTATTAGAGTGGGTTTTTATCATATTGTGACTTTCACGTAGAAAAAGTGAAGTTTTTTTACATCGAGTTATGATTGCTTTGATCGCGATCAAACATCAATTACATCATCTATTCGTCAATGATACCGTATCAAAGCAATCATGACTGAGGCGAAGTTTACCTATATCTACTTGGTACACGGTCGCATTTTAACATGTAAATAATTTCATACAAACGATTTTTAACAGAATTTTTTAAGCCAGTGAGAGCGTAAAACTTACTTCAAGCTCACGAGCCACTTATATTTTGAGTGTGGCTTCACAAATTTGGACTCACTGGCTTTGGATGTGAAGCTCAAAATTTTGAAGGCTGTGGTATTTTCGTAAATATAGATTCGTCAATGATACCACAATTATGATTGCTTTGATCGCGATCAAACATCATCTATTTGTGAATGATACTGTATCAAAACAATAATGATTGGTGTATCAAAGCGATCATTCTGAAAAGGATATTCATTTTACGATCGCATAAAGACGCCATCACTCATGTTCGTAAACAGAAGCAGAAACAAAGTCAACTTTTTCTCTTATTTGTGTAAAAATAAGTAACTGCAATGTAAGTGAGTTTAAGGTTTTTATATTTTTAAGATCAAATTTAAGCAGAAGATAATTAAGTAGCAAAGTTCACCCGTTACAGTAATTTTATTAATGAAAACTTAGTATCAAGACTCGTGAAATAGCTCAGGGTAGTATGACATGAACAACAATACTGAGTAATTTTAAAAAGCCTCGTGGCTGACTCTGATTTCATCATAACTACACACACACGCTAGATTGATATTTTGGGTCTAATCTTATAAAAACTTACGAAAATAGGCTCATGATGATTGGCAAGGCTACAAAAGGCCTAACTCGGGTTTAAGATTCAGGCTATGTACCTTAAGCCCACCGGCGTCCGCAGGACTTTTTCTGGTGTAGTGGGGCAAAAGATTTTATAAGTAAAGTCGGGCCTCTGAGCTGTCTTTCACGGCGCCAAATTGTTAATTATTTATTGACAAAAACTAATTATATTTACATTTATATATTTATAGAAAAAATAGGGCCGATTTTCCGAATTTTAGGAAAAAATTGGTCAAATTTAGCTCCAGTTTTGCTAAATATATATACAAATTTCAAGAACTTAATGTAATCGTACGTCTGGCGTTGTCACATACATTATTGTACACACCTTGAAGAGTGGTTTAAAACAAAACAGTAAAAAAAAAATATTCGATTTTTTTTTTATGCCAATTTCTCCTTATGAATGCGGACGCCCATGCTTAAGCCTATTATAGCCAACGTAGCCTCGACATATTTAATGTTACCCGAATGAAATAACATTTTTTTTAAACTAAATTTATTTAATTAAACGCAGATCACAAAATAAATCGATTTTGAATGCTTTGTTTGTAAACAAAAGTAATCATAAATCACCTCAATTGGATTCTATTTGGTCTTGGATCCTGATACTCTACCAAGGTAATTAAAATTATTAAATGCAATCATGATCATGAGGAATGGAAGACGCTACTCTATGGTCTCACTGACAAAAAGGTGTAAGAAATTTTGTACGAGCTTGGCACCAATAGATATAAAGTAGGTACTGTAATCTTTTACTCGGGTATCAAAGTGATCATTCTAAAAAGAACATTCACTTTCCGAACATCATCACTCATATTTGGAAAAGCAGACAGAAACAAAACTCAGCCTACTCGAAAGAGTTAAAGGCATAAACATGACTTAAGAAGTAACTGCAATATAAATGAGTGTAAGTTTGTTAGATTTTAAGATAAAATTTTAGAGAGAAATAACTAACTACACTAGTTCACCCGTTAAGCTAAAAATTGTGAAAGCTCAGGGCTCTTCCGTTTATAGAGCTATGAAAAAATGTATAAAAACAATTTTGGAGGGTTGAAAAATAATAAATTTATTAAGAAAAGCGCATTTGAGGGTAGAAAAGTTTACTAAATAGTGAAAAAAAGTTATAAAACCAATTTTTGGGGGGTTGGATAATAATTCACACAAATAAGAATCTAACATTTCTCATTTTGTGCTCTTTTGACGTTTGTTCCGCTGCTTGGCGATATTCCACATACTGTACACTCAATTGTTTGTGTATGTGAGCTATTTTCTGGATTTACAAAACGCTGACTGTGGTTGGTGAGGTTAGGTCAGGTCAGGTTAGGTTAATATTGGGGTAATGGTTCAGAATACGGGCGCCACTTAAGCAAAATTTCGAAAAATACCATAGAGACAAAGTTGTTTCTCTCATTAAAATACGTTGATTGCATGTGTCGCATAGTCAAAAAACGAAGTTAGAAAATTACTAAAAAAGTGCATAACTTAACATGTTATTACAGTATCATTTGTATAATTTAGGTCTCGGGGGTACGGAGGCAGAGCCCCCGTAAAGATCACGCATCACAAATTGATCGGTATAGGGTTCACTTTGTGATGCGAGACCTAAATTATACAAATGCGACACATGCAATCAACGTATTTTAATGAGAGAAACAACTTTGTCTCTATGGTATTTTTCAAAATTTTGCTTAATTAAGTGGCGCCCGTATTCTGAACCATTACCATAGGTTAGGTTAATATTGTATTATACAGGGTGTACATAAAGTCAGGATCTATTTTTGTGAAGCACTTGGAAATTATATGGAATTCAATCATAAAATGATAAAGTGGTAACATTTATTAAAATAATTAAGAGTAGGATTCGACGTGACGCCCATCAGTATCCTGCACAGCTCAAATCGTTCCGCAGCATTTCTAAACACATTCTGGAGCATTTGCGGGGTTATGTTATCTGCAGCAGTTCGTATACGTGTACGTAAGTTTTCAAGACTCGTAATCTTCGTCTGATAGACGTGCGATTTGATAAAGACCCATGCAAAGAAATCTAAAAGGGGTTAAATCTGGTGATCTCGCTGGCCAAGGTCTGTTGCTTCCGCGTCCGATCCAGCGATTTGGAAAACGTCCATTTAGATAATCCTGAACAATTTTGGCATAGTGACAAGGAGCACCATCATGTTGATAGACGACGGTACTAACAATCCTATCCCCGTCGTCTATCAACATGATGGTGCTCCTTGTCACTATGCCAAAATTGTTCAGGATTATCTAAATGGACGTTTTCCAAATCGCTGGATCGGACGCGGAAGCAACAGACCTTGGCCAGCGAGATCACCAGATTTAACCCCTTTAGATTTCTTTGCATGGGTCTTTATCGAATCGCACGTCTATCAGACGAAGATTACGAGTCTTGAAAACTTACGTACACGTATACGAACTGCTGCAGATAACATAACCCCGCAAATGCTCCAGAATGTGTTTAGAAATGCTGCGGAACGATTTGAGCTGTGCAGGGATACTGATGGGCGTCACGTCGAATCCTACTCTTAATTATTTAATAAATGTTACCACTTTATCATTTTATGATTGAATTCCATATAATTTCCAAGTGCTTTCACAAAAATAGATCCTGACTTTATGTACACCCTGTATTATAAACGTCAGTGGGGCACAAAACGAGAAATGTTCGATTCTTATTTAGCGTAATACCCACAGTCTAAAATTAGTATTGATACCATGTCTACACTGAATTTTAAATGGATACAAATTTGGCAAATCTTAAAAAAGGGTAGGTAGGGCTTAAGTAAAACTTAGTTATTAAGTTAAGGAAGGCAAATTAAATTAGGTCCAGATTTTGTTTGTAAACAAAAGTAATTATAAATCAGTTGTTTTCCACTCTAATCGGTCAAGGGTTTTGATACCCTATCAAAGCAATCAAACGCAATGATCGTGACGAATAGATGACGATTTAAATAGTGATATACTGTATAACAAACACCATTTGTTACAAGTACCTTCGCTGTATGCAAATTCTTTCGCCGGAAGTCGACGCTCGTGTTAATCATGACAAATAATAATTATTCATGAAACTTGTAAATCATATATACCTGGTTACTTGGTCCATATATTAATATTCTGGTATAATCACCAGACAGTAATTGTAAGATGGGGTGGGATTAATTCAGAGCCATTCTGTGACCAATGGTGTCAGGCAGGGAGGGATATTAGCCCCCTACTTATTCAATGTTTACATGGATAGCTATAGTCTATCTGTTGTGCTGAACACCTGTAAAATAGGCTGCTATATTGGTACAATGATTGTTAATCATCTGAGGATAATGACATAAAATATAATCCTGCTAAGTCATGTTATGATTATGAGGACCAAGGCCTACAAATATATAAAATTCCCTGAACTTCAATTGAATGGTATGGCGCTGTCAGAAGTAACTCAGACTAAGTATCTTAGCGGTTAGCCACGTACTAACTGAGTCTTTCAGATGACTGTGATATTCTAAGATAATGTAGACAAATATATATATTCATGGAAATACTAAATGCAAAAAACCACTTTTTTCCTACGTGAAGGTCAAAATATGAAAATAAAAACCCACTCTAATAGACAGAGTTTATTTCCACAACAGTTTCGATGCCCACTGGCATTCTCCTCGGGTGGATACAGAAAAACAAATGAACCAAAACAAGAGGGAAAAACAGTCTGGGGACCGACCGTTAAGAAATTCGCACCTAGGTTAGATCCCATTCTCCCGACACCGGAAGGGCATTTTCATTAAAGGGACGCGCTTATAAGTACATTCGCACAAATTTAAAACTATCTTCCTGTTCTGAACATACAGATTCTATTATTTTTTTTTTACGTAATTATTACATTTATTATTAAATTTATTACATTTAATATTGCATTATTATTTATTACAGAAACTATAAATTTATTATTACATTGGTTATTACATTATTGTTCATTATACAGAACTTATAAACCGAAAAACGAATGAAAAAAGCCGATTGGGAAACAATCCAGAGACCATTGAGAAATTCGCACCTAGGTTAGATACCGTTCTCCCGACACCGGAAGGGCATTTTATTACAGGGTCCCGCTTATAAGTACATTCGCACAAATTAAAACTATCTTCTTGTTCTATACATACAGATTCTAATATTTTGACATAATTACTGCATTTATTATTGCATTTACATTTTTTTTAACATTTATTATTATTATTACCTTTACCCTAATTATTAAATTTATAATATTACCTTTATTATTACATCTGTTGCATTTATATTTATTTCCACATTTATTACTTCCATTATTACATTTACTAAAAGCGAGTAAGGAAACAATCCAGAGACCTTTAAGAAATTCACACTTAGGTTAAAACACGTTCCCCCGACTCCGTAAGGGATTTTTTGAGCAAGAATCTCATTAAAGGGTCTAACTTATAAGTACCTTCGCACAAATTAAAATTATCTACTTTTTCTATACATACAGATTCTATTAGTTTTCTTTTGACATAATTATTACATTTATAAAGTACCTTACTTGATTCCCAATGTATAGCATGATTATTTTGTCGGGAGAACGGTATCTAACCTAGGTGCAAATTTCTCAATGGTCTCTGAATTGTTTCCTTCTCGCCTTTTTCATTCGTTTTTCGGTTTATAATTTCTGTAATAATAAACAACAATGTAATAACCAATGTAATAATAACTTTATAATTTCTGTAATAAATAATAATGCAATATTAAATGTAATAAATTTAATAATAAATGTAATAATTATGTAAAAAAAAAATAATAGAATCTGTATGTTCTCCCGGTGTCGGGAGAATGGGATCTAACCTAGGTGCGAATTTCTTAACGGTCGGTCCCCGGACTGTTTTTCCCCTCTTGTTTTGGTTCATTCGTTTTTCTGTATCCACCCGAGGAGGATGCCAGTGGGCATCGAAACTGTTGTGGAAATAAACTCTGTCTATTAGAGTGGGTTTTTATTTTCATATCATGGAAATGCTTTGGTTAGAAAATTTCATATGCGTTCATGAGATGTTAAGTTGATTTTGTTCAAAACTTTTTGTACTCCAATGTATACAGCTCATTTGTGGTGAAACTACAGGATGTATAATTTGAGAAAATTATATGTTGCGTATAATAATATTTTTAGGAGTTTATTAGGAATTCCAAGATTTATAAATGGTGCTCCTTCTAGTGTCAGTATGGTGTTTGTAGTCAATAAGGTGCCTAACTGTGCCAGTGTCATTCGCAATTTTGTATTTAGATTTATCACTAGGCTTGGTGAGTCAGTCAACAAGATAAAAGAAGCCATGGTTAATGGACTAATCTCCGATATATTTTCTAAATTTCAAATCTGGAAGCATTGGCGTAGGCAACGGTATGTTCATTACGCACAGTGATTCACTGGCCTACTTAGCACTGACTAAGTAGACAACTATTTCTTAATCTTCTATGGACCTCTTGTATAATGTTTGTATCTGTTGAGTCTGAAACAAAGTGTTTGTTTGACACCTTCGGTTTGCAATATTCAAGAGCGACACAACATAAAATCGGCCTTTCCAATCATTTTTATGGGTTATCATTTTGTTCTTACAACCAAGATATTGTTAAATTACATTATAAGTCCTACAAATAAAAATTACTTATGTTAGTGAAAAAAACCTGAGGAGAGCAGGAAGTCCATTGCTTGTCTCTTAAGTTCATTTGTTTCAAAGGTCAGCAGACGCCCCTTGCGTTTTATGATGCAGTGTTCATTTGCATTTTCCCATGACATTGAAGGGTTGGTGTAATAGAAATTGTCTCCAAATAGCGTGCCTTCCGTTTCTAAATATAGAGAATATGATCATATCAACGGAAGAAAACTTTAGTTGAGCGTAAACACGGAAATTTTGAAATTCATAACCTCATAATTATTTCTACAGGATCTCCTATTTAAAAAGTGCATTATAGCAGCTTGCAAAAACCGGTCACCAACTAGTCAAAAATGGCTTGAATTTTTACCTGGCTGACTCGCAAACAAATTTAATTTATTAATTACTTAACTTAGTATTCGCGACCACAAAATATAAAAATTCTCCGTAGAAGTGCAGTGTAGCACCTTTGCAAAAAGTACGCTAATATTTTTAACTGGATGACTGACAAATAAATCCTTCAGTAATCTTGAAATATTCACAACGGAATGTACATCATTATTTCTATTACAACTGCTTCACTGTTACGTTGCAGAATGCCTTTCCTTTCTGTCACAAAGCTTGTTTAAAAAATAATTTTCAGGTCCTGAAACTCTACGGCAGCAATATATAATAATTGTCACCCTAATACAGTGGTACTCATTACGCAGCTCGCGAGCCAAATGCGCTATATATATTTGGCTCGCGAGCCGCCCAATGAGTACCACTGCCCTAATACATCCTCCTTTAAGCGCTTTGTTACCCCCTCAAAAAAAAATTTCCTATCAAGCTGAGACAGCTACAATTGGTTCTTAAGAGATTTGACCTGTTATGATGTAATAATTATCAACTTTACTGCTAAACAATAATTACTACAAAGATATTTATATTACCACATGCATGAAAATTCAATATATAATATATATATATATATATATATATATATATATATATATATATATATATATATATATATATATATATATATATAGTCCCTACATAAATAATTATATGTGACATACCGTAGTCTCCAAAAACCTTTACATACAGTAGACGAGCAGACAATTTTACAGGAATAAAGTGTTCAGTGTTCATGCCCTATAATTACACTGTGCTAGAAGGCGCTGCGCTTTTAGCATAATCTCTTCTTGCTTTTGGTTTGATTTTGTTAATCATCATTAAGATGCGACAAATAGCCGATGTCATTTTAAAATTTCTAAATAGTTCAAGATTTTTGTATCATTTCTGGAGAAATTTTCCAAAGAAAACCCCGAGTAAGATACGTTATGGAGAATGTAATTACAAAGTCGAACAAATTATACACTGACAAAGGTCTCAAAATTGAATTCATGAACAAGCTAAGTAAAATAGTTTCAAGGAATTTCTCTCGAAGGTTTCACAGGTAGCGAAACGGCAAACTACAGCTATCAGGTAAAAAGCTGCAGAGACGAAGGGGCCGTTCAAAAATTACGTAACGCTATTTTTGCTAAAACGTGACCCCCCCCCCCCCCCCCCCACTCCCCTCTAACATTCTGTAAAACTAGACCGGACACCCACTAAGATGTTATGTAACACTTCCTTCACCCGACACCCCATATCCGTTTTTACTGACCAATTTTCTGGTAAAAATTTAGTGACTTAATATCTGTAACACATTTTATAAGTTGATGACGCTGTTGTAACAACTTGTACTATCAATACATTTTCTAAGTTAAAATAAATATCATTAGTGCTATTGTGACCTTTTGGGTTGACAGCAGTTTAAAAAGAATTAAAGAAAAAAGGTTATCCATTGGCCACAGGCACAGAGGGTTCATAAAATAGTCATTAGTTAATAGCGTTTTGTAACGCCACTGGAACCCCCCCACAACTCACCTGTAACATTCAGTAACGTTTGAACATACACACCCTCACCCACCCGAGCGTTACGCAATTTTTAACGGCCCCGAAGACGTCATGAATTTAAGGTTTAATCACAGTAAGTGCCTGTTTTTGACAAAATAAAGATACCTGACGTAGTTTCCTGACCTCACACAGAAAGCGTGTTGAAAATGATACCGGTGAACTTCTAACTGGCTAAACACTTTACAACGCCCCCCCCCCCACACAAAAATAATAATTCAAGGGCTTTCAGATAAGGGGCTACGAAGGGAGAGTGCAGGGAAGTAAAAAATGTTTTATGCATGTTTTCGTCAGGATACCACCAAACTATTACGGACTGTCGACATTATAATGCTGATTACCATGAAAAGGCAGTCTGAAAACCAACTACATGGTGAGTAAAATCATCAGTATGCCTTGTTTATTGTAAACTTCAAAAGGAATCGTTTAACTTGGTATGGGTTAGTTTTTTTCCCACTGTATGGTGTTAGACAGGATCCAGGTGTGAAACTCATTTCTCGGTGTCACTGACGCTTTTTGGCGTCACCATGAAATATTATAACCTCCACAGCCTTATACCCGATTCACACGAGGCAATTTTAGGGAAATAAAAGCGGCAACTACACGATAGTTCACAAACTGGCTCTAGAGCGGACAGTTTGGCAACTGAAACACCGTTCCAAAACTCCAAAACTATCTCCAAAGATATACTCCCGACCATTAACTGTTTCGGAAACTAAAAAGGAAACTATGTTGCCTGTTTAATAAAATGCATCATTAACTTATTTAGTAATTTTTCTTTCATTTGAGCATTGATTATCCATAACTACAAACTTATTATATAGTTATAGGCATACTGTTCTTTTGTTTTATTGTCTTAAAAGACAAAAGAGCTATTGAGAAAGGGCAGACGTAGGTCAAGGTCTAGATTAACTTTGTTTGTGTCAGCTTGGAAAGTTTGTCCAGCCAGACCAGCCCAAAGTTGTGAAAAATAGTATTTCTATACAATTTGGTCACATATTATTATACCCTAATTAATAAATTATATTATTAACTATCATTATAATAACTATATAAAAACTAAAATACAAAATATATTTACACTAACCTATACTTACAGTATACCTATTACCTAACTAATCATCAAGGGCGTACATTTGATCTAACAGGGCATTCAATTAACCTAACCGGGCATATATATATATATTATATATATATGATAATTATGATCTGATCTGGGTATAATGGATTTATTTCAACAAAGACAAGCAAAAATATGCATGAATGACCCGTCTGAAACCAGGGTGCAGGAGTCGGAGGCAAGGAGGGGAGGTCCGGCATATGATTGTGTACCGGACCCGAAAAAGTGATGCTTGGGCCCTGATTGTAATCCAGAATATACAAAAAAATTAAGGGAACCGTTTGTTAACTCTCCGGTTATGTTGTAGAATAAGAAAAACAAGAGTAGAAAGTTATTTTATGTTAGTTACCACTATAGAGAGAAACTTCATTGCGAGTTTTCTGTAACTGCGAAGGGGGAACTAATGTAGAGGAAAATTTACAAGATTTCTGTCCACTTCCTCGAGATTCCGCAACAGCAATTTCGCATTCAGGATGTAAGACGCATAATTCATGACAAAACTCTGTAATAATAAGGAAATATTTGTCTTATACGTATATTAACATCAACTATGTATTAATAAGGAATAACTAATTGTGCTCCTACAGGGGGACACGACTTACACTTTACGCAACACTCCAATAAAAATGTGCCCTGAAGAGAGAACGTTTTGTTGACTGCAACCTATGGAGAGAATCCCGCCTACCATATTACTCTTATGTCGCGTGAAATTGAAAATAACATTGCATAATATTCTGAGGTTTCACCAGTGATTCACGCATGGTTGGACCTCAGTCTATGGTGCGTATACAGTGCTGGGATTAGCGGCGCTAACTTTTTATTAGCGATGTTGTTAGCGCCACTAATTTTCAAAATTGTTAGCGAAACAGGTAGCGGCGCGGTTTTTTAAAAAAGTCAATCGCTAACTGCTAATTGCTAATTTTTCAAAACCACTCGTAAAGTGAAGAATTTATTCTTCCACTGGTTTGTTTTCTCTATTAATATATAAGAAAAGAACTCGACTCCTACAAAAATTTTTTTTCATTTTCGTAGACTATAACGTCACATTTTTGTACCTTAGCAACAGACATGAGGTCTATTACTGGGTTTCTATTACTATTATTATTACTATTACTATTACTTTTGATTTCTTCTATTACTATTACTATAACTTTATTTTTCATCTATTACTATTACTTAGTCATCTATTGCTATTACTTTTGTATGTGGGGTACGTCATTCATTTGAAAAGGATCTTTATGTCTATTTAAATGCAATTAGAAGAAGTGTGTTAACAAATATTTGTTTCAACCAAATCATTACAATTTCAGAGACTGTAAGAGTGTAGTTCTTGATAAATTTTACTTCAGTGAAGGAAAAATTTGCCTAAGTTCACCTACATGTCTATTTTCGTTTAGAGTAGATTTAGTTTATTTATCAGTTCTTTGTTCACACAATATGTCCATTGCCACTGTAATAGAAAAGTCATAGACTATTATCTATTACTTTGCCTTCTATTACTATTGCAGCCAAAAAATTATGATCTATTACTATTACTATTACCTATTGCTATTACCCCATGTCTGCTTAGCAACCAATCATATCAAGGTGTGTGTTAATATATGTAAGTAAATTACGGAAGGCAGAACATATATAAGTTGGGGTGGTTTCAGAAAAAATTAGCGGCAAAATTAGTGTTAGCGTCAGCGGCGCTAACTGTTGAAATGCTTAGTGTTACGGTTAGCAGCGCTAAATTTTATGGTAGTTAGCGAGCACAGCACTGTGTGTATATATATACCATTCCTTTCCTTTCAACCTTTCAAATGTTCCGTGTGATGACTCCTCATTTCACGAAGGTCAAGCTTGTCGCCCCTCCTCTCGAGTTGGCTTGGTGAAGTAGCGAGTTGGTTTCTTGTACTCTCCACCTCACATAGCCAAGTACGCCCGGCTCATCAGGGATTGTTCTGATCCAGGCGTCTAATTTTCTTTTGAAGATGTCCACCGCAACACTACTCGTGTTCCTTAGGTCTTTGGGCAGCTGATTAAACAGTTTTGGTCCTTTCACAACAAAACTATTTTCTTTCAAGGTTAAAGATGTTCCCTGTCTAGCCTTTAATTTGGGAACACGACACAGTCTTCCTTTTCTACTTTCCACTGTTGTTTGAGGAGTTACAGGGCTCAGAGTAAGATTAGGGACTAGTTTCTCCATTATTTTCCAAGTGTAAATAATGGTTTCTCTCTTTCTTTTCTTTTCCAGTGAATAAAGGTTCAATTCGTGTAACCTTTCCCAGTAATTTAGTTCTTTGCACCCATTGATCTTGGCTGTGAAGCTTCTCTGAATCCATTCTAGCTGTCTAATGTCTTCTTTGTTATATGGGCATGTTAGGACCGAGCAGTATTCCAACTTGTGTATGATCAGTGTTTTCAGTAGAGGAATCATTATATTCCTATCCCTTCGTTTAAAGGGTCTCAGTATCTGCCCAGTTATTCTCTTTGCTCTGTTTACTGCTTGCTATCTTATTTTGTGTTTCAAATTTCGCATCATCAGTCATTACAACCCCTAAATCTTTTGCTTTAGAATTTCTCTGAATTTCCTGTCCATTTGGGATATAATATTCCATGGATTTTAGGTCCTCTCTTTTTCCGTACCGTAACAGATGAAATTTCTGTGTTAAACTTCATATTGTTGTCTTCCGTCCACTTGTAGATTCTGTTCATGTCGGTTTGTACAGATCCTATATCTTCTGGGTTTCTTATTTTTCTACTGATCTTTGTGTCATCGGCAAAGGATGTTACTGTGCTGTCTCTGGTAACGTCCTTGTCTATGTCAGTTAACATGATTATGAAGAGTAGTGGAGCTAATACTGTTCATTGTGGTACTGAGCTGAGGACCTCTGATTCTGATGAAGATATTCCTTGTACTGTAACGACTTACCGCTGCTCACTAAGGAAATTATAAATCCATTTCCCTACTTTTCCTGTTATTTCCATATATTTCAGCTTATGTATTATGATTCCATGGTCACACTTGTCGAACGCTTTGGCAAAGTCTGTGTATATTATACATCATAGTTTTCATTACTTTCCAGTGCATCAATAATGTTGTTGTAGTGTTCCATTAGTTGTGATAGGCATGATCTGCCTGACCGAAACCCATGTTGGTTATCATTGAATTTTTTCTGAGTTTCCAAAAAGCCAGATTTTATGGCTAACTATTCTTTCAAATATTTTAGTGAGATGAGATGTAAGCGACACTGGCCTATAGTTTTTAGCCTCGGATCGATCTTCTCCTTTATATGTTGGGACTATATTCGCGCTCTTCAGGATGCCCAGTATTTCTCCCCTGTCTAGTGATCGTCTCCATATCCAATATAGGGGCTCAGCGATTGCATTCTTGCAGTTTTTAATCAGTGTGGCATTCCATTTATCCGGTCCTGCCGCTGAGTGTGCTTTTCGTTTCCCTATAGCTTGTGTAATATCATCTGTCGTAAAGTCGAAGTCCATCATACTTTCCGCTTGTAGTCCTTCTTCAAAGAACGTGTTTCTATCGCATATCAGTTTCAGTTTTTGGGACACTAAAAGATGATTCGTACTGATCTCTTAATATTTCAGGTACTTCTGTTAGATCATTAGATAAAGCACTGTCTTCGTTTTTTAAAGGTCCGATAGTCGTATGGTTTTTCAACTTTCCTTTTTGCAAAATTATAGAAGTACTTTGAGTTAACCTTTATCGGTTCTATAGCGTCGTCTTCTTCCTTTTCTGTATGCTTCTCATTTAGGTCCTGTATGACGGCAATCGATACTCTGCAGTTTATCATTTAATATTTTTCTTATGTTGTCATCTTTACAGTTACTTAATTTTGCAGTCATTCTTTTTCTCTTTCGGAACAATGACCTCTTTTGTCTCTCGAACCTGCTTCTTTTTCTTCTTTGTTGTATTTTTGGGACATGTCTTTCCACAATTTCCAGCGTCTTCTCCTCTAACGTAAGTAGCATCTCTTCCGTTGTCTTGGCCTTGAAAATGGTTTCCAACCTATTACTTCCATGTTGGATGCAACACCTTCCCAGTTTATCGCTTTGGAGTGAAAATTAAAAATTTCGAATTTGCTTCTTTCTCCATTGCGTGTTCTTTCCTTTCCTGTTGCTTTTATACTGGTTGTTATTTCAATAATGTTGTGATCCGATATTATAGTTGGGGACAGGGCCGCTGAGAGGGCGGAGAAGCGGGGTTAAATCCCTGGGGTCCGGACCTCTAGGGGGCTGGAAAGAGGGGGGGATAAAATCTAAAAATATTAATAAAGCAATTGATTAAATAACAGAGGAAATATAATTAATGAACATACATTTATAGAGATTATCATACTGTATGTTTTGAATAGTGACATGGACATATAATCAGTTTGCTTGTTATGTACACAAAAAATATTCATAATAAAATACTGAGTAAACAGGGGGGGCCATATACCAATCCTTCCCCGGGGCCAGTGGCAGCTCTCGCTGGCCCTGGTTGGGGATACTTCTACATAACTGGGGTAGACACCCCAGTTAGGTTACTTAGGTTCTAGCAAACAATCAAAAGCACTTACCGGTGCGTTGAATTAGGTATTCCTTGAAGCCTACCGTTCTATTCCTGTGTCCCACAACAGCCTACCTAACTCTCTCTTACATTACCAATTTAGAAGCTATAGACATTACCCCTAACTATACTTAAGTACGAACAACTTCCTACCCGATTTGTTACCTTAGATTCATCACCTAATTTTACTCAGCACCAAAGATTAGGTCAGATAGGAAAAAACATGTCTAGGCCAGACCGAAGCAATACGAACAGCCCGTTGGTTGTTTATGGCTTCGTCTTGCCATTCCGCTTAGATTTAGTGATATTTACTCTTTAGTGACTTTTAGACTATATACATATATATACATACACGTCACCTCACTCCTCCCCTACAAGTTTAGTCTGTCAGGGGGATGAGGGACCCTAGACGACCTGCGGAGCGGGGTTGATGTAGTAGGATCAGGTGCAACCTGTATAGGCGGGCAAGTTGAACCATTTTCTGGAGGATCAGTTCTCTCTTCCGGAAGACTCTGGTCCTTCTGCACTTCCCGTTCCCATATCTGGTCCTGATGGCGTTTAATAGAACGACCATCTTCTAGTTGGCACTTGAAGGAAACAGGGCCCGTTCTCTCCTGCACAGTTGCAGGAACCCATTTTGGTCCAGCCCCATAGTTGCGAATCACAACTGGATCATTAGGTTTCGCTTCTAGAACTCTCCCTCTTTTAGTGTCGTGGTACAACTTCTGTTTTTCCTGATGGCGTAAAACTCGTTGTTGTAACATTTCGTTTGGACGTAACAAATCAAAAACTGAACGAATTCCCCGGCCAATCAGAAGTTTAGAGGGAGACACCCCTGTCGTGGTGTGTGGTGTTATTCGATATTTAAACAAAAATTTATCCAACACCACTTGCATTTCCTCCCCACGAGAATGACGCAAGGCCGACTTGAAAGTACGGACCATGTTTTCCGCGAGACCGTTAGTAGATGGGTGGAAAACACTAGACCGGACATGTCTAATGCCATTTAGGTGGACGAAGGAACGAAATTCCTCACTGGTAAAACAAGTACCATTGTCGGAAACCAGGACTACGGGTAAACCCCATCGAGCGAAAACTGAACGGAGTAAGCGAATCGTTACACCCGAAGTCGTGGAAGTGGTTGGAAAAATTTCCACCCACTTAGAGTAGGCGTCCACCATGACTAGGAAATAAATATTATTTATAGGACCTGCATAGTCAACATGGATCCTATGCCACGGTATAGTAGGCCATTCCCAAGGATGAAGTGGACTTTTCCTTGGGAGATCTCTGTTCTCTAGGCAGCTTTGACAGGAACGAACCAATGATTCGAGTTCTCCATCTAAACCAGGCCACAGAAATAAGCTCTCGCCAGCTCTTTCATTTTGTTGCGCCCATGTGTTCAGCGTGAAGTTCCTTCACTAAATTCGACCTGCCTTTATTTGGAATAATCACTCTGTGGCCCCATAAGAGACAGCCATTTTGAATAGAGAGGCCAGACTGACGCTGAATAAAAGGCTGTAATTCACTCTCAACCTTAGTAGGCCAACCAACTGAGCAGAAATGGATGACCCTAGACAGAATAGGGTCTGATTTTGTCCACTGCTCTATTTGTACTGCAGATACTGGAGTGGATTCCAAAAACTCCACCAAGTGAACCCATTCTGTAGGTATAGGTACACAATCATTTGGATTTTCTAAGGGCAACCTACTTAGCGCATCAGCCGTACCTAGAAGTTTACCTGACCGATGTACTAAGTCAAATTTATAGGCTTGTAGAATCAGTGCCCATCGTTGAATCCTACCTGAGGCCATAACTGGAATATTTTTATTAGGTGAAAATAAACCTAAAAGAGGCTTCTGGTCAGTAATTAGTTTAAATTCATGACCCCATAGATAGAAATGAAATTTTTTTACTGCAAATACTAAGGCTAATGCTTCACGTTCCACTTGTGCATATCGTCTTTCCGTCTCAGTTAGTGTTCTAGAAGCAAAACAGATAGGCCTATCTACACCATCAATGTGGTGAGATAACACTGCCCCAATTCCATAAGAACTGCTGTCTGCTGAAACTACGAGAGGAAGTTTAGGCTCATAATGCACTAGGAGAGTGGACTTTAGTAGTACGTCCTTGGAAGCCTCAAATGCTTCCTTTTGAGTTTTCTCCCATCTCCACTGTTCCCCAGATCGTAATAGCTTATTTAGGGGTTCAAGGAAAGTCGATGCATTAGGCAAAAATTTCCTATAAAAATTTAGGAGACCTAAATAAGCTTGTAACTGTGTGATGTTTTGTGGAGGTGGTGCCTTTTCTATTGCTTCTAGTTTATCCACCGTTGGATGAATGCCTGAGGCATCTATGCGGAACCCTAAATATGAAACCTCATTAGTGACCCATGAACACTTTTCTCTCTTTAGCTTAAGTCCGGCATCCCGGAGTCTTTTTAGAACCGTGGTTAATCTAGTTAGGTGTTCTTTTTTAGTCGAACCTGAAATGAGGACATCATCTAGAAAGCAAAGTACCCCTGGAATGTGACCTAGAACTTGGTCCATT
Source organism: Bathynomus jamesi (assembly GCA_023014485.1). Classification (NCBI taxonomy): domain Eukaryota; kingdom Metazoa; phylum Arthropoda; class Malacostraca; order Isopoda; family Cirolanidae; genus Bathynomus; species Bathynomus jamesi. The sequence goes on from JAJOZX010003039.1 coordinate 76,717, forward strand.
GTCCTCTGAAAAATACCTGGAGCCGATGCTATTCCATAGCATAGCCTATTGTACTTATATAGGCCTCGGTGCGTATTTATGATAGTTAATTCTTTAGAGTTTTCATCTAAACTTAGTTGAGCATAGGCTTGGGACATATCGAGTTTTGTGAAATATTTTCCCCCAGCAAGAGAGCTAAATAATTCATCAGGCTTGGGTATAGGATAGCAATCTAGAAGGACGGCTCTATTTGCTGTTAAACGGTAATCCCCGCATAACCGCACGGACTTGTCCGGTTTTAGTACAGGAACTACTGGGGCAGCCCACTTAGCGTGTGTGACTGGTTCAATAATTTTATCTTTTAGCAGCCTGTCAATTTCTAAATCTACCTTCTCCCGCAGTGCATGCGCAATTGAACGAGCCTTACAAAATTTCGGAGTTACATTAGGATCTACTTCTATGCAGACCTGATGGCCTTTTAGGTTGCCTACTTCAGGCCCAAAAATAGAAGAAAACTCCCTTAACAATGAGTCTATGTCAGATGGATATGAAAGTGTATGCACATCTGCCTGACCCCTTGGCAAGATTTTGTCAATTGGCATTTCCAAAGCATCAATCCAATCACGGCCTAGTAGAGTAGGCCCTTGCTCATCCACCACTAAAAGGGTTAAGGGATGAGACAAAGTTTTCTGGTTAAGTGTAACTGTGACGTATGCTTCTCCACAAATAGGTATTTGTATGTCACCGTACTTCTTCAAATCGTTTTAGATGCATGTAGTTTAGGTGTGTTTTTGAAAATCTTATCAAAAACTACCTTGGACATGACCGTCCGGGCAGCACCCGTATCCAATTCTAGAGGAACTGTAACCATTTAGGCCTACCTCTACAATATATGGGCCTGTATTTTCCCCACTTTGCTGCTCATAGAATAGGTACTCCACTCCAATGTTCGAAGTATTTCCCTTTTGAGGATTTATACTAGAAATGTTAAAATTAGAATTTTCACCCTTTGTTTTCTTTGAATAACACACTTTAGCTATGTGGCCTATTTTACTACAGTTTCGGCAAACTGCTTCTTTAAAAGGGCAATCTTTCTTCCAATGGTGTTTTCCACACCCTGTACATGGCTTGGAAGGCTTAGTAGAATTAGTAGGCTTAGTCATATTCGCCTCATACCTTTTATTTGCCTGTCTAGTAGGCTCGTTAGGTCTGCCAGGCCTAGAAGATTTAAAGCTATTTACGTGTTGGGCTTTACTACTATGATTTCCAAAAGCTCTAACATCTTTAGCAGCTGCTTCTCTAGCCGTAGCTATTTCTACAGCCTGACTAAAAGTTAGGTCCTGTATGGCTAATAGGGCTCTCTGGGTAGACTCCTCTTTGAGACCCATTACAAACCTATCTCTTAGCATTTCATCTAATTTGTCCCCAAATTTACACGTACGGCTATGGCTTTTTATTCCTGCAACAAACTCTGCAATGCTTTCATTTCCCGTCTGATGCCTTGAATAAAATTTGAAACGTTCATAGATGAGAACTACTCGGGGTTTGTAGTGATCGGTTAGGGCCTGTACCAATTCCTTATAGGTGCAAGTTTCCGGTGCTTTAGGAGAAACTAGGTCCATAACTAAACCAAACGTTTTAGGGCCTATTATAGTTAAAAAGGTAGGTACTTTCTTAGCATCCGGAATGGAATTTGCCTCGAAAAACAACCTCACCCTAGTGGCATAAGCTTCGAAGTCCTCCCATTGTCTTCGTAGGGGCTTATATGGCCAATCACCGACATGCTAGAGCAAAACCGAATTAGACCAACTCACGTGAAGTAGGTTAGGTTAGGTTTAAATTTGGTCTAGTTACTGAATAGTGAATTTTATTAGAGTTAGGGCTGAATAGTGAATTGTATTAGAGTTAGGGCTGAGTAAGAATTAGTTTTAGAGTTAGGGCTGAGTAGGAATTAGTTTTAGAATTAGGGCGGCGGGACCTACGCTATAGTACGGTAGCTTCCCCACACAAACAAACCAAATCGGACGACCCACTAGTCTGCATCCAATTTTCCAAACAACCACTTGAACCCAATAAGCCAAATTAACCCAATAAGCCAAATTAACCCAATGAGCCAAATTTAACCCAATGAACAAAATTTAACCAAATGAGCCAAATCCCATCCTCGTCGCCAAATGTGATAGCGTGGGGTAGACACCCCAGTTAGGTTACTTAGGTTCTAGCAAACAATCAAAAGCACTTACCGGTGCGTTGAATTAGGTATTCCTTGAAGCCTACCGTTCTATTCCTGTGTCCCACAACAGCCTACCTAACTCTCTCTTACATTACCAATTTAGAAGCTATAGACATTACCCCTAACTATACTTAAGTACGAACAACTTCCTACCCGATTTGTTACCTTAGATTCATCACCTAATTTTACTCAGCACCAAAGATTAGGTCAGATAGGAAAAAACATGTCTAGGCCAGACCGAAGCAATACGAACAGCCCGTTGGTTGTTTATGGCTTCGTCTTGCCATTCCGCTTAGATTTAGTGATATTTACTCTTTAGTGACTTTTAGACTATATACATATATATACATACACGTCACCTCACTGTTGTTTGTGAATACCAAATCTAGGCAGTTGTTTTTTCTTGGATTTTCTGTTATTTCTTGTGTTAACATAAATTCATCAGCTAGAGCTAGTAGAATTTTTACCTGCTCCTAGTCTTCCCGTGTGCTCCCCTTGTCCTGGTGTATACATATATTTTTCCTATCCTTTTATATTCCATGAATGAAAAATTAAAATAACCACAGAGAAAAATATTTGGGGTTGGAGAATGTAGATATTTTACCCAATTTCTCACCTCTGTAATGGAATCTGAGAATTTTGAGGTTGGCGTGTTCGGGGGTCTGTACATTACAATTAGTACCATATTTAATTTTTCAACTTTTGCTGCAACACATTCTACGTAGCTGTTTGAGGTACTTTAGTCATTTCTGCCATATGCCTTTCGCGTGTGTAAATAGAACATCCTCCTTTACGTCTCGCTGTTCTGTCGGCTCGGAGTATGTTATAGTTGTCAATTTGTATTTCTTTTTTGTCAATACAGAACTCACAGTTTTCACAGTTCGCCTGACAGTCCTTTAGATGGGTTTCCGTGAGGCATGCAAAATCTGCTCCGATTTCTTGCATGAGTCCTTTCAGGTATAAAATTTTGTCCGGGAAATGGTTTGATTTAAGGCCCTAAAAGTTGGCTACAATTATTTCTATTTTTTCCTTTTTGTTTTTACATGCTTGTGTTTCCGATTCATTTTCCAATGGTGGTGCCGGTTTCGTTGCCTTGTGACCCTCCGAGAATTTTTCTCTCTTTAACTGTTTCGATAACCGTTGTCCCGATATCGCATGAAGTGTCTTTCTGTATGCCTTCTGTACCGCTCTCGGATCCCTGCATTTATCAGTTGGCTTTGTATTTGTTGGATGGTATTCAATAGTTGAATTGTGTGGGCTACATCTAAAAAATTGGTAGCTCTCTTTGTTGCTGGTTTCGTCTGCTCATATATATATTATATATATATATATATATATATATATATATATATATATATATATATATAATACAAAGGTGGGCACCCGGGCCTCAAAAAGAACCGACGGTCCCGGTCCTTGCCTCAAACTGGACCGACGGTCCCGGTCTAGGAACGACTCGGTCCTCGGTCCTTATATACTGTATAATATAAGTGAAAAATTTGATTAAAATGAAAAATGAAATTAAAGACACCGGAAATCTTTAATTTTATTAACGTAAATTATAATTAATACAATACATAAATGAGGAAAAAAGTTATTAAGTTAAATGCTTGAGTTTCCCTTCAAGAAGACTAGCATTTCAAAATGGCTGTCACTGAGCCCTGACCTTTTCGGCTTGAGGACGTCCTTCCCCAAAGAGAAGAGCCTCTCCACGGCGGCACTGGATGGTGCCAGGTGTTGAAACAAGTTTCAGTTCAGTCTCAGTTTCTTTCTGAGTCTTCTGGAGGAAACGATCCATCTTCTTTAGAACTTCAAATAATCACTAAACACACTAAAATCACTAAAAAAGACCGTCCGGAATTGCTTAAAAATGGACCGTCGCTCCTCATTTCGGTCCTCACTGAGAAAAGGACCTACTTTCCCGCTCACGGTCCTTAAAAAGGACCAAGTTCCTGGAATTATATATATATATATATATATCATTTGCTAATTCGTATGTGTTGCCTCGTCTGTAAGAAACATATACAGTAAGGATGTGGCAACACAAAAATCAGTCATTATGAACTGGATGAATGGTGAGTAGCGTGTAGCGTCATGAGCGATCTGGAGGCACATTTCAGGTTTTGTACAATCAACCTTGCTGATTTCAGAAAAGAAATCAAAAATTTTCTGCAACAAGCAGAACACCTCCTTTTTCGCATGTAAAAAATACAAAATTCTTGTTAATTACAGTTGGCAACACTGACTGACATGGTACTTCTGGCAGCTTTCTAATTATTCTCAGTGAGTCATCCCCTGGAATTTCTTAGTTCTACGCTAGCTCGCTTGAGAGAAACAAATGTTTTTTCTGTGGATGGGGTGTTCAAAAACCCCAAGGTACTAACGAAAGGTGCGTTTTGTGATATATACATTATACACATTTCTTTGTTTTGTTGTGTTTTACATTGTTTATAAGTTTGTTATAATTATGTTATAATACATATGTGTGTGCAGTATATTTATATATATATATATATATTGGTAAACTTATTGTTTACCAATAAACCAAGCCTTATATATATATATATACTCGTAATCATATATATTTTTTATTTATACGTTTGTGTTTTTGTTTCAGTGTTCCTGTGTGATACTTGTTGAGTTTTGCTGGTACAATGAGCACGCAAAGAACACGGGGATCTGCCAGCCACATTGTCTTTGGTTCTCCACTATCAGAGCTTCTTCTGTCTGAACTTCCAACCCGTATACAAGTTGCAAGGCATTTCCTCTTCTTGAAGGAGAACAAGTACACCAGCAACAGGGAGATTCTTCCGGAGGTATGCCAAACACTCATTGACCTATGGAATCGTGTTAACATTCCATCACAGCCAATCAAGAATATGAAGACCAAGCTGCTCCGATTGATGGAAAAAGGCCACAAGCATCGAAGCAAGGCAAGCAGGCCACAAAAACCAAGAAGTTCGAGGAAAGCCTGAATCAATTGTTTGACATAGCTGTCTGCCAATGCGATGATGTGTCTGCATGCCACTGTGAAAAAGAAATGAAAGTTCCACGACGAGAGCATGCCTTTCTGATCGGCCAGAGAACCACGCGGATCATGCAGATCAGTCGGGTGGATACGAATGTGACTCAGATGATGGAGAGAAGTAAGTCAAGAGAGGATCGGATGCAAGAAAGACAAGAAGAGAATAGAAGAAAAACGGAACGGCAAGAGGTAGCATCCTCTGCAGATGTGGTCGAATCAGTTCAAGCAGAAGCAGACTTTAGTGGTGAAAGTGTTGGTGATAAGTGGATGGGTAATAGTGCCCAGGAGGACAGGAACATCACACCGATTCCCACTGTTGCTTTGGAAGCTGACCAGTATGGTGTATCGAACAGGGCTGCTGCAGCTATCAACACTGCAACATTGGTTGACTATGGCATCATTAGTTCTGATAATCAGATAAACGTAATTGACCACCACAAAGTATGGAGAGTACAGCAGAAGGTACGGAGGGATCTGAAGGAAGCAGTAACTTACCACGATGTGGAAGTCACTGCTTTATTTTTTGATGGGCGGAAAGACATGACACTTGTCAAAGAGAAAAAAGGGGAACAAATGGTAGAGCACAAAGAAAGTTGAGGACCACTATGTGGTGGTCGGAGAGCCTGGAACCTTCTATCTAAGCCATCTGACACTGGAACGAGGAATTGGCACTGTCATTGCGGATGAACTTCAAAATGCGATTGAAGAAATGGGTATTGCAGACAAGATAATTGCAGTGGGAGCCGACAGCACAGCCACAAATACAGGGCACAGAAGTGGAGCAATACACCTGCTAGAGTGCCGCCTGGGTCGCCCTTTGCACTGGTTCATCTGTAGTCTGCATTTAAATGAACTCCCACTGCGCCACTTGTGCAAGGAACTCATCGGCCCAACAGAATCTGCAACTCAATGGAAAGGACCAATTGGCAAAGCTTTGGCCACATGTGAAAGTTTGCCACTTTCCTCTAGAGGAATTCAATGTATTGCTGATGGCCACTCTCTCCCGGATGTTGACCTTACTGAATTGAGTCGTGACCAAGCCTACCTCTACAGAATGATGAAAGCGATAAGGACTGGTGTCATTAATGAAGATCTTCTACGAGAGAAGCCTGGACCAATCTCCCATGCAAGATGGGTTACAACTGCCAGCAGAATTTGTCGGCTATATGTAGCGATGGCGCAGCCAAGTGATGAACTGTATTCACTCACACAGTTTGTCGTGTGCCAATATGGACCCATGTGGTTTAGCATCAAGTGCCATCCAAGGTGCACAGATGGCCCAAAGCATTTCCTGGAGCAAATCAAGCTGCTACGATTACTGCCACCAGCTAGCAAGACTGTCACATGGCCTGTGATCCAAAGAAATGTATATTGGGCTCACCCTGAAAATGTTCTACTGGCAATGCTTGCAGATGCAGATCAAGCAAACCGGAAATTGGCCATCGATGTAATCAAGACCATTCGACGAGCTCCCAAACCTGCTCAACAGCAAGTCAGAGAATTTCGGCCACCAAAGATCAAACAAAGTGCTCAGGATTTGAAAGATTTACTTCCACCAGTGGAGGAGTGCACAATGGAACCACCACTCACGAAGCAGTTCTCTGTCGAACAACTCGATAAGATCACTGAAGAGCCCCTTGTTGTCCGGATACCATGTCACTCCCAAGGTGTAGAACGCTGTGTTAGGATGGTAACTGAAGCGTCTGGGGCAGTGTATGGAAAGGATTCAAGAGATGGTTACATTAGAGCAGTACTTAAATCCCGTGACTTTATGCCGTCATTCAAAACTAAACAAGATTTTAATGTATCATTTACTAAATAAAACTATCTTGTCTACCTACCTACATACCTACAGTGTATATGTTTATTCCAAAAATAAATTTTTCTATTTTTCCTGAAAAGCAGTACATTATAAGGGGTCAAATGATAGCTCAAACCCAAGGAAAGCAAGTGTCTAAAAGTTATGGGTAACTAGCCATTTTCACGATTTTCACATGCGAAAAAGGAGGTGTTGCACTTGTCACAAAAAATTTTTGTTTTCATTTTTGAATTTAGGGAGGTCAATTGTACAAAACCTGAAATGTGCCTCTTGATCCGTTACACTTTGCCCAATGACGCTACACACTAATGATGAGCATCACCGAATTCAGCAACATACCTCCAATCAGAAATGTGAAAACTTGTCAGTGATGACATTTTTAAACTTCTTCTGGAAACTCATGATTCATTAACTTTACGAATTCGAGAAGCTACGTATACTCAGTTTGAAAGAATAATTCAGACTATACTCACTGTCCACTCCTTTAAATACGACTGCATAAGTTGAAGGAATGAACATTTTGAACTCACCGAAGTTGTCTGTTGGGTAAATTTGAAAATATTGTCCACCACTGATTCCTCGACCTGGCACCACGTTTATCACTTTGCAGTCATGGAAAAGTTTGTGAACGCAAACAACAGCAACAGCGTATAGGAACACTTTGACTAAGTAATCCATTTCAATTGACTTTTCATGAAACACTACTCGATACCCGTATCCAAACTGGTCAATGAACGTTAGTCGTAATTATGAATGTGAACAATTTCACTGACTACCATCACGCAAGAACGTACCTAGGCAAAAGTGGGGCACATGCTACAATTATAATATTTACGATTGTTTAACTTTATTCGTAACGGTAAAGGTCGTGTGATGGAGGGGACCTATAGCTTTACGTAGGATTCCACCCGTGGGTCGGTACATCGTCTGAACGCGGAGGATCGACGGTCACCCATCCATATACCGAACAGACCGAACGTTACTTAACCTCGGTGACACAACGCCCGGGCACTCACTCAAGCGGAAATGCGGGAATCACAGTCTACTGTATTTATGAAAGGAGTTGAATGACTGACGTTTGATCAAGAAATAAATGACTGATGCGTGTGTCGCCTTCGAAACTATTAAAAAGTACAACGAATAAAACTGTAATTGTTTCTCTTCAAACCCGTGAACGTCTTCTCCAGCCGTGAAGACTCTACTCAACTGAATCAAGTAAAGGTTTCTATGAAAATAAAATCTAAATTTAAACGGTTCAATGTTGTCGCTATAGTGTGAAATTAATTGTGCTTTCTCGCTTTCTTATAAATATTAAAGGACGCATCAATATTAAAAGAGATTTATTTTGAATTTAATGAAGGCTTTGCATTGATCAAACTAAACTGTCGAAAGACATTAGTGCATATTTTAAGACTTACGTGCGTGACAACACTCAAAATTAATCAATAAAATGTGTGTGTGGCTGTGTGTGTGTGTGGGGGGGGGGTATTATTTAAATTTTAACAAAGACGAGAGCATAGTTCTTCCTTTCAGCTTGGTTTGATGGAAGAAAGAGTTGCGGGTGCTACTTTAGTATGCGGTCTACCTACGATTGGTTAGGTTTAGTCATGATATTTTCGTTAAAACTAACGAAAATATCATGACTAAACCTAACCAATCGTCAAGGGCGATTGACATCGGGATGTAAACAAGCAATTAGTAAACAAGATAATAAGATATAGTTAAAAGGTAGACCGCCGAATCGTAGGTTGACCGCATACTAAAGTAGCACCGAGTTGCGCTCCCCAGCTCTGCATCAATTCTGCCATGTCTGCAATATTTTCAAGCCGGGTGTTCGTAGTATGATCTAAATTCTAAGAAATGTTCACTTCCAAAACAATTATATTTCTCAAGAAATTACACGGGCCGAATGGAGGACACAAAAATGTTGTGTGCCTGTGAAAAAAGCCATCCTTCCACAATAATCGTCATGAACAGAAGTTAATCCAATTTTTTAGTGTGTGTGTGTGTGTGTGTGTGTGTCTGTGTGTCTGTGTGTGTGTGTGTGTGTGTGTGTGTGTGTGTGTGTGTGTGTGTAAAATCATCGATGCATTCATAATTTAAGTGGAAGTATGAAGAGTTAAACATTATTTTACACACAGCACCATTCCGCCCACACGCCCATTTCAGGGTACGAGCAACTCACAGGAGCATAGCCAAGCATTTAGGGGGGGTCAAAGTACTGACGAGGCTTTCGTATGTGGTCCATCACCAATAAAAACAACAATGCTGTGTGTTAGTCTACTGACTACTCTAATGAACATCCATATCCATATTCAATTTATTGCAATTTTTGTTAGTTTGTATTGCAGACACCCCTAGTTATTATTAGTCCTGGTGCATGATTCTTCAGGAGCAAGATGCACCGCAAGTTTGTGTTTCCTCCCCAAGGCAGCACAAATTTACCTGCATCAATCACAGTCCTACTCATACTGCCTAAGGCTTACTCTACACAAACTGGACCAAAACCAATAAGTATCCGCAATGGTAAACCGTCCGTATACAAACCTGTATTTTGTTTAGAATATATATATATAATATATATATATATATATATATATATATATATATATAGACTGAACACGGAAAATATTGTATTTGTCAACTCAAACTGAATAAAATTTGAAGAACACTTCGTCTTACGGTAGAATAACCTCCAATATATATATCATACATGTATATACCGTATATTTTCTTTTTCTTACGCAGGAAGGAGGAGCCAAGGGTGAACGCAGGCAAACGTGCCCCCCCCCCCCCGCACAGAAGAAGAGAGCCAAAATCAAGGTCCGGAGTTTTCGAGATGCCTAGATGCGTTTGAAAGATTGGAGGTCATAGACAGGGGGAAAGATGGATTGAGGAAGATTGTTCCAGAGTTGACGGGTGAGTAGATGAAAGATTAAAAATACCGATTGACCCTTGCGTTAGAGAGTTAGACAGAAAAGGAATAAGAAAGTGTCGAAAATCTGGTGCTGCATGCTCCTTAAAGGAGGAAGCGTGCAGTGTCCGTTATAATAGCAATAGTAAAGAGAGAGTGAGGCAACATAGCGGCGAAGAGAGAGGGAGTGACGACAGTCAGTGAGAGGCGGGGAACTGATGAGACGAAAAGCCTTTGATTCCACCCGGTCAAGTACGGCCGTGTGGGTTGAGCCACCCTATACATGAAAGCATACTCCATACATGGGTGGACAAGACCCCTGTACAGAAAGAGCAACTGAGCTGGGGTGAAGAAACTGCAGAGGCGGTACAGCACACCTAACCTCTTAGAAGCTGTTTTAGAAAGAGAGTATATGTGATTTTTCCAGGAAAGATCACGAGAAACGGAAACGCCAAAAATGTTAAGAGAAGAGGAAGAATTGAGTTGTGTATTGTTGAAGGTAAGAATAGTCGTGTGGAAGATTGTGACGAGCAGTGGTGTAGTGCTGTGGGAACGCGTGGGAACGGCGTTCCCTTACTTTTTTTTGGTAGACGGAACGGCGTTCCCTTACTTTTTTTTGGTAGACGGAACGGCGTTCCCTCACTATTTCAAATAAATCCGAACTTACAAATCTTTAACGTCATGAAATTTTAATTCCCACCCCTAGAAGAAATATGAGAAAGAATCATTAACTGCTTCATTTCTTTTAGCTTCGACTGAGGCAATGCTAGCCTATAAAGATCTGGTGAAACAGTCACCACGGCGTACCAGTTGTTAACTTTTTTTTAGTTAATCATTCCATTTGTTAGCTATTTTTATTGATCGTACTGGATGTCGTATATCTAATGACACTGGAAATACTGCATCTTCAACCTTGGAATATATCCTAATATCCAGTGCATATGACCTCAAAATATCCCTGAAATTGGTCAGATTTCAAAAGATTTCCAGGGGGGCTTACAGTGCCCCCGGACCCCCAGCTGTATGGGCTCGCCGCGCTCGCCATTGTCCCCCCCCCCCCCCGCATCTGAGTAACACTTTCAAAATGCGTTCCCTCACTTCTTTATTTACCACTACACCACTGGTGACGAGCAGACAGATGGAGGAACTGAGTTTTTGAGGCATTGAAAGCTATAAGGTTTTCTCTGTCCCAATCAGATAGCAGAAAGATAGCAGATAGCAGGTGCTCCATAGCCGTCCTACGCGAATCATGGAGTGACTGCTGTGAGGGACGCTTTGGGAAGCGGGTGGAGAAGTGAAGAGTGGAATCATCGGCATTGGAGTGAATAGGACAGAAAGTACGAATTAAAAGATCATTAATAAATAAAAGAAAAAGAGTGGGTGACAGGCCAGAACCCTGAGGAACACCACTGTTGATAGCTTGAAGAGAAGAACAGTGGTCATCTACAACCGCAGCTATAGATCGGCCAGAAAGGAAATTGGAGATGAAGACATAGATAGAAAGATAGAAACCGAAGGAGTGCAGTTTGGAAATAAAGATTTGTGTCAGACTTTATTAAGAGCTTTCGATATGTCTTGCGCAATAGAAAAAGTTTCACCGAAATCCCGAAAGGAGGATGACCAAGAGTCAGAGCGAAATGCAAAAAGATTGGCAGTAGAGCATCCTTTGCGGAACCCTGACAATCTGAAAGAAGATCTACAGATCTACAGAAGTTAAGGCTAACAAAGACCCTAAGATCCACTCTAAGGTTAGCTCAAGAGAAAGAAGAGAGTAGGGGGTTAAAAGAAGAGAATAAGAGGTTAAGTAAGTAGCAAAACGTATCATTCGTGGGTTAACATTCATTCAGAAAAAGAGAACTCGCCATCATCATCCGCCAGCTACTGCCAACAAGTCGGAAAAATAGTCGAAGAGAATAGGAAAGGGGTGAAAGATGGAAAGAAGTAAAATAAGAACGCTTACAAACCATGCAAACACAGTCTTAACTCAAAGAAACACTATCAATATTTGGGGGTCCATATATATATATATATATATATATATATATATATCAGACATGTTATGATTCCACCACAAATGGAATTACGATTACAATTCCTCAAAAATGTAGAATTGATTCCTGATTATGATTACAACATGTCTGATATATATATATATATATATATATCAGTGATATAGCGATTGTCCGCAACCGCACATATTCTCAACTCCGCAACCGCACATCTCAACTCCGCAACCACATTTATCAGTGCGGTTATTGCGGTTGTTTGAGGATATTTTCTTACTAGGGAACCAAATTCTATAAATGCTAGTGCAATGGCTATAAATGCTATAAACGTCGCCAAATGCTGTTGTCAGCCAGACTCCGTACTGAGCGGATGTATTTCCTCATCTCTCTGATATTGCTTCTGCTTTTGAATATTGCCAATAACCTTACTTTTGGTAAATTCCGAATTTTATATACTTGCGTTTACATTATATAGTTAAGTACTTGAATATAAGTGGTTTTTAGTGATTTAAGTTTTCATCGCGTGCCGGCTTAATTTAACTTAAACTTGTGACAGTTATAAACTAATTTAACTTGTGTGATGCCGTCGCAGAAAGCGTCGTGTGTTAGGTGTGGGGTGAATCGGTGGTATACGGATTTTAGGGACTATGACGGCGGTCCTATGGCGATTACCGAAAGATCGTTTTTTTTTTTTGCGAATTAAGGGAGGAAATAGTTGACATAAAACGCAGTGTACGTGAGGTAACGGAAAGACTTGCAACGCTTGATGAGGGCAGGGGTAGGGCTACGGTTGACGAAAGCCGAACCAATACTAACGTTGAAGACGTTAGTAATTTGAAGGGTGAGGAGCGTAACCTAGTTTCTAGATTAGGTAGCTTATCGGGAAGGTTACAAAGAGTTACGAAGAAAAGTACCTCAAAAGGCCTTGCGGCCCATACCGAGGAGGTACCAATGGCAACGGGTGCCATGGAAAATTTTCTACACCCTCAAATAGTGTGCAAGATTCGGTCTAACCTTTTCTTGAAATGATCCACAGAGGAAATGTTCACAACTTCTGAAGGTAACCTGTTCCACGTGTCACAGATCTTATAGGTAAAGTAATTCCCACACACACACTAGTCCTAAACCGTTTCAAATCCAACTTCCAACCATTGTTGCGAGTTGGGTTATCATTTAAACTAAACATGCTTCTAAAATCGCCATCGCTGAACCCGCGTAAGAGCTTGAAAACCTCGATGAGTTGACCGCGCAGCCTCCGTGTTCCCAGCGAAAACAAGTTCAGGGCGCGTAAGCGTCGATTGTAGTCCATATGCCTAACGGAAGGGATTAACTTTGTGGCCCTCGCCTAGACTCGCTCCAGCCTCTCAATATCTTTCCTGAGGGTGGGCGACCAGAACTGCATAGCATACTCCATGTGCGGCCGAACCAGGGAATTGTACAGAGAGAGCACAATCTCCTTGTTCCGAAACTGAAATTGCCTCCTCATATAACCCAACAGCTTCTAGGCTTTCTTTTCCACCTCTACGCACTGTTTCCTAAACTTAAGGTCGATGCTAATTAGCACACCCAAGCCCTTTTCCAAATCAGTGGCCTCGATATTACTCCCCAACATCGAGTAGTCAGACTTGGGATTGGCGTAGCCAATGTGCATGACCTTGCATTTACCCAAGTTAAACGGCATTTGCCATTTTTCGGACCACTCCCCTATCCTACCTAGGTCCGCCGCAGTTGCTCCATCGCTTCGGGCGTCCCAACATTGTCCCCAAGCTTGGTGTCATCAGCGAATTTGGCGATCCGACTGACAATGCCACCGTCGATATCATTTATGTAAATGATAAACACCAGTGGCCCCAAAAACGGAACCCTGAGGAACCCCACTAGTGACCGAGGCCCAACCCGAACTAGCCCCTTTAATTACAACCCTCTGCCGCCTATTCTTCAGCCCGTTTTCAATCCACCTACCTACTTCCCCACCGATACCCAGCGCGCGGACTTTGGCCATTACCCGGCGGTGAGGTACCTTATCAAAGGCTTTCTGAAAGTTGAGATAAAGTATATCAATCGCCCTACTCTTATCATACTCACTCAACATGACGTGGAAAAACTCGAGCAAGTTGGTGAGACACGACCTATGCCGTCTAAACCCATGTTGGGAGTCCCCAAGCAGCTTGTAGGAATCCAAATGGTCAACGATCTTGTCCGCTCTTATCCCCTCTAATAATTTACCTACAACCAAAGTGAGACTAACGGGACGATAGTTCACTGGACTTTCGTGATCCCCTTTCTTAAAGATACGGGTCACGTTGGCTTCCCTCCAGTCACCAGGCACCTGGCCAGTCTCCAACGATTTGTTGAAGACTGTAGCCAGGTGGGGAGCCACCTGGTCGCGCACCTCCCGCAACACTCTGGGGAGGAACTGGTCTGGCCCAGGAGCAACGCGCTGTTTGTCTATTCTATCTGCAACGACTGTCGCGGTACACCGAACACTATCCAGGGCAGCACCTTCGTGCCTCAAGCCTGGCTCGTGGATGAGGCGGGTGTCCTCCCTGGTGAACACTCCCGCAAAGTACTCATTAACATAACTGAAGAACTCCTTAGGGTTCCCCTTGCAGAGGCTTGCCACCCGTAGTTCTTCGTTACGTTTCGGTAACCTAACCTTCGCCTTCACTTCCCTACACAGGCGGACATACGCCTCAGTATCCTCATGGGAACGATTGGTCTTCGCCCTCCTATACGCGGCTCTCCTATTTCGGATAGCCGAAGCGATGTCACGACTGAACCACTTAGGCTGCGTTGAAGCAGGGGTGACCGGTTTTGAGGGTATGGCAGCAGACTGCAGCACCATAAACTGGTCCCGGAATGCACTCCATACTTCCTCAACATCGCCACCGACCTCTAACCCCATCTCACCTACGCTATCTCGGAGGCCAACAAAGTCCGCCCGCCGTAGATCGAGCTTACTGCCTCTAGAGTCACTACGCTTCACCCGAGGGACGCAGACACAGAACCTAATCAGACCGTGATCACTCCCGCCCAACGACTGGTCAACGGTGAGGCCAGTGACGAAGTTGTCTTCGGTCGTGAATACTAAATCCAGCACGCTTTCGCCTCGTGTAGACCCATTGACCCACTGAGTGAGGAAGTTCTCATCAGCAAAGTCAACTAGGTTCCTCCCTTCGGCATCAGCTGTCCTGTCTTCCCACTTTATGCCGCGACAGTTGAAGTATCCTAAAATTACACACACCCTGTCCCCTAGCAGGCTACGGAGTTCGGTGTACAGGGCTGTATCCTCCTCGAGGAGGAGATGCGGAGGTCTGTACACCAAGATTAACCTATAGTTCGTCCCTCCCACGTTCAGATCGACGCCAAGCAGCTCCCGTTCCGATCGGAACTGGCAGTCAACCAGACTCAACGTATCCCTCACGTATATTAGTACCCCTCCCCTCTCCCCACGGGTGCGGTCTTTGTGAAACATTCTATACCCGGGAATCTTGAACTCCTCAACATAGTCTCTACGATCAGTATGAATCCAGGACTCGGTGAGAGCAACGATATCCTGGTATTCTGATGCTAAGAGCGCTCGTAGCTCGCAAAACTTATTCCTAATCGACCTAGCATTAAAAAGCCTTCCCTATTCAGACCGCCCCCTAGCCCGACCCGTTTCCCGAATAGGCCGCGTACGTTAGGTGATAGGAATCCCTCCCCCTATCGAGGTTTCGAACCCTTTCGCCCATTTGGAAAGGGACGTGAATGAGGGGGAAACTATTTTAATAGGGGACTCTTTAGTGCGCCATATGGACACAGAGTTCGTTGAAAGGCATCCAACCAAGAGGAGGAGGGTCTGTCTCCCAGGGACCAGGTTGACAGAGTTAGAGACGAAGTGGATAGGATTGACGTTGCCTCCCGTCACTCGATGTTGGTGACGATGGTAGGGGGCAACGACTCGTATAGGCCCGATACGAGAGTGCCTGACCTTTTGGAGAGATATAGGGGGTTAATTAGGTCCCTAAAGGCGAGGTCAGATAGGTCTTTAGTTCTAGGTATTACCCCTAGGCACGGTTTGGGTCTTAGGATTACGTCTAAAACGATATTTTTTAATACTAGATTAGAAGAGATTTGTGCTGAGGAAAATGTACCCTTCGTAAAGCTGTGGTCAGATTTCAGTGATCCTAGCCTTTTTATAAAAGATGGGGGTGCATTTTAATGAAACAGGTAATGCTAGGCTAGGTAGGTTAATTGACGAAAACGTTCGAAAGCTGTATAGGTCGAAGCCTTCTTTAAACGTTGTGGGTCCGGGGAACGCGGGTCCGACGTGAAAAATAGTTTAAAACGCCGTCCCGTGGTAAAAAATAACTTAAACGTCTTTCATTGTAACGCGTTAGTATTATAAATAAATTAAATGAATTTAAGGCGATAATTTATTCCGGTAACTACGATATAGTTGCTATCACTGAAACGTGGTTAAATACCGTGACTCGGGACTTGTTGGGGGAATTTGATATACCGGGTTTTAAACTCTTTACTAATGATAGGTTACATAGGATTGGTGGCGGCGTTTTGCTGCACATTCGTAACTCCCTTAGTGTTATCGAGGTTAAGTTAGACTTTCCGGCAGCAATTAATGTGATATGCGTTGAAGTTAGGGCGCGTAGTCTTAGTTTCAATTTTTTTGTTGTTTATAGACCTCCCGTTCAACCCCTCGATACCGATACTAGATTTTACACACTTCTTAGTAACTTTATTAATAATCAGGATAGTATAGATGTCGGAGACTTTAACTGCTCTAACGTCAATTACGAGACTTTTACTGGTAACGTTGAGGGTTTGAGATTGATTGAGTTCATGGAAGATAACTTTATACGACAGATGGTTACCGAACCAACGCGCGGTGATAATATTTTAGACGTGGTGATGACGAACGGCGAAAACAAAGTCGAAGGTTTAGAAATAGGCGAGAGTTTCGGATGGAGTGATCATCAAATTCTTAGGTTTAAGTTATTGATAGAAAACACTAAGGATAGTAACGTAATAGAAGTCCCTGATTTTCATAGGGCCAATTTTGATAGTTTTGCGGATAGGATGAGAGTAGTGGACTGGGGTGACTTATTTATGGGTAATGGCGCAAATTTGCATTGGGGAGGCGTTTAAAGATAGTTTCTTGAATATCGAAAGGGAGTTTATTCCTCGTAAGCCCAAGCGCGCTAGAAATCATGGTAGGCCTAAGTGGTGGACGAGGGAAATAGGCGAGTTCATAAACGAGCGTAACAGAGCGTATAGACTTAATAAACGCAATGGCACGGTAGCTAACGCTAATAGATATATCGAGCTTAGCCGTCAGGTTAAAAGATCAGTTAAGAATGCTAAGCGTAATTTAGAGATCCTTATAGCTGCAGATAGTAAACATAACCCAAAAACGTTTTTCGATTACGTGAATAATCATAAGCCGATAAAAAATAATATAGGCCCTCTCTTGGACGCTAATGGTGCTTTGGCTTCCGACGCTCAGGCGATGGCGGGTATTTTTAATAACTTTTTTGCGACAGTTTGTACCGTAGAAGACGTCAATAATGTTCCTGATGTGGACGATATCGTTCCATTTAGCAGCGAGACTATTTTGGATGAAATAACTGTTTACGAGGGTGAGACTGCGCATTATATCGATAAGTTAAAAGTTAGCAAGGCTCCAGGCCCTGACGCGTTTTATCCTAGACATCTGAGAGATTTAAAAGACGTTGTCGTAGGCCCCTTAACGAAGATTTTTAATCAGTCACTCGAAACGGGGATTATTCCTGAAGTCTTCAAATTAGCTAACGTCACGCCCATTTTTAAAAAAGGCGACCGCACAGTAGCTAGCAACTATAGGCCCATTAGCTTAACGTCAATTGTCGGTAAACTTTTGGAATCCGTAGCTCGGGATCGTATCATCGAACACTTAGAAAGTCGCGATTTGATTAATAGTAGTCAGCATGGGTTTCGACGCCCTAGATCTTGTTTAACTAATTTGTTAGAATTTTATAACGAAATAGTGCGCGAATACGATAGGCATAGAGCTGCCGTTATTTATTTAGATTTTAAAAAAGCGTTCGATACAGTTCCGCATAGAAGACTAATTGCGAAGGTTAAATCGCATGGTATACGCGGTCAGGTAGCTAACTGGTTAGAGGAATGGCTTCGTGCTAGGTCGTTGTTAATGGTAGTGAATCGGGGTGGTTGGATGTAGGTAGCGGTGTCCCACAGGGTTCAGTGTTAGGCCCATTGCTATTCGTAATTTACATTAACGACATAGATGTAGGTTTGACTAGTAACGTGTCAAAATTCGCGGACAATACTAAAATAGGCGGTAAAGTTGTTAACGAGGACGATAGAAATAGGCTCCAAGACGATGTAAATAGGATTATGGAGTGGACGGATAAGTGGCAGATGCAATTTAACGTAGACAAATGTAAAGTTTTGCATATAGGTTCTCGTAACAATAATTACACGTACACAATGGATGATAGAGTTAGCGAGCGTTGACGAAGAAGTAGATTTAGGTGTACGCGTATCTAAGGATTTAAAAGTTAGGACTAATATATATATATATATATATATATATATAGTGTCCCATAAGTCCGGCATCATAGGAGAAATTCATATTTTTCTATTTCTACAAACCATAATTCATATTTTTCTCTTTCTACAGGCCATAATGTCTGTGAGCAAGGAAGAACGAATCCAGATAATTCTACTCATAGGAAATCGGAGTCAAAGAGAGGCCGCTGCTGAATTTAACAGACTGCATCCAGACCGCGAGCCAATAACACAGAGTTGTGTTAGCAGACTTGTTGCAAAGTTTAAGGAAACAGGATCCACAGAAGATAAACCACGCAGTGGACCTTCAAGGAGGTCCACTGACGATGATACAGCGACTGCTATCCTGGTTCATTTTAACAGAAGTCCCAATAAGTCTCTTCGGCGATTGTCCGCCGAGACAGGAGTGTCTTAAAGTAGCATCCATCGCATTCTTCAGGCTCACAAATGGCATCCATATAAACTTCAGATCCTACAGAAATTAAGCGAAGATGATCCCGACCGGCGGATGGAATTTTGTGAATGGGCTACGGAACAATAGCACGTTCTGTAAAGAAAAGCTTTTGTTTTGCCTTTTTTTATTATTTTTCCTATGATGCCGGACTTATGGGACACCCTGTCTGTATATGTTATGACACAGCACGGATTGTAAAAATCTATTTGAAGGGGAAAGAGGACGCTGGAGAACTAAAATTTATAAAATGGCCATCACAAAGCCCCGGCATGAATCCAATGGAGCTTCTGTGGGACCAGGGATTTCCTTACACCCCTTAAACTTTCCCAACACCCCCAAGCGGTCAACTATTCAGGTACTGTATTTAGTCGTTTTCCAACAAGATTTAATTGTTTTGAAAAATTTCTGGTTGGAAAAAAATTCCATTCATTTGTTGGTTGGAAATTTAATTGTACAATATAATTTGACACTTTCATACTTACAATAGTTACACTTCTGTCTTTCTGCACAGTATATCTCGGAACGCTAACAAAACATTTAATTTAATCATATCTATTTTATATGTTACAGCTCAGAGTGAAAATGAAAAGACAGAAAACTTTAATTTGTGTCATGATTTTAAAACATGAGTTAAGTCTAACAAAATGATCTTGAAACATTTTTCAGCTTTTACTGTGGTGCCATACAGTTCACTTTCGCCCTCACGGTCTCACCCCTCGGCCGTCACCCCCCTGAAATTTCGAACACCCCTTCGACTTTCAGTTCCTGTGGAAAACACTGTATACGACTATGTAGAGGCTGATAAGGATAAACTGAAGCTATCGACATTGAACAGGTGTGGAAAAACCTACAAAATATTTGGGTGAATATTCCGCACAATCAGTGTTAAAGAAACGCACTGACGGCATTATTAACAGAATCTAAGCTGGTATCAGGGCAAAAGTGGGACGCACTAAATATTGACATATACGTGTATATATACGGTATCTTTGTTTATGTAATTATTCATTGTTAAAATAATAATATATATATTTGTACGTGTTTGTACTCTACTGCCTCGTTCAAACTGCACATATAAGACTGATGATGACCCATATACTATACCATTGTTTCCAGACTTTTGAACATCAATATATATATATATTTTAATATATATATATTGGGGAAACAAGAGTACCGAAATGTCCCAATGCAAAACCGGATGGATGAGAGAGGAACAAATAAAAATATAACACGAAATGAATACGTAAAAGAAAGAAAAGAGATAAGTAAAATTTGCGATATGGTAAAACTGCCCAACGAGGAAAATGATAAAAAGATAGAAACTAAAAACGTTGAAAATAACCAGCCGACAAGAACTGGGAACGTAAGAAATGACAATGATAATAGTAAAAACAATGCTAATGATAATGGAAATAATAAAAATAATGATAATACCAAAATTGAAAACATAGAAAATAAACAGACGCCAAAAAAATAGATGCGTAGAAAATATCGTCCGTAAATAATATGCAAAAGGACAACGCAGATATCGGGATGGGCTATGCACAATTGCACATCCACGTCATGTAACTCACGTTACACAAGCGGATATTGCAAATTTGAAAACAAGTGCAAGTTCCACCATCTTACTGTCTGCAACACCATTGCAATTACAAACACAGTTAGGTCATAATTACAAACTCAGTTAGGTAGACCAGCCATGAGTGGATTTTCGGGTCTATTTTGGTCTGAAACATGATAACATTACAACATATGGGAGGTGCAAATATGGATAAAAATGCCGTTACTACCACTTCCAAAGAAAGGCAACAGGTGAACCGGAAAAACGAGCATCAAAGAGGGTTACAAATTTTTTAGACGTAGCCAACACACTTCAACTGCTAAATACCATCCAGCAAATACAAAGTCACCTGACAAATATAGGAATCCGAGAGCCGTACAGAAGGGACACACAAAGACATTTCATGCGATATCGGGCCAACGGGTATCGAAAAAGATAAAGGGAGGACAATTCTCGGAAGATCACAAGGCAACGAAACAGGCACCACCATTGGAAAACGAATCTAAACTAAATATATGTAAAAACGATAGAGAAAAAATAAAAATAATCCTAGCCAACATTCAGGGACTTCAATCAAACCATTCCCCGGACAAAGTCTTATACCTGAAAGGACTCGTGCAAGAAACCGGAGCAGATTTTGCATGCCTTATGGAAACCCATCTAAAAGACTGCCAGACGAACTGTGAAAACTGCGAGTTTTGTGTTAACAAAAATGAAATACATATTGACAATTTTAACATACTCCGAGCCGACAGAACAGTGAGGCGTAAAGGAGGATGTGATATTTACACACGCGAAAGGCAAATGGCAGAAATGACTATAAGTGCTTCAAACAGCTACGTAGAATGTGTTGCAGCAAAAGTTGAAAAATTTAATATGATACTAATTGTAATGTACAGATCCCCGAACACGGAAACTTCAAAATTCTCAGATTCCATTACAGAGGTAAGAAACTGGGTAAAAGATCTACATTCTCCAACCCCAAATATTTTTCTGTGGTGATTTTAATTCTCCATTCATGAAATATAAAAGGACAGGAAAAAATATACGTACATGCCAGGACAAAGGGGGCACACGGGAAGACCAGGAGCAGGCAAAAATGCTCGTAGCTCCAGCTGATGAATTTATGTTAACACAAGAAATAACAGAAAACACAAGAAAAAATAACTGCCTAGATTTGGTATTCACAAACAACAGCAACCTAATTGGTAACATAAAAATATCCACAACTATAATATCGGGTTACAACATTATTGAAATAACAACCAATATAAAAGCAACAGGAAAGGAAAGAACACGCACTGGAGAAAGAAGCAAATTCGAAATTTTTAATTTTCACTCCAAAGCTATAAACTGGGAAGGTGTTGCATCCAGCATGGAAGCAATATATTGGAAAACCATTTTCAAGGCGAAGACAACGGAAGAGATGCTAATGACCTTAGAGGAGAAGACGCTGGAAATTGTGGAAAGACATGTCCCAAAAACGCAACAAAGAGGAAAGAGAAGCAGGTTCGAGAGACAAAAGAGGTCATTGTTCCGAAAGAGAAAAAGAGCGACTGCAAAATTAAGTAACTGCAAAGACAACAACATCAGAAAAATATTAAATGATAAACTGCAGGACCTAATTGAGAAGCATAAAGAAAAAGAAGACGACGCTATAGAAGCGATAAAGTTTAACTGAAAGTACTTCTACAGTATAATTTTGCAAAAAGGAAGCCGAAAAATCACACGAGACCTTTGAAAAATAAAGACAATGCTTTATCTGACGAACTAACAGAAGTATCTGAAATATTAAGAGCTCAGTACGAATCATCTTTCAGTATCCCAAAAACTGACAAATTGATATGCGATAGAAACGCGTTCTTTGAAGAAGAACTACAAGGGGAAAGTAATACTGATTTCGACTTTACGACAGATGATATTACACAAGCTATTGGGAATGCCACACTGATTAAAAACTGCAAGAATGCAATCGCTGAGCCCCTATATTGGATATGGAGACGATCAATGGACAAGGGAGAAATTCCGGGGCATCCTGAAGAGAGGGAGCGTAGTTCCAATATATAAAGGAGATCGAACCGAGGCCGAAAAGCAAAAACTATAGGCCAGTGTCGCTTACATCTCATCTCACTAAAATATTTGAAAGAATAGTTAGAGAAAAAATCAATAACTTTTTGGAAACTCAGAAAAAATTAAATGATAACCAACATGGATTCCGGTCAGGCAGATCATGCCTGTCACACTAATGGAACAATACAGCAACATTATTGATTCACTGGAAAGTAATGAAAACTATGATGTAATATACACAGACTTTGCCAAAGCGTTCGACAAGTGTGAACATGGATAATGATACCAGCTTGACCTCCGTGTGAAGAGAGACCAACGCACGAAACAACATAAGGTTCATAAGGTAAGGTATATGGGAATAACAGGAAAAGTAGGGAAATGGAGATATAATTTTCCCAGTGAGCGGAGGCAAGTCATTACAGTTCAAAGAATATCTTCATCAGAATCGTAGTTCCTCAGCTCAGCATCACAAGGAATAGTATTAGCTTCATTACCCTTCATAATCACGCTAACTGACATAGATGAGGACGTTACCAGAGACAGCACAGTGACATCCTTTGCCAATGACACAAAGAACAGTAAAAAAATAAGAAACCCAGAGGAATATAGGATTTCCACAAACAGACATGAACAGAATCTACACGTGGTCGAAAGACAACAATATGAAATTTAATACGGGGAAATTTCAAATGTTAAGGTACAGAAAAAGGGAGGACCTAAAATCCATGGAATATTATACCCCAAATGAACAGGAAATTCAGAGAAATTTTAAAGCAAAAGATTTAGGAGTTTTAATGACTGATGATGCGAAATTTGAAACACAAAATAAGATAGCAGTAAATAAAGCAAAGAGAATAACTGGGCAGATACTGAGAACCTTTAAATGAAGGGATAAGAATATAATGATTCCTCTATTGAAAATACTGATCATACACAAGTTCGAATACTGCTCGGTCCTAACATCCCCATATAAAAAAAAGAAGACATTAATCAGCTAGAATGGACTCAGGGAAGCTTAACAGCCAAGATCAATGGGTGCAAAGAACTAAATTACTGGGAAAGGTTACGTGAATTAAACCTACATTCACTGGAAAGAAGAAGAGAGAGACAAACCATTATTTACACTTGGAAAATAATGGAGAAACTAGTCCCTAATCTTACTCTAAACCCTATACCCCACCAAACAACAGTGGAAAGTAGAAAAGGAAAACTGTGTCGTATTCCCAAATTAAAGGCTAGACAGGAAACATTCTCAACCCTGACGGAAAATAGTTTTGCTGTGAGAAAACTAAGACTGTTCAACCAGCTGCCCAAGGAACGAAGGAACACGAGTGGTGTTGCAGTGGACAGCTTCAAAAGAAGATTAGACGCCTGGCTCAGAACAATCCCAGATGAGCCGGGCGTACCTGGATATGTGAGGGGGAGAGTACAAGAAACCAACTCCCTACTTCACCAGACCAACTCGAGAGGAGGGGCGACAAGTTTGACCTATGAGGAATCATCGCACGGAACATTTGAAAGGTTGAAAGGTGTATATACAGTTTACTATATATATATATATATATATATATATATATATATATATATATACAGGGTGTCCCATAAGTTCGGCATCATAGGAGAAATTCATATTTTTTTATTTCTACAAACCATAATTCATATGCTCGGGATACCAATTTCCCGTCCACCATTCTGTTCAGTGACGAGGCTGTTTTTTATGGAAATAGTGAGGTAAATCGACAGAACACCCGCTACTGGTCTCAAAACAACCCTCACTGGTATACCTCTTCAAAGGAACAAGGTGCATCTCGGGTGATGGTATGGTGTGGCATTTGGAAGGATCGCATCATAGGCCCCCTCTTTTTCGATGAACATGTCACTGGAGGCACCTGTACCAACAATTCCCTGGTCATTGGATAGGACATCGAGGGCCTGTGGAATGGCCAGCTAGAAGCCCGGATCTCACGCCACTTGATTTTTATCTCTGGGGCCACTTGAAAGCGCTGGTATACGCAGAGAAAATTAGGAGTGTTGAACATTTGCGGCAGCGCATTATTGGGGCATGTAACACCACTACTCCTGACATCATTCACCATGTGCTTGCTGACTGGGTATCACGTCTGAATTTGTGTATTGAAAACAATGGTGGACATATTGAGCAAGTTCTGTAAATAAAAGCTTTTGTTTTGCCTTTTTTTATTATTTTTCCTATGATGCCGGACTTATGGGACACCCTGTATATTGCTCATGAGAGAAACTCAAAATTAAAAGATTTTGGAAGTATAATGACCAACGATACAAAATTTAATACAAAGTAGCGATAAAGAAAGCACAAAGAATAATTGGACAGATACTGAGGACCTTTAAATGAGTGGCCAAGAATATAATGATTTCCTTGATGACAACACTGATCATACGAACATTTACTTCACTGATACGAATGGAAAGTGTTATTATTATATTATTATTAGTAGTAGTAGTAGTAGTAGTAGTAGTAGTAGTATATGCAAATTAGAGCCCTGCGCAGCCTCGAGATTCGATTTGATTTCGAATCGGGAGAGAGGATTCGATTTGATTCGTTAGCTTGGGCTCCGATTCGATATTTTCGAATCTCCATAAGTCTGGTAAACAACGTCAGTGATGTTGTTTTGAAAAACACTTTCGTAAATAAACACTTTTCTTTTTAGATTATAATTCAATCTATATACTGAGACCAATCTCTCGCGCAATAACATTGTTGGTTTACGTCGTCGTCGTCGTTGGCCTAGGCAAGCTACGGCTTGGGACCGTAGCGCATCTATCCGGTATAGGTTAACCTGGATGATGTAGCCATAAGCACTGCCGCTAGTTAAGTGCCAACCAGTGATTATCTCACTAGCCGTATTGAGTCCGTTAGGCGAAACTACGACAGTACCAAAGGTGGAAAATATAACCTTTGGTTTTCTATTATTTATTTGCAAAATGGACATGGTATTAGATTAAAATAAATATTTGAATATAAATAATTAACTGACAATTGTGATATATAATTAATTATGTTTACATACAATAAAATATATAGTATACATAAAATTAGTATTAATGTGGTTCACAATTGAATTATAATGGGGTAACTAATTTAAAATGAATTTATAACTATTCCGAAATTCAAGACGGTAAAATTAACATTTATCTTTAAACTAAAATAAGAGTATTCACTACACACTCCCCCACCAGAGAGGAAGTTCAAAGAGTTCCGAACGACACAGATTTCCGCTGAACCTTTTTGGTAGCTACTTGTACCTCACTTAAGGTTGATTCCAAAAACGCAGGCTTAAGACGATCGATAGAAACCTTGTCGACCTTGGAACCGCGCTGGATGAGAAATGATTTGCGCGTACGTCGGAGAACTTCATAGGGCCCGTCATATGGACATTGGAGAGGTCGTTTTGGGACAGGTACACGAACGAAAACGTGGGTGCAAGATTGGAGGGCTGGGGAAACAAAGATGTTCTGTTGGCTAGTCAATCGAGGGGGAACAGGCTGAAGGGACTGCATGTGAGAGGAAAGTGTTTGAGCGAATTCCGTAGGATCACATGACTTATCCCCTGCAGTGAAGTAGCCACCTGGTAGCCGCAGTGTTGTTCCATAGACTAGTTCAGCCGCTGTAGTCTTCAGATCACTCTTAAATGCAGAGCGAATACCAAGCAACACGAGTGGAAGCTTATCCATCCAATGGGAGTCTTCGTGACACATAAGGGATGACTTCAGCTGGCGATGGAAGCGTTCGACGAGGCCGTTAGCTTGCGGATGATACGCACAGGTATGCGCATGTACTGTACCCAACAAGCTGGTAAACTTCTTCCAAAGCGAAGACTCAAATTGGCGACCTTGGTCAGTGATGACTTTTGTCGGCAATCCAAATCTTGATACCCATCCATGAAGAAAGGCTCTTGCAACAGTGTCCGCTTGGATATCAGGAAGTGGGATGGCTTCAGGCCATCTGGAAAAGCGGTCGAGACAGGTGAGCAGATAACGTTGGCCTTGAATCACTGGAAGAGGGCCAACAATGTCTACATGAATTACCTCAAATCGCTGGGATGGGGGCGGGAATGCGTCAAAGGGGGACCTGGTGTGCCTTTGGACTTTGGCACGCTGGCAGGCAAGGCACGTTTTGGTCCAATGTTTGACATCCTTCCGCATCGAGGGCCAAACAAAGCGAGAGGTAACCAGGTGTTGCGAAGCACGGATACCAGGATGGGAGGGCTTATGAAGATCCATGAAGACTGCTTGTCTGTGACATGGAGGGACATATGGGCGAATAGCAGCTGTTGATACGTCGCAATAGAGGGGCACAGACAATCCTGGCAAACTCATTTTCTTGAGGGAAAGTGAGTGAGTGGAGTCTTCTCTGAGCAGGTCTTGTAGTTCCGTATCCTTATCTTGATCCTGTGCAATAGCATTCCACAGTGTAGAGC
The DNA here is from genome assembly GCA_023014485.1 of Bathynomus jamesi. Lineage (NCBI taxonomy): Eukaryota > Metazoa > Arthropoda > Malacostraca > Isopoda > Cirolanidae > Bathynomus > Bathynomus jamesi. The sequence continues at coordinate 103,808 of JAJOZX010003039.1, forward strand.
TGAGGGTAACAGAAGTAATCTCTATTCTTGAAAGTGCATCCGCTGGAGTGTTCAAGACACCTTTGATGTGGCGGATATCTGTGGTAATTGCGAGATATAATCGAGTTGCCTGATGACTCTGGGAGAGTGGTTACAGCTGTTTTTATTGAAGACAGTGACCAAAGGTTTGTGGTCGGTAAAAACACAAAACTCTCGGCCTTCAAGGAAATGTTGAAAATGCTTCACGTTTAAGTAAATAGCAAGAAGTTCACGTCCGAAAGCACTATAACGCGTTTGGGCTGGCTGCAGCTTTTTCGAGTAAAACGCGATGGGTGCTTGTTGACCGTTAATGGTTTGTTCCAACACTCCACCGATCGCAACATCTGATGCATCGACCGTCAGAGTTAGGGGGGCATCACTGATAGGAAATGACAGAGACAATGCACTATTGATAGCATTTTTGGCATTGTCGAACGCCTGTAAACTATCGCTACACCATACTAATTTCGTTACCTTGCGTTTGTGTGTGATCATAGCGTGTAGAGGGCAGAACCTGGCACAGTTTTTAATGAACTTGTGGTAATAATTTACCAAACCTAGAAACCGACGTAACTCACGCTGATTATTTGGCATAGGGTAATTTTTTATCACTTCACACTTGTCCTGAAGGGGGGTAATTTCGTGCTGCGAAATCGTGTGACCAAGAAATTCCAAGGTTGGCTGTGCAAACACACACTTAGATGCATTAATAGTAACACCGTATTGTTCTAAGCGTTGAAAGAGGAGTGAAAGATGTTCCTTATGTTCCTCTTCCGTTGAGCTGGCCACAAGCAAATCATCGATGTAGGCATAAACAAAGTCTAAGCCTCTGGTGACCTCATCTATAAACCTCTGAAAGGTTTGCGCAGCATTCCGTAGCCCGAACGGCATCTTCACAAATTCGAATAACCCAAATGGTGTACAAACTGCAGTCTTGGGAATATCCGAAGGCTCTACGGGAATGTGGTGGAAAGCCTTAACGAGATCTATTTTACTGAAGATAGATTTGCCGTGGAGAAGAGAAGTAAAGTCTTGGACATTTGGTACCGGATATCGGTCCGGGATGGTTGTCGAATTTAAAAACCGGTAATCCCCACATGGTCTCCAGTCTCCTGACTTCTTCTGGACCAGGTGTAGGGGAGAGGACCAACTGCTTTTGGAAGGTCTTATTATCCCAAGATCCAGCATAAGCTGGAATTCCGATTTGGCAGCTTTCAGTTTGTCCGGGGCAAGACGTCTGGGTTTTGCAAACACAGGGGGACCTTTTGTTGTAATGTGATGGGTAATGGTGTGCTTAATGGTATCACCCATCTGCATAGGTTGAAGAATTCCTGGATATCGTTGGAAAAGGCACTGGTACATGGAATTAGGGGGAACGAGGGAAAGTGCAGAGTTCGAGGCGTCCGGAAGGGCAACCTGTTTGGCAAGAACAGAAAGCAGTGTGGCCTGGTCGCATAAGCGTCGCTTGTCAAGATCCACCAGGAGTTTGAAATGCTGGAGGAAGTCAGCGCCGATTATGGGATGCCGCACTTGAGCACAGATGAAAATCCACTTGAAGGATCGGTGAAGGCCCAAGTTTAGTTCACGCGACTGAGTACCGTACGTGGGTATGCGTGAACCGTTAGCAGCGTATAGAGGCGGAGATTCCGAGTGCGTATGACCAGATTTTTGAGGGAATACACTGACTGACGCTCCGGTATCAACCAAGAAATTGATACCAGAGTTCCTGTCCTTTATGAATAACAGGTTGGCAGTGCGAGTACTAGACGCCATTAGGACTCGCTGCTGGGGTTTCCCGACGAAAAATTGCAAGGGGAGATGCAGTTCCTAGCCTTTTTTCCAAATTTCGAGTGGTAGAAGCAGATCTTCCCGGAACTCGAACGATGCCTCTTCGTAAATCTTGACCGAGAATGGCTTCTTTGCCGTTGATTTTGTAGCAGAGAACAAACGTGGTTGAGTTGTTGACTTAACTCTTCCACTTTCAACTCCAGTTCCGATTGTGTGTTCACGTTGTTGACCGAGCTGTGTCAATCTCCACTACTTTGTCGGCAGTTTCTGCTAGTTTATCAACTGGAGTAGCAGGATCCATAGTGGCCAAGACACGCTGAGCTGATGGAGGAAGTTTCTGCAAGAACAACTGTCTAAAGATGTCCTTATCGAAGGTTTGTGCGCGTTCGCCTAGAGCGCACTGCATAGCCCTCAGCATTTGAGTGGGCTTACGGTCTCCAAGTTCTTCTTTTGAGATTAACTGATGTAGTTTCTCACGCTCGGAGACAGTGGTGCGGCGCAGGATGGCAGACTTCAGATCGTTGTACGGGTCCTCACTCGTGGAAGGAGATACGATGACGTCACGGACTTCAGAGATGATGCTCGCTGGTAGAGAGGACAAAACATGATCGTATTTCGTCCTGCTAGTGGTGATCCTTCCCAAGTTGAATTGTGATTCCACTTGGTGGAACCAAATAAATGGATCACCCGGCCAGAAGACGGGGAGCTTTACGCTCAAGTGGGAGATGGCACCAGCGTCGTCAGGCATCTTCTCCTATGCTTGCTAACGTACAAGCAAGACGACAAGTTCCCAACGAAGGAGTGGAGGTTGAGACGAGCGCAGGCACAGAGCGCACGGGCAGGGGTGAGGGGCAGAGGGCACGAGCGACATTACAGTCTGGTCCTAGTCGCTCGGGTGAAGGGGGTGATGGGCAGAGGGCACGAGCGACGTTACAGTCTGGTCCTAGTCGCTCGGGTGAAGGGGGTGATGGGCACGAACGACATTACAGTCTAGTCCTAGTCGTTCGGGTGAAGGGGGTGATGGGCACGAACGACGTTACAGTCTAATCCTAGTCGTTCGGGTAAAAGGGGTAATCCAGCTCCGGGGTCATCAATTGTTGGTTTACGTCGTCGTCGTCGTTGGCCTAGGCAAGCTACGGCTTGGGACCGTAGCGCATCTATCCGGTATAGGTTAACCTGGATGATGTAGCCATAAGCACTGCCGCTAGTTAAGTGCCAACCAGTGATTATCTCACTAGCCGTATTGAGTCCGTTAGGCGAAACTACGACAGTACCAAAGGTGGAAAATATAACCTTTGGTTTTCTATTATTTATTTGCAAAATGGACATGGTATTAGATTAAAATAAATATTTGAATATAAATAATTAACTGACAATTGTGATATATAATTAATTATGTTTACATACAATAAAAATAATAGTATACATAAAATTAGTATTAATGTGGTTCACAATTGAATTATAATGGGGTAACTAATTTAAATGAATTTATAACTATTCCGAAATTCAAGACGGTAAAATTAACATTTATCTTTAAACTAAAATAAGAGTATTCACTACAACATGATCAAATACTTAATACATTTTTTTTAGAAGGATTTATTTTTCCTTTGTTCTCAACAAGATTTAATTAATCTTACGCTTATTACTAATTGTGTGTAGGAACACTCTAATCTATATGTGTACAATTGATTCGATTTGAGATTCGATTCGAATTGTTTGGGGTGATTTGATTCGAGATTCGATTCGAAAAAAAAAATTGTGATTCGCAGGGCCCTAAATTGCAAATGTCCATTGCATTACCTATGAATCCTTACTTCTAGATTTCCTCAAAGTCTTCCTGTATCTAGTTAGTCCACGTTCAAATTATAACACGTAAAATTTCATACAAAAATTTTGAACAGAAATTTTTAAGCTAATGAGAGCTTAACATTTACTGCGAGCCAGGGGCAGCGCCACGTTTTTTGAATAGGGGGGACGAGATGAAAAAAGAACAATATATATATATATATATATATATATCAACCATATATATATATATATATATATATATATATATATATACACATTTCAACTGCAAACAACACACAGTATAATTAACGTAAAGAACAGCGCTTGTATAGAAGAACATTCCGCGCAAGATGAGGAGGGAGAACGAACAAATGAAAAAAATGAGGTAACCACCCTGGAATCAAACCCGGGATCTTCCGATTGCCGGTCAGATATGATAACCACTACACCATGGGCCTCACTCGATCAGAAGTCGTAATTCTCCTACATACGCGCAGAAACCAATGCCCCGAGGGGGCACCTCCCGCATGCCGCATTTTAAATGTATGAGTGTATGCTCTACTCTTTTTGTACCTATACCTTATCTGCAACTGTGACAATTGTATTTTAGAGATTGGAAGTTTTTTTTAGTTTTCAGATAGGGGAAAATAGGGGGGGGGAGAACTGCCCACCCTCTTTGAGAATGGGGAGGACACGTCTCCCCCGTCCCCCCCTATGGCGCCGCTCCTGCTGCGAGCCCACGAGCCACTTGGATTTTGAGTGCAGATTCACAAATTTGCTGTTACTGGCTTTGGATGTGAAGCTTAAAATTTTGATGACTGTGGTGGTATTTTTGTTTTTTTATTGGCTGGCTGGCGTTTTCTCAGCTGTACTGTACTTTGATTATAGGGTGGATCGATTTTACATTTTTTTCGATTTCCATATTCTAATAGAGACAAAAACTTGCGCATGCATGAGAAAATAGCCTCTGCAAAATCTTAGCTTAATAGGTAATCATCTGCCCCCGGCAGAGCGATGAAAATCATGTTTTAGTAGTCAAAAACGTATTTTTCTTATAATTTTTAAAATATTTCAATATGCATCAAAATTATTCCTAATAACTATAAAGTCGATGAAAAAGACCTCATATGATCGTTTTTCCAAGCGCGTTGTCCTACGTTAATATCTTTTGCCCCCGGCAACAACGTCAAATGTTGAAAAAATAGGTAATTTATATACATATTTTCAGATCGGCCCTTTGTCTTAAATAATGCATTTATATATTTCCCATAGCATTTATATCGTTGCTTAGGCATGAAATAACACACACGCAAAATTTTATGACTCTAGAGTAATATCTTCTGTCCCCGAGAAAAGTCTAAATGTGGATTATAATTACGTTAATGCGATGTTATAAGTACGATAAGTACTAAGTACAGCTCCTCGCTTGCTAATTTTATAAAATTAGCAACCCAGAACTCACCACGAGGAGGTGGCTGTACGTCGAGTTCCACCCTATCCAGCCCCAACCACCCTTCCTTTGGCTGCATGTCGATTTACATACGGTAATCTTTCTTAGAATCAAATCGTGGAATTTTTGTTCGGGAGTGAAGACGGGAGCGGATGAATCCGTCCCTCTCTTCTATTCCACTTACACTGGCAGAGGCTTCGGTTACTAATTTGATGAGTCTCTCGACCGCTTGAGTATGACAAGGGAATAGTGGGATCAGTCCATCAGGCTGGTCTCCCGTCTCAACAAACTCTTTTATTCGGGTATCAGGTATTGTTTTTGTAACGGGGGGTTCGGTCACCTCAGCGGTTTGCCAGTTGATCATTTCGTAATAGTTTTGACTATCGTAGAGCAGCTCAGGCATGGCGAAGGCTCGAATTTCCCCCGCTGGTGATTGTTTTGATCGTGCTTTTAATATTCTTCTCCATCCCAATTCTCTTATGTGTTGCTCATCGACATGTAGCATGGAGATCAAATATTTTCTGGGTGAGCAAAGAAAGAATTTCTACGGAGGACTTTGTTGGCGATTGTCTTAGATCTTTGAGGCATGGTCTGAGAGACGCATCATTTCGAAAAAATGTTTTGCGCCCTCAGTGAAACTGGAGTTTTTCTTTATCTTAAACCAAATTGGTGCGTAAACTGTCATAATGAATCGCACAATTTCGTTGAAGGTGCTGGAGGGTTCACTGGTTGAAACATAGAGGCGCAGAAATCTATTTGCTGTTGTCAGCCACCTGGAATGCGCCATCTTACCTGGATTTCGAGCCGCGAGAGCTGAAGAGCAGCTACCGCTCGACACTGCTCTGTAGATGCCTAACAAATATTTTTGGTCAGTGCTCAACTCGGCATCATCTATGTCAATGTCGGGAGATGGAATGGCATCGAAATCTGTAATTGGAAGTTTTTCGCAGTCGTTCAGTTGTTTTCCAACTGGTCCAGTAAAGCCCAGTGGCCCAGTTGTTTTGCCGTCCAAGTCTTGAATGAGGTGTCGCAGTGATAATTCATTACCGTGTAATAGGCATATGATCCACTGAACTGGCCTTTGTAGTTTCATTTCAATCATACGAATGGCTCCACCCTTTCGACCCGTGTTCACTGCGGTACCATCACAGCCGATAGCCACAATGTCGTCCGTGCTAATATTGTTAGTCTCTAGAAAGTTGATGATACCTGATGTTATTGCAGTGGCAGAACCTGATGCAGGAGTGAAATGCCCCATGTACTGGGATTCTGGTTCTTGAACTAAAACTATATGATCTGAAAATATGTATATAAATTACCTATTTTTTCAACATTTGACGTTGTTGCCGGGGGCAAAAGATATTAACGTAGGACAACGCGCTTGGAAAAACGATCATGTGAGGTCTTTTTCATCGACTTTATAGTTATTAGGAATAATTTTGATGCATATTGAAATATTTTAAAAATTATAAGAAAAATACGTTTTTGACTACTAAAATATGATTTTCATCGCTCTGCCGGGGGCAGAAGATGATTGATTACCTATTAAGCTAAGATTTTGCAGAGGCTATTTTCTCATGCATGCGCAAGTTTTTGTCTCTATTAGAATATGGAAATCGAAAAAAATGTAAAATCGATCCACCCTACGCGGCCGGGCCGGGGCTGAGGCTGAGTGTACAAGCGTCGTGAGATACAATATAACCTGTAAGGTGACCAGAGTCCCGATTTTAGGCGGGACAGTCGCGCTTTGGAGAAGTGTGTCCCGCTGACGTATGGTGTCCCGATATTGTCCCGCTTTTGGAGATACTGAGCAAAAATGTCCCGCTGTATTAAAATTACTACCAATAATTAATGTTTTTAGTGGTGTTTTCAAGCATTACGTAATACAATACGAAAGTTGTCAGTTTACACGGGTGGAAAAGTGGTAATTTGACTCTGACTCTGTTTCGTTATTGTCCCTTATTTGATTTTTATTGTTAGTATTAAGTATTGTGTGTGTATATATATATATATATGGTACAACAGAGAATGGAGCATATATGTATGTCATATGGGGGCTTCTTCTTGCTGAAATTAACATTGAAATATCTGCTTACGATGCCACCAAAACGTGTTTTTTGAGTATTGCAATTTCAAAATTTTCTCAACCGCGGCAGGGAGACACCCCCTACCCCCACTGTACTGGGGTTCAGGATATGTCCCGCTTTTAACTTAAAAAAATCTGGTCACTTTAGGCCATATAGGGTATATATTCCTACCCTATTTAAGTACGTGATCGTCAATCGTCATGTACTCGTACATGACGAACATTCAAGCCGTCATCTATTTATTCGTCACGACGAAGATTGCCTTTGATAGGGTATGAAAACCCGTAACCGACTCGAATACAAATCAGCTAATTTATGATTACTTTTGTTTACAAACAAAGCATTCGAGACAGTTTTAAACTAGGCCTTATGGCTATTATATAGGCCACCAAGTAGACATGTAAAAAAATTATTCACCAGACATGCAAACATAGATTTATTTTGTGGTATGTGTTTGATTAGGTAAATCTAGTTTTTTTTTAAAAGAAACAAAAATTTAGTGTCATTTCTCGCCTAGCAACATTATAGGTCTATGCTACGGCTTACGTAGGCTTTTAAGCCTAGGTTACATAGCCTACTCCTAAGGCCCTAGTTTAGTCCCATGTAGGCCTGGTTTCTTAAGTCAATTTAAGATAAACACAAAATATTCTAATCTGGCTTTTGTAAAGCTATTACAAAGCCAAAATCAGTCACGAGGCATTTTTCATGAGACAAAAATATTGTAAGTTTTCATTAATAATTTTTAGCGTAGGCCCTAACAGGCGAACTAGCCTAGCCAAGTTAATTATCATCTACTTAAAATTTTATTGGAAATGTAGTAACTTTAAACTCACATTACAATTACAGCACTTCTGAACTTATATTTTTACCTTAATGTTTTTAGAGTAGGATGACTGAGTTTTGTTTCTGTTTTTGTTTAGACATGAGTGATGACGTTTTTTACCGCAGGTTTTCTGATAGGAAAGTGAACATCTACACTTTTCTCTGAGAAAAATACTGATTTATTTCTACATGCCTTATATATATAATTCCCAAAACAGAGTTCACATATTTCCTTCAATTTCCTTCGATTTTTGGATAATCAAAACAACATAACAACTTTTAATACCCAATAAAATCTGTGGATTTAAGTGCGTCATAGCACGAGCCCATATTCTTACCAATGGCAATTAAAGACCTAATATCCTTGGTGATTTCTGGCCAATCACAACCTTCGTCTAAAAGTGTTTCCCTTCAATGGTTCCTTTTATATAATATGACTCGTTCTTCTGACTGCATACGCGAACTTCGAAGCTCCCCGAACCATTATTATTTATGGTGCATCGGAAGTTGGGTGCTCTCGGTAAGTCGTCTGAGTTTTTTCTTAATTAATAACCTATGTTTATGGGTCAATTAATATAGTGCGTTTTTTATATCTAAAAGTATATGTATTCGTAGTATTAAACCTTAGGACCACGAAATATCCTTTCATTATGATTATATTTTAGGAAATAGAATCCTCAACCATAGGCCTAATTCAGGAAAATTAAACATCCCTTTAGGAAGGCTGTTTCCGTTGCCGTTAGGCTTAGCTGACCTTCAGAAGCTAAGGTAAATTTATGTTCCCCCCTTTTCTTTTTACCATTAGAGTCTATTATTGACATTATTTAACTGAATAAATTATAATGTAATGAAGAAAATATATATGATTCACTGAATAAGTAATAAAGTAATGGAAATAGCTAGATCTTTAAAAATACATATTTCATTTTTTATTACTTGGAAGAAATAGAGCCTAATATAGTATTGTTAAATAGCAGCATAAATAATATATATGTAGTGTACAGTATATAGCAAAAGAGAGAGAGAGAGATTTTTTGTTTTAGGCCTAGTTTTGAAGCAGCTGCAAAGTTGCCAATAAGGAATTAAGCCAAACTTAAAATATTTTGTTAACATTACTTGATCGTGAGTATATTTCTTTTTCTTTGAATTATAATTACATGTTAAATTATTTATTAGTGTAATAAGTTTTTCGACACATTGCTGCAGTCAAGAATAACACAGGCTACCCTAATAAATAATCGATAAATTCGTCAGCCACTCACTCTAAACATTTTTGCAGTCTCAATAATTCAAACAGGAATACACACACACACACACACACAGAGGGTGTCCCAGGACTTAATGTCAATATTTCAGATTAATTCAGAGATGGGCAGTAATGTATTTGACATTACTCAAATACATATTTAAATATTGTATTTATAAATACATTTATTTTCGAGTATTTAAATAAATATTTAGATATATGTACTGTATTTCAAAAGTAAACGGTGTTTATAAATACATATATTTCAAATACATTTTCAATTACATTTCTTTCAAAGAGGATGTAGGACCACGTCGTGGGCGATAACAAAGGATTCTTACCACACGCCACAACGTTTCCAAAAATACTTCCTAGATGGTAAATTAGCTTACTACTGTTGTATTTATACTTACACATATTACATTAAATGCAGATGTATAAGGAAATTACAGGCTAAAAGGGGGAATTATATTACTCTTGAGAGTCTAGTCCTAATGAAGGCAAATATGTAGATTGTCCTCGTCCGTCCATCCAGTCATCTTACTTACTTGGGGTTGCTTGTTTTGAGTGTTGTGTTAAATCAGAGATGTATTTGATAAATACTTCAATACGTTTTTAAATACAATTTGTATTTAAATACTGTATTTTTAAATAAATTTTGTCATGGTATTTAAATGCGTGGATTTTTTTCATTATTAGGAGTATTTTAGTCTCATATTTTTTGTAAATCGAGAATTTAATTATTTAATTATTCCAAACTGTACTGTGTTATGTTTATTATGATTTATGTAGCCCTTTCTTTCTGTTGCCTCTCCTTGGATTACCTTCGTTGCGGATAGGAAGCCTGAAACTGCTATAACAATAATAAACACTGAAAATGGAATGTATTTAGATTGTATTTAAATACATTTTTGAAGTAATGTATTTAGTATTTAAATACAAATTTGCATGTATTTAGTATTTAAATACATTTTAAAGTATTTATGCACATCTCTGCAGATTATTCTTTTCGGTCATTCCCAGTCAAAAATGTTCCGTGAAAATGGGTCCGATTCTCAACGGTTATGGAGCTATGGATATTTGAAGTCAAAGAGTGGTTCGAACATGATAATGTGTTTTATTGAACAAGTGCCTAAGTATGTACAGCTCAGTCTACAATAAATGTTAAAAATGGCCGCCTTCAGCTTGAATACACATTCTAACTCGTCGTAACATTCAATGAGTAACCCGACCAACAACGTCAGGGTCGTTCTGTATGCGTTCTGCAGCATCCATAATAATTCGACGAAGCAGTTCATCTCTCATTCAATGTTACGACGAGTTAGAATGTGTATTCAAGCTGAAGGCGGCCATTTTCAACAGTTATTGTAGACTGAGCTGTACATATTTAGCATTTGTTGAATAAAACAGATTATTATGTGCGAACCATTCTTTAACTTCAAATAGGTACCCATAGCTCTGTAACCTTAAGAATAGAATCGGACCCATGTTCATTTTGACCTCAGAAATAATCTCCTGAAATATCGACAAAGTCATATATATATATATATATATATATATATATATATATATAATATATATATATATATATAATATATATATATATATGAAAATTATTTCACGAAAGTAACACGTGAAAAATATTTATGATGAATAAAACCACGAAGGAAAGGAAACACAAAACGGTGCTCAAGCGCTTTCGTCTAATGACATCCTCAGGAACACTGAAATACATAAAAGGTTACGGCCTATATATAGGTTACAGAAAGAAAAAAAATATAAATAACATACACACAAACATATATACATATATATATATATACATACATATCTACACACATACACACACACATATATATATATATATATATATATATGCAATAAACGGAGAAGTAAAAATAAAACTTAAAAATTAAGGATTAGAGGATTAACAAAGAGGCATATCGATTTTTAGCACAAGATCAAATGAGTTATAAAAATAATACAAATTTATACTGGAGATACGCCCGGGTTTAACACTTTGCCTTTTTAGAGTCAAGTTTCGATATATATAAAAATAAATTGAAGATTAAAAGTTAATAAAGTAGCTTACAAGTTTACCAAAGATTTAGCGTCCTACCCTTTTTGTCTAGATTTGTTTTGAAGGAATTCAAAACAACAGGATCGAGTTGAAAAAGACCTTTGCTTATGTTGAAGTTATTTGAAAGTTGAATAATGGCAGACTCAAGAATATTTCTATTGACAATGTTGCTCGAATGAAATAAAACTGAAGCATTATTCCAATCAATACAGTGGGATAACTCTGACAAATGGACAAAAAGAGCACTGGACAACTGTCCTGTTCTGACGGAATATTGATGCTGTTTTATACGTGTGTGCAAATCCTTTCCCGTCTGACCTATGTAAAAGGAATCACATTGTTTACACCCAATTTTATAGATAATGCCTGAATTATTGGTAGGGATTTTTTACTATGATATTTTTCACAATATTGTTATATGAAAATACTACATTAATATCCAAAAGTTTAAGTACATTAGCAATGCCTAAAAAGCCCGGGAAAAATGGAAGTACTAAAATATTTTTTGACAAAGTACGAGTGTTATTATTGACACGATAGAAAGTTCTTTTGCCTTGTTGAGACAAGATTCCATAAACGCAGATGGGTAACACAGATCACTTCCAATACCGTTGATTTTTTCCAATTCGGCATCGATGTATTCCGGACTGGCGATCCTAAGGGCGCGGAGAAACATTGATGAAAATATGGCCTTCTTAGTGGGGGTGACATGTCCCGAGTAAAAGTGTACGTAGGACAAGTTGTTTGTTGTTTTCCGATAGATACTAAACTTAAAACCTGGGCTTTCCCTATGTACACGCACATCCAAAAATGGGATTGACTTGTCTTGTTCCACTTCTAAAGTAAACTTAATGGAGGGGACTTGATCATTTAACTGAAGGAGGAAGTTATCCAGGTCACGATTCATGGGCCAGATACACAAAATATCGTCGACGTACCGCAACCAAAGGATGCCAACCCCCAGGATTCTCGGAATGTAAGTAATTTCGAAAAACTCCATATAAATATTGGAGAGGAGGGGCGATAAGGGGTTGCCCATGGCCATCCCAAACACTTGTTGATAATACTCGTTATTGAAAGTGAATTTACAGTCTTTAATGCAAAGCTTAATAAGTTTATGGAATCTTGTCTCAACAAGGCAAAACGAACTTTCTATCGTGTCAATAATAACACTCGTACTTTGTCAAAAAATATTTTAGTACTTCCATTTTTCCCGGGCTTTTTAGGCATTGCTAATGTACTTAAACTTTTGGATATTAATGTAGTATTTTCATATAACAATATTGTGAAAAATATCATAGTAAAAAATAGCCCTACCAATAATTCAGGCATTATCTATAAAATTGGGTGTAAACAATGTGATTCCTTTTACAAAGGTCAGACGGGAAAGGATTTGCACACACGTATAAAACAGCATCAATATTCCGTCAGAACAGGACAGTTGTCCAGTGCTCTTTTTGTCCATTTGTCAGAGTTATCCCACTGTATTGATTGGAATAATGCTTCAGTTTTATTTCATTCGAGCAACATTGTCAATAGAAATATTCTTGAGTCTGCCATTATTCAACTTTCAAATAACTTCAACATAAGCAAAGGTCTTTTTCAACTCGATCCTGTTGTTTTGAATTCCTTCAAAACAAATCTAGATAAAAAGGGTAGGACGCTAAATCTTTGGTAAACTTGTAAGCTACTTTATTAACTTTTAATCTTCAATTTATTTTTTATATATCGAAACTTGACTCTAAAAAGGCAAAGTGTTAAACCCGGGCGTATCTCCAGTATAAATTTGTATTATTTTTATAACTCATTTGATCTTGTGCTAAAAATCGATATGCCTCTTTGTTAATCCTCTAATCCTTAATTTTTAAGTTTTATTTTTACTTCTCCGTTTATTGCATATATATATATATATATGTGTGTATGTGTGTAGATATGTATGTATATATATATGTATATATGTTTGTGTGTATGTATGTTATTTATTTATATTTTTTTTCTTTCTGTAACCTATATATAGGCCGTAACCTTTTATGTATTTCAGTGTTCCTGAGGATGTCATTAGACGAAAGCGCTTGAGCACCGTTTTGTGTTTCCTTTCCTTCGTGGTTTTATTCATCATCATATATATATATATATATATATATATAGAGAGAGAGAGAGAGAGAGAGAGAGAGAGAGAGTCCAAACATTTATTTTCCCCATTTACCCATTTACGTGAGAAGAATCCAGTCTCATTTCCTGCCATCGATTCTCTCCAACGTGTTAGGCCTACATGAGTAATTTTCTCCATATTGACAAGACTACAAGTATCGAATCCTGATATTAATTCATCGGGGCCTTAATCTGAAGATCTCGGTTCGGACTTCACATTTCAGTGAAAGAGATAGTGTTTGAAAAAAGTTCGCCTAGAGACAATTTCTAAAGATCATAAAAAATTACTAATTGGTACTATTGTGTTTTTCTTTGGACATTTTAATTTTTTTTATGACGAATAAAATTTCAAAAGCGAAAACCATTCATTATTGATTAGTAATGCTTTATACTTTTTAGAAATTTCGTGTATCTAGGCGAACTTTTTTCCGAAATCGTACATCACTTTCTTCCTTGGTTGGGTAGTAGTAGTTCAGATCTCGCGTAACGCTGTCGGTCCCCTCCCATTTATGATCTTTTTATACTTATCACGAGGATTAAACAACCCAAAACATAATTCTTGGGTGAATTTTTAAATATGACACTTTAAAAGGTTTATACCTATATTCCTTCATTAACTGAAATAAAAGCGTGAAATATTTACTCTACCTTCTCTACACGTGGAGAATTTAGTTCCTCAGTACAGGGTGTCAAGTACGTCCTATATTCCTATTTTTCCCAATTTTTCTAGATCATTCTTATTTTTCGTATTTTTTTTCTCACTTTTTGTTTTTCATTCGTATATGAAGTTGATTTATATCTGGCTTCATTGTTTCCAACAACAGTTCTCTCTCTCTCTCTCTCTCTCTCTATATATATATATACAGTATATATATATATATATATTATTTATTTATTTATTTATTTATTTATTTATTATTTGTAATGTAATAAATGTCCGCTCAATTTGAATTGTAGCACATATATTGTAAGAATTGAGTAGCATACTGCAGGGATATGCATCTTCATTTATGTTGAGATATTTCACGCAGGAAAATGAAAGCAGGAATAGCAATGTTACTCGTGCTTTCCTGCGTGAAATATCTCAACACTGAACCAAACCCATGGATTTCGTCATATCTTAATTTATATTAATGAGGCGTCGCGAGTACGAGGAGCGAACTCGCCAAAACAGTTTTGAGATAGATGCGTTTAAACTTTGTGACTATTGCGTACGAGGGGCGCATAGCGCAAATATACATGCATTGAAAATAACCACATTTTGAGGGTACGAGCCGGGTATTTGGCTATACTAGGTTGTCTGTGAATGGGGTAGGGTTGAACTATTTATTCGTGGAACAACCGCAAATTTGCCAATGTGGCGAGTTCGCCCCTCGTACTCGCGACGCCTCATATATATATATATATATTGTGTGAGCCTACAGAGGAGTAGGTCACAGAATGTGGCACTCCGTGACTCGTCTGGCACTAGAAGGACGCGCAATTTTATACCATATGCGTACATAAGACATCACATCTTTATTTGTATTTCTTTTGTTTCAACATTATTTGAATGGCGGTTGTAAAGCACTCCTTACATGTTAATGTTAAGCAAAATTAAAGCAAAGCACTCCTTACATGTTGATGTTAAATATTTCATGTTGTGTTGTGAAATTTCGTTTTTGTACCAAAAGACGTATGAATATTATGCACATGTGATTGCTGACTGATTTCTACTGTAAGACTTCTAATTTTTTCTAGTTTTGTGTAATCCGATTTAATAAAAATAAAATAGTAAATAATTTTGTGGAGGATCGAGATGGCGAAATGGGATGGGAGGTCATCATTAAAATTGCATTCAATTCTTACATAAAAATAAAATTCCTATATCATTCCTATTTCCGAGTTTATATAATTCCTATTTTCCTATATTTTAAGAAGCCTTTGCTGCTTGACACCATGCTAATACAAAACATGCTCTTTATGACGGCCTCTCAGCTCACGATAAATTACACGATACTTTCGACGGAAGAGTCCTGTCCGACAGATTTCCTGCGGTTTATATATATATATACACAGGGTGTTTGAAAACTTTCTGTACAAATTGTAATGGGGGATAGGCAACACCAAGACAAACCCTTTTCGTCTATAAGTGTATGTCCGCTGACGTCACCATTCGGCGCGAGAGGGCGCCGTTGCAATTGGCTAAAAGGTGAAGTGGGCTAGACTCGCGCTTGCCGCGGGCATTCTTAAATCGGACGTAGTACGCGTAACATGGAGCGCTTCACGACTGCTGAGATGGCTGACATGCATATGGTGTATGGGGCTGCCAATGGAAACGGAAGAGCTGCTGTGAGGTTGTACCGACAGCGCTTCCCAAACAGACGTGTGCCAAACCACCAAACGTTTGCGCATTTGCATCGGCGACTGCGAGAAACTGGAACATTCCATGCAAACATGCATGACACTGGTCGGGAGAGAAACGTGCGCACTCCTGACATGGAAGAAGAAATCCTACGGCGATTTGAGGACAATCCAAGCGCAAGCACGCGAGGTGTTGCACGTATCCTCGGTGTGAACCACGACCTGGTCTGGAGAGTGTTGCACGAGCAGCAGTTACATCCGTTTCATCGTCAGAGAGTCCAGGCATTACAACCTCGGGATTACCCTCTTCGTTTGGAATTCGCACGCTGGTTTCTGCAGCAGACAGCGGTGCAGCCTAATTTTCCGGCTTATGTGCTGTTCTCAGATGAGGCCTGTTTCACACGTGAGGGTGTGTTTAACATGCACAATTCTCACGTGTGGGCGCACGCAAATCCACATGCTACACGGGTGCATGCTCATCAAGAACGGTTCGCCGTCAGTGTTTGGGCGGGTATCGTCCATGGCAAGTTGATTGGGCCGTACCTGCTGCCTGCCCGACTCGACGGGCGGGTTTATCGGATATTTCTTGAAGAAACGTTGCCGGAACTGCTGGGAGATGTTCCCGTGGCTATTCATAGACGAATGTGGTTTCAACACGTCCGATTTAAGTATGCCCGCGGCAAGCGCGAGTCTAGCCCACTTCACCTTTTAGCCAATTGCAGCGGCGCCCTCTCGCGCCGAATGGTGACGTCAGCGGACATACACTTATAGACGAAAAGGGTTTGTCTTGGTGTTTCCTATCCCCCATTACAATTTGTACAGAAAGTTTTCAAACACCCTGTGTATATATATATATTATATAATATATATATATATATGTATGTATGTGTATGTATGTATATTATATATATATATATATATATATATATATATATATATATATATATATATATATATATATATATAACCTTTGGTTAGCTTCCGCCCGAACTGTTCATTCTGACGAAGGTCAAGCTTTTCACTCCACCTTAGACCTACAGTTTAACGTGGAATCCGTATATATATATATATATATATATATATATTACCACTGTTGGTGATACATGTGTTAATAGATTAAGTAATAGGTGACAAAAAGTTTCGCAGTGTTTCACAAAGCACTGCTCCACCCATATACATTCAAGATATTGTACTCTATATCTAAACTCCTGACTTTTATCTGCAATATTATTTAAAAGAAAGAGTGTTTAAATGCAATTCACACAATAGAAGAATTGAAAGCATTCAACAACGAGAAATTTCTCAGATTTTAATAGATAATCTGTCGAGAATAGTCCAAATTTTGTTGTTAATGAGCTTAGAGGACATCACACGGAGCATGTTTTGCACCAGGGGAATAATTCCCCATGTGCGGAGAAAGCACAGTAAAAAGTTCATGCTTTTAATAAAAAAAAAAAACATTTAAAGTGTCGTATCTTTAAAAAAAATCAACCGATAATTTTTCCCTTTGGAGCACCGTGGCCTTAATGGAGATCTTATCTAATCTACTTTTTCAGAAACGCCTTCATACTTTTTTTTATCCACGAGTACTTTACCGCTTTGAAGTACTTCAGCAGAGCGTTTCCTATTCAAGAAAAGTCCACTGTTTGCCACTGCGACAGAATCGTATCTTTTTAGTGTCTCGTATTTAATTGACGTTAAATAACCTTATTTGAAGTTTGTTTACTTTCGGAAGAAGTTAATTGATGTGGTCAGTTTCATTCACGTCAAACGTTCGGTTCGGTCAATATTAAGGTCCAGTTACGTCATTCTTAAAGTCCGTTTTAAAAAATTATATCGGGTGGTCCATAAGTCCCAATCGGTTTAATTAAAGCTAAAATCTATCTAGCGGAGCTCACATTGACGTAATCGATTACCGAGGAAAGAATATTTGTCGAGATGGTTTTATTTTGCGCTTGGAATAATCGATAATTTTTTCTAAATTTATTATAAAATTTTTACTTTGTTTTTTTGTATTTTCGTTTTAACTCTAACCGATTGGGATTTATGGGCCACCCTGTAGAATTCCAGCCCTTTATTTGAAAAGCACGAAAAGACGAACCGTTTCATATCGGGGGATAATTGCCATCATTTGCATTTGTTGGCACTCGTGCCAGAAGAATATTTTGTGATCCTTCATAAATTTTTTTTTTACATTTTGGTCATTATGATACCAAGAGAATATGAAATATTGCTCGAAGCGAATCTTTCTATGGGAATAATCCCATATTTCTATCGTTCATGGGAATTAATATAAGAAATTAAATCACGTATAACGAATTTCACATCCAATGTATGACATTGATTTTCTCAAATAATCCAAAAATCTCAAAAATTGCGTACAAATAAGTAATACCCATTTTGCATTCATAATAAGATAAAAAGGTCATGTATGATACCGTAAAATATTATTTAAAACATATACTGTAGACGGGCATGTATACAGTATATCAATATGCGCGCGCGCGTACATGTCCGTGTTTGTACGTTGGTACATGTTGGATGAATGCATAACCAAAGGTGTGTGTGTGTATGCGCGTGCGTACAGAGATACCCAGTTCGGGTATAGAATGAATTTTACTTTCAAAGACTCCCTCAAGTCGGACCATGATGAATAAAAGAATTTTATTTCCTTCTCAGTGTCATTCTGGCAACCGTGTGAAACGAACGCGTGAGGATTTCAACGCAGCGTCAGAGCATGATCGTCACCACGATGAATAGGTACAGTATGTGTACGAGCATTGAAATATAAATTAATGTAAAACGCTTAGACATTACTATGCCTTAACAATATTTGACATTAAAATACTTATATATATATATATATATATTACAGTCACTGTCAAAATTAGGCAATTTATGATCGATTTACTTAATACCTAATTAAACCTAACCACCATGAATTTTTAAGCAACATATTGGGAAATACCAGTGGGCACTGGGCATGCATATGCAGCATTACCAGAAAGGTTAGATTTTGTGTGTATCACCAATTTGACACATTGCCTGAATTTCAGTAAATTTATAAATTGCCTAATTTTATATATTGACTAATATATATATATATATATATATATATATATATATAATATATATATATATATATATTGATCGGACTATATACACATATTTGCAACCAAATGGCAATGACATAAATGCATAAAATATATAATTTTGTCTTTAAAATACAAATATTTATAAAATGGAAGTATTTTCTCGTCCTTACAAATATAATTATTGCGAGTTATAATCAAAATGAATAAAAATTGTCATAAAACCAAAATTGCAAAGTCTTTATTACGAAGCGATACAGTGGAAACGTAAATAGATAGGAAGGTACGAAGTATCCTTCGCCTCACGGAGGAGTAGGTCACAGAATGTGGCACTCCGTGTCACGTCTGGCACTAGAAGGACACGCAATTTTAATTCGTGAGAATGCTTAATCTCACCCCCTATTTTTTTTTTATTTAACTAATTAACAACTATTTTTATTTGCTGGTCTTACGCTCGTCTGATAAGTAACTCTAAGATGGGAACACCACAGATTCAGAATAGTTATGAACTGGTATCAATATATATATATATAGAGAGAGAGATATTAGTATCTAATTAAAAAAGAATGAATGGCACGCAGTTTGTGCCAATAAATAATAAAAAACAACTATTTTTTTATATAAATTTAAAAAAAATACTTTTCATATAAATGTCGTAAAATTAATATTTTTTTAAATTAAAAAAATTTGTGGCTTTTTCTACAGCAAATTATAATTGAATAATTTTGTAAAATTGTATAAAATATAATTTTATGATTATAGTATCGATTGTTTAGAATCATATACTTGTGTAAAACAGTTATTTATACAGTAATTTTAAAAAGTCCTTCACTTGTTGTGGGATAAATTACAGAGGGGCATCTTTCGTATCCTGTTTGACATGGATGGGCATCTTCATTTGAGTTGTTGTGAGAATGGTAGTCAAGGTTTTCTACCTACCACGCGCGCGCGTATGTTTGTATGTATTTGAAAAAAAACCATGTTTTTTATATTAAATTTTAAACAAGGAAACACGACTGATTATTTATAAAAAAAAAATATTTGAGAGTGAAATTGCTTAATAAATGGCCCTACATAAAGGCCTGTCACGCTGCTTGAAGACGAATAGAAAAGGCATTTCCAAGTTTTGAATTATATCATTTGTGAAAAAAAAAATTTTTGGACTGTGATTCTCTCTCTCTCTCTCTCTCTCCGGGGAGAGATGATGGGCCCCCACCGGGGAGGGATGATGATGAGCCGGTGGCGGACGTACCTTCAACTGAAGGGTGCGTCCAGGTACAGGTGGGTGACCCTCCTTCAACGTTGGAGGGGGCTCAGGCTCCTGCGGAAGTTGCCCCCTCGTTAGTGAGGGGCTCTTCAACTCCCGACAGCCCTGGCTGTTCGGGAAACGGGTCGTGCTAGGGGCCGGTCAGAATAGGGAAGGCTCCCTCCGTGCAATGCTTTTTAATGCTAGGTCGATTAGGAACAAGTTTTGCGAGCTACGGGCGCTCTTAGCATCAGAATACCAGGTTATCGTTGCTATCACCGAGTCCTGGATTCATACTGATCATAGGGACTACGTTGGGGAGTTCGAAATTTCCAGGTATAGAATGGTTCGCAAAGACCGCACCCGTGGGGAGGGGGGGGGGGTACTAATATACGTCAGGGACACGTTGAGTCCGGTTGACTGCCAGTTCCGGTCGGAACGGGAGCTGCTTGGCGTCGATCTGAATGTGGGAGGGACGAGCTATAGGTTAATCTTGGTGTACAGACCTCCGCATCTCCTCCTCGAGGAGGATACAGCCCTGTACACCGAACTCAGTAGCCTGCTAGAGGATAGGGTGTGTGTAGTTTTAGGAGACTTCAACTGTCGCGGCATAAAGTGGGAAGACAGGACTGCTGATGCTGAAGGGAGGAGGCTAGTTGACTTTGCTGATGAGAACTTCCTCACTCAGTGGGTCAATGAGCCTACACGAGGCGAAAGCGTTCTAGACTTAGTATTCATGACCGAAGACAACCTCGTCACTGGCCTCACCGTTGACGAATCGTTGGGCGGGAGTGATCACGTTCTGATTAGGTTCCGTGTGTGCGTCCCTCGGGTGAAGCGTAGTAACTCGAGAGGCAGTAAGCTCGATCTCCGGCGGGCGGACTTTGTTAGCCTCAGGGATATCGTAGGTGGGATGAGGTTAGAGGGTGGCGGCGATGTTGAGCGAGTGTGGAGTGCATTCCGGGACGAGTTTATGGTGCTGCAGTCTGCTGCCATACCCTCAAAACCGGTCACCCCTGCTTCAACGCAGTCTAAGTGGTTCAATCGTGACATCGCTTCGGCTATCCGAAATAGGAAAGTAGCGTATAGGAGGGCGAAGGCCAATCGTTCCCATGAGAACACTGAAGCGTATGTCCGCCTGTGTAGGGAAGTGAAGGCGAAGGTTAGACTAGCGAAACGTAACGAAGAACTACGGGTGGCAAGCCTCTGCAAGGGGAACCCTAAGGAGTTCTTCAGTTATGTTAAAGGACCGAAGTGGCGTTCTGCGGACCTCCGACGCGGACATCGCCAATGTACTTAATGAGTACTTTGCGGGAGTGTTCACCAAGGAGGACACCGCATCATCCCCGAGCCAGGCGTGAGGCACGAAGGTGCTGGCCTGGATAGTGTTCGATGTACCGCGACAGTCGTTGCCGATAGAATAGACAAACAGCGCGTTTAAGGCTCCTGGGCCAGACCAGTTTCTCCCCAGAGTGTTGCGGGAGGTGCGCGACCAGGTGGCTCCCCACCTGGCTACAGTCTTCAACAAATCGTTGGAGACGGGCCAGGTGTCTGGTGACTGGAGGGAAGCCAACGTGACCCCTATCTTTAAGAAAGGGGATCACGAAAGTCCAGGGAACTATCGTCCCATTAGTCTCACTTCAGTTGTAGGTAAATTATTAGAGGGGATAATAGCCGATAGGATCGTTGACCATTTGGATTCCTACAAGCTGCTTGGGGACTCCCAACATGGGTTTAGACGGCATAGGTCGTGTCTCACCAACTTGCTCGAGTTTTTCCACGTCATGATATCGACGGTGGCATCGTCAGTCAGATCGCCAAATTCGCTGATGACACCAAGCTTGGGGCCAATGTTGGGACGCCCGAAGCGATCGAGCAACTGCGTGCGGACCTATAGAGGCGGGGCCACCAGCTTGACCTCCGTGTGAAGAGAGACCAACGCACGAAACAACATAAGGTTCATGTTGGGTGAGTATGATAAGAGTAGGGCGATTGATATACTTTATCTCGACTTTCAGAAAGCCTTTGATAAGGTACCTCACCGCCGGCTAATGGCGAAAGTGCGCGCGCTGGGTATCGGTGGGGAAATAGGTAGGTGGATTGAAAACTGGCTGAAGAATAGGCGGCAGAGGGTTGTAATTAAAGGGGTTAGTTCCGGTTGGGCCTCGGTCACTAGTGGGGTTCCTCAGGGTTCCGTTTTGGGGCCACTGTTGTTTATCATTTACGTAAATGATATCGACGGTGGCATCGTCAGTCGGATCGCCAAATTCGCTGATGACACCAAGCTTGGGGCCAATGTTGGGACGCCCGAAGCGATCGAGCAACTGCGTGCGGACCTACGTAGGATAGGAGAGTGGTCCGAAAAATGGCAAATGCCGTTTAACTTGGGTAAATGCAAAGGAATGCACATTGGCTATGCCAATCCCAAGTCGGACTACTCAATGTTGGGGAGTAATATCCAGGCGACTGATTTGGAAAAGGACTTGGGTGTGCTAATTAGCAGCGACCTTAAATTTACCAAACAGTGCATAGAGGTTGAAAAGAAAGCCCAGAAGCTGTTAGGTTATATGAGGAGGCAATTTCAGTTTCGGAACAAGGAGATTGTGCTCTCTCTGTACAATTTCCTGGTTCGGCCGCACCTGGAATATGCTGTGCAGTTTTGGTCGCCCACCCTCAGGAAAGATATTGAGAGGCTGGAGCGAGTGCAGGCGAGGGCCACAAAGTTAATCCCTTCCGTTAGGCATTTGGGCTACAATCGACGGTTACGCGCCCTGAACTTGTTTTCGCTGGAAACTCGGAGGCTGCGCGGTCAACTGATCGAGGTTTTCAAGTTCTTACGCGGGTTCAACGATGTCGATTTTAGAAGCATGTTTAGTTTAAATGATAACCCAACTCGCGACAATGGTTGGAAGTTGGATTTGAAGCGGTTTAGGACTAGTGTGTGCGGGAATTACTTTACCTATAAGATCTGTGACACGTGGAACAGGTTACCTTCAGAAGTTGTGAACAGTTCCTCTGTGGATCACTTCAAGAAAAGGTTAGACCAAATCTTGCACACTAGTTGACGTGTGCGGACGGGATGCCGAATGCACTTTCGCCGAAAGTCAGGAAGCCGAAGCCAAGACGCCGAATGGACATGAAGCCGAATGGACATGAAGCCGAATGCACATAAATTAATATCAAAATATATAATTGGAATATTTAAGAAATAAAACACTATCAAAGGATGATTTTTTAATTGTAAAACAATTATTTTAATAAATTAATATTAAAATATATAATTGGAATATTGAAGAAATAAAAAAAACTATCAGAGGATGATTTAAAAATTGTAAGCTAATGCTCTTAGGAAAGCCAATCCTTCTTCTTTATTATACGAACTGAAAATGGATTTTATTCTTTCGTTAATGGCGTCATACTTTTTGTTAGGCTTGGAAACGTCCATTCCTATAGACGCCTGTTCAATCAAAATTTCATTAAATGCCTGTTCGCTTCTAAGTTTTTGTAGCAGTTTAGGCTTAGGTTAGGTTAGGTAAGGTATATATATATACAGGGTGTCCGAGAATTATCTGTACAATTTTTGGCTGTTATTAAAAGTCAACCATGAAGTGTAGAAATTCCAGTGTTGTCCCATTTTACAGAGAATCTCATTAAGTTTTTTCTGATACCAAGTTTTGACAAGTTTTTTAGAAATTCCAGTGTGTCCGAAAATTATCTGTACAATTTCATCTTTTAATAAAATTCTTGATAACACACGTAAAATTCTTAAACAAGATTATTTAGAATCTGTATTTTCAAAGTTTCTTTTATTAAAGTAACGTTGTTACAAACATTCGATATGTGCACCATCAGTGATTCGCAAAACATCCAATCGATAATCCAAATGTTGCCATGTACGCTGCAGCATATCCACATCAATTCGCTCAATAGCAGCTGTAATTCTTGCTTTGAAATCATCAATGTCTGTCACCCGCGTACAAAAAGAAAAACTTGTCAAAACTTGTTATCAGAAAAACTTAATGAGTTTCTCTGTAAAATGGGACAACACTGGAATTTCTACACTTCATGGTTGACTTTTAATAACAGCCAAAAATTGTACAGATAATTCTCGGACACCCTGTATATATATATATAATAATATATCATGTCCATTCGGCTTCATTTCTATTCGGCTTCATGTCCTTTCGGCGTCTTGGCTTCGGCTTCCTGACTTTCGGCGAAAAGCACTTGGAGGGTACAGAAAGTGCATAAATAAATGACATGGCAACACTGGGACTGGCTTTACGTTGAGTACAGGTAGGGTGGGGGGTCATTAGGAAGGTATCCATGTGAAAATGGGGTAATGACTCGAAAAGTATGGGAACCGCTGGTTTAGTCCAAAAACACCCATATCCGTATTCAATTTATCGCAATTTTCGTTAGTTTGTATTGCGGATAACCCCGAGTCATTATCACTTTTAATGCATGATCCTTCAGGAGCAAGATGCACCGCAAGTTCGTGTTACCTCCCAAGGCAACACAAATTTACCCACATCAATCACAGTCGCGCTTGATCTACGCAAACTGTGCCAAAAACCCCGAGTATGCGCACTCACAAACCGTTCGTATACAGGCTTGTATTTTGTTTAGGATATTTTTTATATATACTCGTATCTGCAGACAACACGGAAAATATTGTATTTGTCAACTGACAATGAATACAATTTAAAGAAGACTACGTCTGACGGTCAACGTCTTACCTTCAAAAATATATATTTATTTAATCAATGAATGTCCAAGACACACGTTGTTATTTATTATGGCGTAAGTGGAAGTAAGATGGAAATTTTAACATTTTTTCACATAGAGCATCATATATATATATATATATATATATATATGTGTGTGTGTGTGTGTTATAGTTACAGTTATAGTTGTAGTTGTATTTATAGTCATGGACAGTTATATATAGTTATTTGCATTCTATTCAGGAGCCCACGAAGAGAAATTTAGTGAAACGCAAAAAAAGGCCACACATTTTTAAGTTAACCTTTGAGTAAAACTGAGTGGTGAACAATTGGTGGTTCTATTTGACTGTCAGGGTTAGAAAGTAACTAAATGGACACAGTGTCTGCCATGCTTTAGACTAGACAAAATGCTAAATTACCATAATACTTCTTTAGAAAGGAGAACTGATATATATATATATATATATATATATATATATATATATATATATATATATATATATATACTTGAGGGCTCTGTCCCTAACCTCAGAAATGAAATAGAAACAAACTGGAGTGAGAGAAGAGGCAGATTTTGTACGGTCCCAGCTGCGGTGGGACAAGGAGCCATGAAAACGAGGATGGAAAATACCCTCAGAATACGGGGCCCAAAGCTTTTCAATGTCCTTCCAAAAGAAGTGAGGAATCTCCAGCACACCAACCTGAATAACTTCAAGAACCAGCTGGACAGATTCTTGTGCAGTCCCTGACCAGCCATGCGTGGCTGGCTACGAGGGCAGGAGGCGATCAGAGAGCAATTCCCTCCTTCACCAAGTCCCGCAAATGAGGCGGGATGCTGCAGAGGGGTCGACCGCAGGTCGATCCTGAACCGTCGTTCAAACTCAACAAAAGTAAAGTAAAATATATATATATATATAAACTGGCGTTCAAAATTATGGAAAACGCTTTTTAAAATGCTGATTATGTAATAATAATATAATTTTTTTAATTCTTTTTATACGTTACAGGAATTAAAATGATGTCTGTCCAATTAAGAAGCTGTCAAATGTGGTGTTTTGTTACATGAAGACTTACACGAGCAATTAATCAATATTGAAAGAAATTGTATTTAATGGTGTCATCACGTTTTGATTAAAATAATTGTTTATGTTCACACAAATATCGATATTATTTATTAGAATGGTTTTCTGTTACTTGTATTTATACATTTTATTCCATTTTCCTTCAAAAATGTAATTTGACTCTTGAAACTGCACCTGAACATTGTTTGGTAACATTGTGGCCTTCTCTTACGGATATCTCTCTATATAATGGCTCTTGCAAAGGAAATATCGTATAAAAATAGACTCAAGATTAATTAATACCTTCTTGATGAAGAACTACAGAGACAAATAGCCAATAAAGTGGGAGTTTCATTCTCCACGGCGAAAATGGGAGTGTAATGAAGAAAGTAAGCGACGGCGAAAAAGGAAGACCTCAGAAAAAGAAGACAAATACATGATTTTATTGAGCAAATGCAACAGAAAGAATATTAGCGTTCGAATAGCTGCTGAAGTCAATGCATCACGCAATAGCAGCACTTCTACTTTGATTCGAAGAGACGTTTGAGGGAGGTTAGTTTAATGGGCCGGGTTGTTACCAGAAAGGCGCTTTTGCGATGAAGAAATAGAGCCAAACGTTTGAAATTGGCATAAAATCACAAAAAAATGGTTGCTCCGAGACTGGCTATTTGTCTCTGTAGTTCTTCATCAAGAAGGTACTAATTAATCTTGAGTCTATTTTCGTATGATATTTCCTTTACAAGAGCCATTATACAGAGATATCCGTAAGGGAAGGCCACAATGTTACCAAACAATGTTCAGGTGCAGTTTCACGAGTCAAATTACATTTTTGAAAGAAAATGGGATAAAATGTATAAATACAAATAACAGAAAAACATTCTAACCAATAATATCAATATTTCTGTGAACATAAACAATTATTTTAATCAAAACGTGATGTCACCATTAAATACAATTTCTTTCAATATTAATTAATTGCTCGTGTAAGTCTTCATGTAACAAAACACCACATTTGAAAGCTCCTTAATTGGACTGACATATCATTTTACTTCCTGTAACGTATAAAAAAAATTTAAAGAATTCTATTATTATTATTACATAATCACCATTTTCAAAAGTGTTTCCATAATTTTGAACGCCAGTGTATATATATAATATATATACAGTATATATATATATATATATATGAGAGAGAGAGAGAGAGAGAGAGCATAAAAAGAAAGAAAGAGAAGGTGAAATGGTATTTAGGCTTAAGAGAGAAATTAAGCCTAAGGCTTTTTCCAGAGTTCAAGGTCGAACTTTACCTGGATTTTATTGGTGCAGAAGACAAAAGCTCTCCTTTGCTCATCCCCAAAATTAAAATTTGAATTTCCAGTAGAAGTGTGAATCGTTAATTCTGATTTGTTATTGTAAGTGGGATGTAATTATTATGTATAAATACTAGCTGAGGTACTCGGCGTTGCCCGGGATAAATTTCACATTAGATCCCGTTTAAATAAAATAAAATTTAAGACAAAAGGCTGAATTTGATTAAAATGATTTATCTTAAAGCTTCTAATTTTCACGGCTGCGTTCTTTTCTGTAGTTTAATCGCGGTGCTGGGGCCTACGGGCCCAGTAATTTTCATTATTTAATTTATTAATACCCAGGTGCACAACCTGGGGACCTAATCAATATGTGTGTGAAGTTTCATGTTTATAACTGCTTCCATTTTGGAGTTATGGCTGGAACACACACACACACGTCCTTTTGAGGTACCCGGCGTTGACATTCTTCATCCCATAAGAGGTTCCCGTGCCAAATTTGGTAGCTCTAGGTCAAACGGTTTGCGCTTGCATAAAGGACAGACAAACAAACAAACAGACAGGCGAAAATATATATAAGATATATACCTTTGGTTAGCTTCCGCCTGAATTGTTCAGTCTGACGAAGGTCAAGCTTTTCACTCCACCTTAGACCTACAGTTTAACGTGGAATCCGAGCCACGCTCCACCAGCAACCCAGCGTCTTAACCACTAGGCCACTTAGGGTACCCATTTATCTACCAACCACTTTCTTTATTGTGTGTCAGGATGAACAGCTGGGTTTTGCTGCGCGCCGGCTGCCGTCAACGGGTCTCGATCCCGGGGCCGATGGATTCGTAGTCAGCGACGCTAACCACTACACCACCGAGGCGTTATATATATGCACACATATATATATTATATATATATATATATATATATATTATATATATATATATATAACCCTACTTCACCAGCCCTTTTTTTTTTTTTTAATTTCCACATTTTTTTTAAAAATGGTGTGTTATTCCGATGTCCGCCTTGAAAACCTCTATATTGAAAATTTCATAAAAATCTGACTATAAGTAAAGAAATTACACAGGGGCTGCGTTTGCTTTAGGTGCGCCGAATTGTGTGGGCTACATCTAAAAAATTGGTAGTCCTCTTTGTTGCTGGTTTCGTCTGTTCACCTGTCGGGTTCTTTGAGGGTGGTGGTAACGGCATTTTTGTCCGTATTTGCCCCTCTCGTATCTTGCATAGGTGTTGCAGACAGTAAGATGGTGGAACTTGCACTTTTTTTAAATTTGCAATATCCTCTTGTGTAGTGTGTGTTACATGATGTGGGATGTGCATAGATGCATTGCCCATCCCGATATCTGGAGTACCCTTTTGCGTAGTATTTACAGATGGTATTTTCTACGCTTCTACTTCTTGTTATCTGACTATTTTCTATGTTCTTAATTTTGATATTATCATTATTTTTCTTTGGCTGTTTATTTCCTACGTTTTTAGTTTTTACCTTTTTATCAATTTGTTCGTTGGGCTGTTTTACTACCTCGCAACTTTTACTTATCTCTTTTTTTCATCTATGTCTTCATTCGGTATTATATTGTTATTCGTTATTTCCTCTTCTCTCTCATCCACCCGAATTTTCATTGGGACATTCCCGGACTCTTGTTTCCCCATTACTCCCTCCTTTTTTGTAACAATCGAATTTGCTTTCTCCATTTCTTTAAATACCGCAAAGGAGGTTACAGTCTGTGTCCATGCGTCACACAGAAATTTGATTCCCATGGGAATCTCTCGAGACGAGAGATACTTTTCTTTCATCCAAATTTATACAGATAAAGTCGTACAGTTTTTTACAGAAATCGCATCTTATTGCTGCATTTTCAGTTGTTTTCAGATTACACAAATTGCAGATTAAGTGAGAATTTGGACCCATGGTCATGTTATTCATTAATTACACTGATTGACAAAATCGAACTTTTTTCCTCATCAAAGATGTATACGCACTTTTCTAGACTAGTTTTGTACGCTGATTCCAAATCTGTTTTCGGTTTTCCTCCAGCACATCTAGTTATCGAAATATGACTGGTGTTAATTTCAGCAAAATTTATCGTAAAAGTACAACTTCATTCAGAAAAAGAAATGTACACCAACCTAAAAACGTTGCGAGTACGATTTTCTTTTGTAAACCTTGTCCGGATCGTTGCGGTACAACATCCAGCAGTAGTCTGCCAGCATACTTTCGCTTCATTGACTGGATGTCTTGATGGAAGCGTTCCCCCTGTTCGTCACTCATCGCGCCAAGGTTTTCGGGAAAGAAATCTAGATGCGAATGTAAAAAATGTATTTTCATGGACATGCGACAGCCCATTTCTTGATATGCATCGAGCAGTTTCTGAACTTCATCTTTGTATGCTGGAGACTTGTGGTTACTCAAGAAGTTTCCACAAATCCATTTGAAAGCCTGCCATGTTCTTAGTTCTAAGGCATTGAGGCTTTCTTCAAAGCCTTCATCCTGCAGAACTTCCCTGATTTGGGGCCCCACAAAGATTCCCTCCTTCAATTTCGCGATACTGATGTTTGCAAATTTCTCAACAAGGTATCGAAACCCTCTCGAATTCGCCTTACCCATCCTTACCCATCCCTTTCACACAATTTTTCATTAAGCCGAGCTTAATGTGGAGAGGTGGCAGGAAAATCTTCTTTGGATCAACTAAAGGAACACACTGGACACTGCCCGCCACGTCTGATGTAATGATCCGCGGTAGCACGGCTGTCTCATAGGTATAGGAAACAACAGTATTTCGTGAACCCTCCTTAAATGCCCCTTAACATACCAATGACTGAGATCACCACAGTTATTTCATTGATGAGTGCTGTATGGGATTGCTTTGAGTAGTATATTCATGTTATCGTACTTCTCCTTTAGATGAACGGAATGGGCGATCGGGATGGACGGCTTTAAGTTTCCGTTATGCAGGAGAACGGGTTTCAAGCTTCGCTGTGAGGAATCAATGAAGAGGCGCCACTCAGATGATATGTGTAACTGTGACAAGTTTTCGAAAAGTCCATTGATATCATGGTAATAGAGCGGACCGTCTACTGTAAAGAATGTTGCCAAATCATGGTTTCGTTTTCGATAGTGACACACTCGGACGTTCTTCTCAAGTAAGTGTTTCTGCTTGAGTCTCGAGGAGAGAAGTTCTGATTTCTCTTTGGAGAGGGCTAAGTCTCTAATGAGGTCATTCAACTCGTTTTGGGTAAGCCTCTCCGGCTCCGATTGCTCTTCGTCAGGTGTGTAGTCAAGATCGGCCGAAGGTCCCGCATCTCCGCCAATCGCACCTTCGTCGGATTCCCTTTCGTCTTCTAAAGAATCGAGTCCATGCTGTGGCGGTACCGGAATCGACATCGTGTCATCGTGAGGGATCGGTTTGATCGCGGAGTCTACTTTCGGATAAACGATGTTATGCTTGCTCTTCACGGAGAATCCAGTTATTGTTAACATTGCAAAAGTAACAATCGCCATTATGGTCTCTCAGCTCCCTCCACATCATGGGTATAGCGAACGGCATCGACTTTTTCCTTTGGTTCAACCAGTCACGTAATCCATTCGAACAAGCGGTACAGATAATATGTGGCGCCCACGCCTTATCTTGGTCGCCTAGTGGACAGCCGAAGTATAAAATCGGTAAGTTTTCCGAAGATCCATCGTGATTGTACGCCGTTGTGATTTAGTCACGAACGAGCCGCACACATAACAGAAATTGTCGGCCTGATTTTTACACTTTCGAGGCATGATGATCGATAAGTGGGTTGATGTAAATCACCTAAAAAAATAAAATGTGTAAGTGGGCGACACAAAACAAAACAAAAGACAACACACAACTAGACATGTAACTGTTACATCAAAGAATAATAGGGTGTACATGTGGAACGTTTGCAAATTTGTGGCCAACAACTGCTCTCACCTAAAATAACAAGACAACCTGCGGAAAGCCTAAGTTGAAACTTCAACATGACATACATGAGAAACGGTAAAGCAAAAACCTACACCTAAGCTGCAACGACAAAATACTCCGCTATATGTATAAAGGACGCATGTTATATATTGTGTGTATATAGTATTATATATTATATTATATATAGTCTTATGCATATTATATTATATATATATATATATATATATATATATATATATTATATATATATATATATATATATATGATACACACAGACCGTGCATGGAACAAGGAACTCTTCTGGGATAATTAAATCCACTATAGTCCGAATAAGTAATGGTAAATTACAAATACCATAGTTTTTCTTTTTCATGATGCTAGCCCGACGTGGGCAACGGACTATAGTGGATTTAATTATCCCAGAAGAGTTCCTTGTTCCATGCACGGTCTGTGTGTATCATAAAAAACTCAGGGGACTATTCTGGGTTCATTCCCATCTTGAAACGGACATGTTATGTGCCTTGAAAAGTGGACGCTCAATTCTGCCAGTTGAGGTTTAAGTTTTGGTTTTTGGCTAAAATATAATAGTTACCCTTTTTCTTTGATGTATTCAATCTGACGTGAAGACAGCGAGTCTTTTGCTTATATTGAGGTTCTAAATGTAGCAGGGCTAGGCTGCTTTAAACCCTAGATCCATGTCCCAAAGCTGGATCCTGTCTGCTTTGCAGATAGCTGGTGAGGGAAGCTATATTTATGGGACCTCTTTGCGAGTGACCCGTTGCCCACGTCGGGCTAGCATCATGAAAAAGAAAAACTATGGTATTTGTCATTTACCATTACTTATTCGGACTATAGTGGATTTAATTATCCCAGAAGAGTTCCTTGTTCCATGCACGGTCTGTGTGTATCATAAAAAACTCAGGGGACTATTCTGAGTTCATTCCCATATATATATATATATATTATGATCGGTCTCATCTCGAAAACTAGACGTGCTAGAGGAAAATCGAAAACAGATTTGGAATCAGCGTCCCAACAGCTATCTAACCCACCCATAATTATATCTGATGAAAAATACTTGTTGGCCAATGTTATCGTAAAAAGAAATACACACAAATTATTTATATATAATTATATATAATGTTTCAGACCAACAAAGACCCTAGGATCCACTCATGGCTGATATATCTAACTGTGGTTGTAGTTGTGTATTGCGCATGTCCTCCGTGGTGGTGGAGAGGACCTACAACTTTACGTGAGTTCTGAACCACAAAAACCTTAATTTTACTACCTTAAACTGTACCCAATCTATCAACATACGCGTCTAATCGATTTTTAAACATGTTTATGGACGTGCTACTAATTACTTATACCGGCAAACTATTCCAGCTATTTACTATTCTATGCGTAAAAAAAGTTTTTGGCAACTGCTGTCTCCAACCTTCTATTTGTCAACTTACACCCATTATTTCTAGTCCTATTATATGGTGATATTTCGAAAAAGCTCTCTCTATCTACGTTATCAAACCCATTCATAATTTTAAAAACCTGGATTAGATCAACCCTTGCCTCCTAGTCTCGAGTGTAGTCAATTTTAACTCTTTAAGCCTATCCTCGTACGACTTTGACCTAAGCGACGGAATCATCTTAGTTGCTCGTCTTTGAACTCTTTCGATTTTGTCTATATCTTTGCGCATATACGGATTCCAAAATTGGATCGCGTACTCCAAATGGGGTCTAACTAATGATTTATAAAGAGGAACAATAATATCGCGCGATTTGTACTCAAAATTCTTAGCTATAAAACTTAGTACTTTGTTCGCCTTATTGACCGCTGCTGTACTCTGTTTTGCCACTTTTAAATCACCACTGACGATAACTCCTAAATCTTTTTCATATATATATATATATATATATATATGTGTGTGTGTGTGTGATGATATTGAAGGTTTTAGTAACACACCCACCCCGTCCAGTCCCGTAGAATGTTTCATGTGGGTTTTGCTGTGCCAAAAGGAAAAAAAAAATATATATATATATATTGTCTAAGTTCAAAGATCCAGAACCGCGATTAATGATAAGAAACAATGTGATATGTAGTTACGGGGTTACAGTCTGGATAATTACTGTTAAATCTTTCAGCAACATCTTTAGAATTCAAACACGTTCTTATTTATTCACAGCCATTTCCTGGAAGCCCAAAAAAATTATATATACAGTATATATAATATGTATATACTGTATATAAGGAACAACAATATTCAAAGATTGATTAGAAGTTCAACCTCCATCTTCAGTAGCTACAAAGACAAAAAAAATCACGACAAGTTGCAATTATCTGAACCTTTCTAATATGATTAATATACAAAAAAAAAATTACTTGTGTTGATATTAAATGACTTTTGTAATTTTTTATATGTTAAACTCGTTAGAAATGTTTAGATAAATGCAACTTCGGGTCATGACTTTGTTTTTGTAGCTACTGAAGATGGAATTGGAGTTTCTGAAACGTAAATTTAGTCTTTGAATAAAGTGTAAAGAATGATGGTTTCTGTAATTGTATTGCTATTCTTTGCAAGACTTCGGTTTCCGTAGAATGAATCGTTAATACACACACACACACACATATATATATGGGAATGAACTCAGAATAGTCCACTGAGTTTTTTATGATACACACAGACAGTGCATGGAACAAGGAACTGCTTTAAACCCTAGATCCATGTCCCAAAGCTGGATCCTGTCTGCTTTGCAGATAGCTGGTGAGGGAAGCTATATTTATGGGACCTCTTTGCGAGTGACCCGTTGCCCACGTCGGGCTAGCATCATGAAAAAGAAAAACTATGGTATTTGTCATTTACCATTACTTATTCGGACTATAGTGGATTTAATTATCCCAGAAGAGTTCCTTGTTCCATGCACTGTGTGTATCATATATATATATATATATATATATATATATATATATATATAGACCAAAGGAGTTGAAACACTCCAAACGTTTTTGGAATGAGAGAGATATTAACATAAATTTCCTAAACCATCACTGCCTTACTTTTGAGTATTGATAAGGAATTTAGCAACCACTCGTCATGATTTGTGAACTTCGCCAGAAAGATTTGAGTAATTATTATTTGTTACATTAGTTTTAGTATGTCATTCTTCAATTTTTGCAGTTTCTTCTGTAAATACAGGGTGCTTCAAAAAAAATTTACCACTTAGTATGGGGGTGCTTCAAAAAATATATTTCAATGCTGCGTATTTATTATTATTAATACTAGTACAGTTCCCGCCGCTTCGCTGACGGTTAGACAGGCTAAACTACAAAAAAAGAACCCAGCCGTGAAAATTTTGAGCTTCACATTGTGTCAACATTTCTGAATCTGGTATCTCCCAAAACCTCCTCACCACCATTCATACAACTTGGGGGCTAACACCCTCCCCCATTACCCCCACCCATCCCCATTACCCCACCCATCCCCCATTACCCCCACCCCCACCCTCCCCCCATTGCTAAACTACAGAAAAGAACACAGTCATGAAAATCTTGAGCTTCACATTACCGCCCGTAATACAATTTCTGAATTTTTTTTTACAATTTCTGAATTTTTTTCTCACAATTTCTGAAAGTGTGACGGACAGACAGACAGACAGACGGACAGACGGACAGACAGACGGACAGACAGACGGACAGCTCTCTTATTATAGTATAGATTAAAAATAATTATTATTATGATTGTTAAAAACATTATTATTAAAAAACAAGCAAATAAATACGCAAAACTACTTACAAAAACAAACGCACAAACTATACGTGGTAAGCAATGACCTATTAGCGCCATATAAGTGGTAAAATTTTTTGAAACACCTCGTATATTTAAACTAGAAAGTGGTATGAGATTAAATAGATGAACGATACATCATTCCTCAGAAGCGGAATGCGGGTTTCATTTGACGTCATCAGCCACGCTTAAAATGCTCAAGAGTGATGCGACTCTTTTGCCCAAATCTGTACGTGCCACAATGAGTTTTCTCGGTACTTTCTTTCAAAGCTTATGAAGAAAATAAAAGAAGAAGCCTCGTACATATAAATTTAATAATAATGTCATTTAACACTCCCTGACACTGACGTCAATCAAGGTACAAGAAAGGAAAAAAAGACTAAAGCTGATGTAACTCTATTGGGCAAAAGAGATACATCACCCAAGAACTTTTCAAGTTTGGCTGATAAAGTCAAAGGGATCGTACGTGTTGCTTCTCAGTAATGCCGTTAATATATTCAACGAAGAAACTGGAAAAATTGACAAAGTGTGACATATTAAAACTGATAAAGCAGTTACACCAAATTTGACAAGTGTTACTAAATTCATTATCAGTAACCAAAATACATCAGTGATCTTATACGTAATTTGTTAATACCTCTCTAATTCAAAAAGTTTCACGTGTTTGAAATTTTTTTTGGCTCTATATATATATATATATATATATATATATATATATATATATATATATGTATGTATGTATGTATGTATGTATTTTTTCCATTTGTTCGTTCTCCCTCCTCATCTTGTGCGTCGTTCTTTACATTAATTATACTGTGTGTTGTTTGCAGTTAAAATGTATATATGTACGGCATGCGAAGGTGCCCCCTCAGGGCATTGGTTTCTGCTTATATGTAGGAGAATTACGACTTCTGATTGATCGAGGTCCATGGTGTAGTGGATAGCATATCTGACCGGCAATCGGATGATCCCGGGCTCGATTGCCGGGTGGTACCTCATTTTTCATTTGTTGTTCTCCCTCCTCATCTTGCGCGGAACGCTCTTCTACACAAGCGTCGTTCTTTACATTAATTATACTGTGTGTTATTTGCAGTTAAAATATATATATATATATATATATATATATATATATATATATATATATATATATATATATATATATATATATATAATTTCGCAAATATCGTGGGTCTACGTCATGAGTTAACCCATGATACTGCGAATTCCCGGTTCTCACATATATGTAGTTTATGGGGGAAAAATGGGATACTTCAGCCGCGAACCAAATAATTCATTCTTTTGTTCCCAAATGCACTTTTTAACCCTAAATAATTACAGAACTATAACCTAACCCTGATACAAACTTCGTAAATCTAGATCCTCTGATCATTTTGCCGTCTGGAGGGCAAATAATAAAAGCTCACACACTCGAACAAATGCGCGTCAGAAACTTGTTCGTTTGGGTAGCAGCGGTCCGCCATCAACAGTTAACACAATATTGAATATATCTCCTAAATATGTTGACGTCCCTCAGAAAAATTCCAATTTTTTTTTTTTTTTCGTTCTCGCGATCTTACTCCGCAATACTCGGGTGGTGGGTTTTAGCCACATTTCCAATGCTCGCGATAGTCAAATCCGTGATATTGTTGGGATTGAGTATATATTATTTTGCATCGAATATAAATGACTGAAGCTCAGATAAGTTTTGTTCTGGAGAGACATTACTCTCATCATTTTAAATTCAAACTTTTAAACAATATCTCTATTTCGTTGTTAGTTCTTGTAGGATTATTATTATATTATTATTATTATTATTATTATTATTATTATTATTATTATTATTTACTTCGTTACTAATGATGCGTTTTTTATTTGTTTTTGCAGATTCTCAGCGATTGGAATCATGTTTCTACTGCAAGTGAGTATATATATAAAAGGGTGGGATCCCCACCAGACTGAAAGTTTAGTGAGGAACTAGAGTACACCCTCATTATATCGCCATTGCGATATAATGTTTACTTGAATAGCAAATAACAGGAAATATAAATTTTAAAAAAATCTCCCATACACGCGTATGGTGCCTCGGCATTTTGTTCACTAAATTGAACAAAATATATATCTATGACCCTAGTTAAACTATATAAACGTAATATGCTCGATAATGTATCTTGCATGTCCCATTATACGATTTAATATTATAATATGCACGATTCATATATGTAAGCGTGTTTAGTTACATATTATAACTGATCAATTAAGGAAAATAGGCCTTACCTTGCATTTCCAGCACTATCCATTTCCGCCACTGTCATCAAACTGGTATTTTTGAAAGTACTTCCATCGACTGAATTTGACAAAAACTTTTATCCATTTTTCTTTAAATTAAAACAAAATTTCTTGGAAAAAATAATGATTTCTGAAGGGATACCGGGTCGTTTTAAATGTTCAGTATCAGTATACTGGACACGATGCGAGAAAAAATTAAATAACCATGGATGTCAGATTTTAAATGTCGACACTGTTAATACATTGTAACCTGGTTCCAAGGCTTATGATGGCTCGCAAGATACAAACTATTACATTATCCAGGCAACAAGTTATAAATTAAAATCATCAAATACTTTTTCTCTAATTGTCTGTCACTTCCTCAGTGAGTAATTTTTAATGAGGAATTCCTCAAAAGTCCTCAGTGAGAGAAACCATTATATATACTTATGTATTGTTAACTAGTTAACTGTTCATGCAGTGGTAAGAGCGAATTTCTGAAGATGACTAAATTAACAGTAGGAAATAGCAAGTGCGAGAAAAAAAAAATTCCATTGTGAACTTCCGAGTACTTTAACACCAGCGGAAATTGCGGCACTGACTGTAGTAAGTTAAATTGAATTATGAAAGGTATTATATCTTCATGCGAGTTCGTTCCGATTTCGATTTCGATTTTACCGGAATGATCTGGCAAAATGGATCTCGCTCTAAATTGGCACTCTGAAAGTGCCAATTAAAGAAGTTGCGTGTTTCTGTGGCGAAAGGAACGTCTCTTCATTTCTCTTCAAGTTTCATTCCTGTTCACTTTTTCTTCCTGTTAACGACACAACCTTAATTTGAATTAACAAAATAGTTTCGGGGAACTTTGCCATTGTGTGTGTGTGTGTGGTGTGTGTGTGTGTGTGTGTGTGTGTGTGTGTGCGCAAAGGACATGTAAAACATCGTTGGGGCTTCGAGGAAGGTGGGTTTTTTTTTCACAAATTCTGCGGTTTTCCGGTCTCTCTCTCTCTCTCTCTCTCTCTCTCTCCTCTCTCTCTCTCTCTCTCCCGAGCCAGGCATCAGGCACGAAGGTGCTGCCTTGGATAGTGTTCGGTGTTCCCCAGAGTCTTGCGGGAAGTACGCGGCCAGGTGGCTCCCCACCTGGCAACAGTCTTCAAATCGTTGGAGACGGGCCATGTGTCTGTTGACTGAAGGGAAGCCAACGTGCCCCTATCTTTAAGAAAGGGGATCACGAAAGTCCAGGGAACTATCGTCCCATTAGTCTCACTTCGGCTGTAGGTAAATTATTAGAAGGGATAATAGCAAATAGGATCGTTGACCATTTGGATTCCTACAAGCTGCTTGGGGACTCCCAACATGGGTTTAGTCGGCATAGGTCGTGTCTCACCAACTTGCTCAAGTTTTTCCACGTCATGTTGAGTGAGTACGATAAGAGTAGGGCGATTGATATACTTTATCTCAACTTTCAGAAAGCCTTTGATAAGGTACCTCACCGCCGGCTAGTGGCCAAAGTCCGCGC
Source organism: Bathynomus jamesi (assembly GCA_023014485.1). Classification (NCBI taxonomy): domain Eukaryota; kingdom Metazoa; phylum Arthropoda; class Malacostraca; order Isopoda; family Cirolanidae; genus Bathynomus; species Bathynomus jamesi. The sequence continues at coordinate 142,527 of JAJOZX010003039.1, forward strand.
GCTGGGTATCGGTGGGGAAGTAGGTAGCTGGATTGGAAACTAGCTGAAAAATAGGCGGCAGAAGGTTGTAATTAAAGGGGCTAGTTCGGGTTGGGCCTCGGTCACTAGAGGGGTTCCTCAAAGTTTCATTTTGGGGCCACTGTTATTTATCATTTCCATAAATGATATCGACGCTGGCATCGTCAGTAGGATCGCCAAATTCGCTGATGACATCAAGCTTGGGGGCAATGTTGGGACGCCCGAAGCGATCGAGCAATTGCGTGCGGACCTACGTAGGATAATAGGTGAGTGGTCCGAAAAATGACAAATGCCGTTTAACTTGGGTAAATGCAAGGTCATGCACATTGGCTACGCCAATCCCAAGTCGGACTACTGCATGTTGGGGAGTAATATCGAGGCCACTGATTTGGAAAAGGACTTGGGTGTGCTAATTAGCAGCGACCTTACGTTTACCAAAAAGTATGTAGAGGTGGAAAAGAAAGCCCCGAAGCTGTTGGGTTATATGAGGAGGCAATTTCGATTTCGGAACAAGGAGATTGTGCTCTCTCTGTACAATTCCCTGGTTTGGCCGCACCTGGAGTATGCTGTGCAGTTCTGGTCACCCACCTTCAGGAAAGATATTGACAGGCTGGAGCGAGTCTAGGCGAGGGCCACAAAGTTATTCCCTTCCGTTTCGCACTAGTGTGTGTGGGAATTACTTTACCTATAAGATCTGTGACACGTGGAACAGGCTACGTTCAGAAGTTGTGAACAGTTCCTTTGTGGATCATTTCAAGAAAAGGTTAGACCGAATCTTGCACACTATTTGAGGGTGTAGGAATTTTTCCCTGGCACCCTTTGCCATTGGTACCTCCTCGGTATGGGGCCGCAAGGCCTTTTGAGGTACTTTCTCTCTCTCTCTCTCTCATATATATATATATATATATATATATGAAAGAAAGTAGGGGTGTATCCAAATTGGGGCATAATACCAACTGGACGTTCGCTTTTTGCATGCAGAACATTGCTCAGAAAGCAAAAGACCTCCAAAATCCTTTAAAAAGAACATAATGCGACACCCGAGTTATTACTTCACTTTAAATTTAGAAGAATTTATTGACTTCATTTTCAAGTGCAGAATTTTAAGGTATAATTTCGAAGCTGTATCGCTTCTCATTATTTCAATGTAACGGAAATGTTTTTGTTTTTGTTACGTTAATCCTTGGGAAGTACTTTTCGCCTTTAAATTTGTTTGTGCGCCTTTTTTACTTAAAAGGTCAGTTACATTTACGAAAGCCACAATTGTAAATAAACGTATTTTATCTTTTGTATAACGAAAAAGGATTACGGAGACTAAAGAACTTTCGTTTCCATGGCAACTACAGTTTTTACCGTTCAGCGATTACATCGTGGCCCGTCTTTTATCTTCTTAGGTTACAGTCCTGCTATATGTAAACAATGACTCAGCGACATTTTCATCTTTCCAAATTGACTTTCTCTCTCAATGTGACCTTACTTGAACTCGGAGAAACGCGTCTTTTGGTATGCTCTCTCTACAAGATATCACGAGCGAATGTCCACTTTGAATTCTTTTCACCGTTTAAAACAACCCACCCAGTGACTTTCCCCGAGTCAGCCTGTGAAATGTGGAAGGGAAACGGGGACAAATTCACATTTCGTAATACGTTCGGGTCAGCCCTGGCTTCCATATGATTGGGGGGGGGGGGGGGGGGGCTTATTTTTCCGGGTTTGGTAGGTGCCTTCCATCGGACGAAGGACACTAGACGGATCAACCAAACATCTGTTTAAAACTAGAGTTAGCCGAAGAAGAAGAATAAAAATAATGAATGTATTCAAAAAGTTCATCGCCTGAAAGATTTTACGAGTCTGTATATGGCGTCGTAGTCATTGACTGACTCGTTTCTGGGTTCTTAAAAGGAAAAGTGCATTCTTGAAGTCAATTACGAAGGATATTTATGAAGACTGACAGTGAAGATTGAAACACTTAACAAGTTTAATATCTGGGTGACATTTTTTTCTAAATATCTCGTTTCATATCTACCTCATTAATGCAAAGCAGTAGCAGTGTGTGTGTGTGTGTGTAAACAAACAAACACGTAAACATTTGTAAGTATCATTAATATTTACAAAAACCACACTAACATACAGATAGCCGACAAGTAATTTTTGTCTATTTGTTGGATCACCTTTGTTTCGGTTCACCCTGTACTTTGTCTACTTTTTAATTAAGTGAATTGTTGATATGGAAAGTAACACTTATAATTAATTAATAATTAAACTTTTTTTATTGTACTCTGGTTTCAGTAGTCATTCATATTCTAATTCTAAACAAAAACGAATCAACATTTTCAAAACTGGAAATACCTCAAAATACAAAGAAAATCACCATTTACGGTTTTATATATATATATATATATACACACGGCTTTGCAGTAAATATGGGCTGGGTATAGAACCAAATCTTTTGAAACGACTTTATGTAGCGAATGGACGGGGGCGATTGCCTAATCCAGATGACATTATTTCCACAAATAGAGATTGTACGCGGGTTGCTTACTTTAAAATTAGAGCGAACTTGGGATGTACAACGATTATGGAACTCAAAGGGCAGTCAGTCATTCAAATCATTAAGCAACGTCAATATATCAAAAAAAAAGTTATCAACTTTAACCAGCTATTTCGTTTTTGTACCTTTATATATATATTTATATACACACACACTGGCTTTCAAAATTATTGTGACACAAGAAAAATGTGCTATAGCTTAAAAGCCCTGCCGCCAAAACCAATAAAATGTTTACGTAATGCAATAGACCTATTTATGAAGTTGTAGTGATCTTTTTTCCCTCACATCTTTAATAGTTTGTATTCACTCCTACCTTTATGAACTTTGACTCTCTCGATGTAACTTGCATTTTCTTCGATATTCATTCGTATGTATTAAAAAAACTTTCACCGTTTTCTTTTTTTTTCATATTTTATGCAGATTAGTAATCTAACGGTGTTTAAACACCGAGAACTAAACATGAAGTTTGTTTTCCCATTGAAAATACTCGGCATTTTTTGAAGCAGCAACATTTCTTTTTTAGGTATTAATACTGACCCTCCAGGAAAATATTCCTATAAATAAACGGTTTGAAATAATGGCTCTGCATCGTCTTCAGCTATCTCAAAGAGATATTGCACGTAGGATTGGCGTTTCTCAGAAAGGAGTATCCAGAACTGTTAAAAGACGAAACAGGTTCAGTAAACGACAAGAAGGACCTAGAAAGAAAAAGAAAGACGACAGTAAGAGGAGATAGATTGTTGATTAGAAAGTCCAAGAGACGACACCTCAACTAGCCGCTCAACACAAATTAACATTAAAAAACAACGTATCACGTTCAACTGTCCAAAGACGACTGAGAGAGGCGGGGTTGACTGGTCGTATAGCTTTCAGAAAACCTTATCTGAGGCATGGCAATTAGCAAAAGCTATTGAAATGGCAAAACAACGCCAAATTCTACGTTTGAAGACTGGAATCAAAAGAAAGGAAATATCACGACGAATCTCGGCTAAGAAATGGTGATAGTTCCTCTTCCTTTCACTCACATCGAGATCAGCATGACCATAGATTAGATTTAAATAACTCGTCTGTTCTTTTCAGTATTTCTGAAGAGAAGAATAGGAAATTAACATATCCTTTCTTATGAAGAATACTGAAAACTTTAGTAATGACAAACGATATTTTAAGCAATGTTTTACTCAATGATCCCTATTTTAATAGATTTCTTAACCCTTTAACGCCGAACGTTTTTGTAGGGTTAAGTCTAAATGCGTGTATTTGAAACGGTACGTATTCGACCCAGTCAGCGTCAGAGGGTTAAGATATTTCAGGAAATAACCACGTAACGCGCGCATGCGCCTCCAGTCGTCCATCCCTCTCCAACTTTTACACTTGAATTTGTGTTAAGTTTGACTCAGAAGAGGAAGGAGGTTCTCCTTCGAAAGACTTTGCTCAACTTAATATCTTTTTCATCTTCGTGATTTTAATTATACAGGGTGGTCCGGAAGTCCCGCCTCATTTTAGTGTATAATTGACAATGTTTAATGAAAGGAGATTTTCAAACTGTGATCTTTGCAGTTCACAATCAAATGTGAGTACGAAAGCTGTTGTACACATTTGCAGTAATGTTGCACAGAGTACTGATATTGTTCTTTAACACATTCACTTCCAGCACTTTTCAAGAAAGTGACCAGCCACTGCTAGCATTTTTGCAAGTTTTTACCCAACTACAAGGTCTCACCAAAAATTTAAACAAAAATTAAAACAAGATATCTCTGAACAAAATATACCAAAATACATTTATAATGTATTCGTTCAAGACGAGATTTCTTGTCTTTGACGGTCAACTGATCCGTGTCAAAAGACGAGATTTCTCGTCTTTGGCGGTGAGTGTGTTAATTGTTCAAGTGTTCTTGGACGATTTTCGTACACTGTTTTGAGGTAACTCCGAACAAAAAGAAGTCGAATGGAGTCAAGTCCTGGAAAAGTGGTGGCCATTCAATCGGACCCCTTTTACCTATCCACCTATGATGTATGTTCTCGTTCAACCAATTCCGAACATTTGTAGTGAAATGTGGTGGATCACCATCATGCTGAAAGTAGAAGTTCATTCGTTTCACCAAGCTTAAGTTATCAAGGTATGGATCGATTGTGTCCTGTAGCACAGTCAAATAAGCGTTTCCAGTCACATTCCTATCGATGAATACCAGACGTTTAGTTTGGAGTTCGTTTGGAAATGTCCTTCAATTGCATGATGTGGATTTTCATCTGCCCACTACACATTTATGTCTGTTGATGCGTCCATTAAGGTGGAACGAAGCTTCATCACTGAAGAAAATGGATTGTGGTAAGGAAGGCTTTGTGGCAAGTATTATTTGAAACCATTCGCAGAATTCGAGTCTTCTATCGCAATCGTCTCCGTGCAGTTCCTGCACAAAGGTGACTTTGTATGGATGGAACTTTTCTTTTAATTATTCTTAAGAACACTGATGCGAAATGTTCCGTTCTTGCGCAACTTTCATACTTGAACGTTTTGGACTCGCTGTTACTCTTGCTGATACACCTTCTGACATTTCCCCACTTGTGCTCGATCGCGGCCAACTGCTCTTTCTCTCTTCACGCTTCCTGTTTCTTTTAGTTTTTTAAGGAGACGTCCGACAGTTCGCTGAGCAGGTTGTGGTTTTTCTGGGTGTTTGTTGTAAAATTCCGTAGCCGCCATCTTCTGACTGAGACGTGTAGGAGAACTAATTCCACCTTTTTGGGGGGACTGTACACTGCTGTATGTTGTTCTGCCATTTGTAAATTTTAAGGCCTTGACACTAAACAAAACAGAAAACCTGAAGTTAACTTAATACATAGAATATATTCTAGCAATACCCCCTATGAGGCATGACTTCTGGACCACCCTATATATATATATATATATATATACACATTACCTTATGAACCTTATGTTGTTTCGTGTGTTGGTCTCTCTTCACACGGAGGTCAAGCTGGTGGCCCCGCCTCTAGGTCTGGACTGGTGGAGGAGCGAGTTACTTTCTTGCGCTCTCCACCGTACATAGCCAGGCACGCCCGGCTCATCTGGTACTGTCCTGAGCCAGGCATCCAGTCTTTTCTTGAAGACTTCAACTTTGACCCCCGTTACGTTTCTGAGGTCCTTAGGAAGCTGGTTGAAAAGTCTTGGCCCCCTGACAACCAAGCTATTTTCCTTCAGGGTTGAGGAGGTCCCTTGTCGTGCTTTTAATTTGGGAACACTACACATTCTGCCTTTCCTATTTTCCAGTGTTGTTTGAATGGTAATTGGGTTTAGTTTTAGGTTTGGTACCAGTTTTTCGATCATTTTCCATATGTAGATTATGATGTACCTCTCTCTTCTTCTTTCCAGGGAGTACAGATTTAGTTTACGTAGTCTTTCCCAGTAGTTGAGTTCTTTGCAGCCATCAATCTTGGCTGTGAAATGCCTTTGCGTTTCTTCTAGTTTATTAGTTTCTTCCTTTTTATATGGGGACGTCAAAACTGAGCAGTATTCAAGTTTTGGTATAATCAGTGTTTTTAGCAGGGGAATCATTACTGTCCTGTCCCTTCTCTTGAACGTTCTTAGAACCTGTCCGGCGACTCTTTTTGCTTTATTTATCGCTATCTGATTTTGTGTTTCGAATTTCGCATCATCTGTCATTATTATCCCGAGATCAATCGCTTTCATGCTTCTCTGAATTTCCTGTCTATCTGGAGTATAATATGCAGTCTGTTTAAGTTCTTCTTTTCTACCATATCTCAAGAGTTGAAATTTCTCGGCGTTGAATGACATGTTGTTGTCTTCTGACCATTTGTATATTTTGTTCGTGTCCCTCTGCAAGGCCTCCACGTCATGTACATCGCTGATTTTTCTGCTGATCTTTGTATCGTCTGCAAAGGATGTTACTATACTATTGCTGTTTACTCCGCTGTCTATGTCTGTTAGCATGATAATGAACAGGAGTGGGGCCAGTACTGTCCCTTGTGGTACTGAGCTGCGTACTTCCGATTCTGATGATGATATACCTTGAATTTTGACGACCTGCAGACGATCACTAAGGAAGTTGTAGATCCATTTTCCCACTTTGCATGTTATTCCCATATATTTAATTTTATGTCCTATTATACCATGGTCACATTTATCGAAAGCTTTAGCAAAATCTGTGTATATAACATCGTAGTTGTCATTGCCTTCCAATGCATCTAGGATATTGTTGTAGTGCTCTATTAGTTGGGATAGGCATGATCTACCTGATCGGAATCCATGCTGATTTTCGTTGAATCTTTCCCGTGTCTCCAGGAAATCATAAATTTCTCTCTAACTATTCTTTCAAATACTTTGGTGAGGTGGACGTCAATGACACTGGTCTATAGTTCTTTGCTTGAGATCTGTCCCCTCCTTTATATATAGGGACAATGTTTGCTCTTTTCAAGATGCTCGGTATTTCCGCAGTGTCTAGGGATCTTCTCCATATCCAGTATAAAGGTGTAGCTATTTCATTTTTACAGTTTTTAATCAATAATGCGTTCCAATTGTCCGGACCTGCAGCTGAATGTAGTTTAATTTGTTCTATAGCGCTCGCTACATCTTCTGGTGTAAACTCAAAGTCTGTTATATACTCTCCTTGCAATTCCTCTTCAAAGAATGCATTTATGTCAGGTATCGCTTTGTCACTTTTTGGGGTACTGAAAACTGATTCATATTGAGCTCTCAATGTATCAGATATTTCTTTTGGATCGTCGGTTAGTTCATTATTTCCCGTCTTTAAGGGCCCAATAGCGGCGCGCGTTTTTGTTCCTTTTTGCATAGCTATAGAAGTATTTTGGATTTTCCTTTATTGCTTCTACCGCCTTTTCCTCTTCCCTCTCTGTATGGTCCTTAATCAGGGCTTGTATTTCCCTATCGATACCCTCCAGTTTTTCTTTTATTATTTTCCTGCCATTATCTCCGCAGTTTCCTAACTTCGCCTCCACTCTCTTTCTTTTGCGGAAAAGTCTTCTCTTTTGCCTTTCTAGCCAGCTCCTCTTTCCTTTTGGCTGTGATTTCGGAGCATATTTTTCTAAAATTCTCAGCGTTTTTTCCCCCAAAGTTGTTAGCATTTCTTCCGTTGTTTTATTCTCGAAAATTGTTCTCCATTCTATTTGGGCCATGTGCGATCTGATTGCTTCCCAATTTATAGTCTTCGAGTTTAAGTTAAAGGCCCCGAATTTACTTCTTTCCACAATATGTGTATTGTCTTCTAATGCTGCCATCATATTTGTTGATATCTCGATTAAGTTGTGGTCTGAGATAATGGTTGGGGTTATTTTTATATCAGCAATCAAGTTCGTGTTATTCGTGAATACCAGATCCAGGCAGTTATTTTTTCTGGTATTTTCTGTTATCTCCTGTGTCAGCATAAACTCGTTTGTGAGAGCCATCAACATTTTTGCTTGTTCCTGATCTTCTCTTGTGGCCCCCTTGTCCTGGTGAATATATATATTCCTATTCACCTTTTTGTATTTTATATATATATATATATATATATATATATATATATATATATATATATAGGGTGAACCAAATGTAGGTGGACAGTAAATGATAACGTTTATTTTGAGAATACATATTTAATTTTTTTGTATACTATAATACAAAATAAAATTTAAATAAATTTAGTTATAATATTTAATATAATAAAACACAAACACCATAGTTATAATGAACACCATAGTTATAATATAATATAACACAAACCGTATTCAACCAACTGTCCACCTACTTTTGGTTCACCGTGTGTATATATATATATATATATATATATATATATATATATATAAATTTCCTGCTTCCAATAGTGAATTTAAATTTGAGAAGTTCGGTTACAAACTTACATGTATTTTACAATTAATGAAAAGTGAATAGAATTATTTTGTGAAATAGAAAGCATTAATTATTAATTACTTTATACGCTATTATTATGTTATCAACGCAAAATACCAGTTTTTGTTAATATTTTTTCATACCGTTATTATTAATAATTGGAATTCAATTTTGATGCGAAATCATGTCAGAAGACAAGAAACGTTTAAGCAACATTTTTGAGCTTTCTGATTGGTTTAAAAAGAAACGGATCGTTTCTGTGATTGACCAATGAGAGGCGCTTTTTCTCTGTTTTGTAGGAGTACCCTAAGTTCGTCTGGTAATTCTATTGATGAAGTCCAAAGCTTGGCAAAAAAAACCTTGTAGTTTAATGTCGCAAATTAATGAAATAAATAAAAAACAACAAACCCGCCTTAACTCTCGTTCTTGATTCCGCAATATCTTGTTCACACACTTCACGTATGAATGAATGCCAGTCGACAATTGTGTGTGAGTAAAAAAAAAAGATAGCTCTTCCGTTTGCAGATGCTGTGACCTATTTTGCGCCCACTGATACATTATTAACTACATTAACTAAATTATTAACTATTAACTATATTAACTACATCATTAATTATGTGCGTTCGGGCTTTAGGACGTTGTGCCATGTTTAAAACGACCTCTATAATAAAAATTTAAAAAAAAATAATTTGCTACGTTTAAACACGGCTTAAAAGTACACCTACCTAATTTGCGACGTTGAACTACAATATTACCGTTTTGTGGTTTCATAAACATTTCTAATTTTGAGTTTAGGCATGGGTACCTATACTATATTATAAAAAAGTGTTTTCATTTTAGTAAGGTTCAGAAGTTACTTAGGTGAATATTAAGTTTCGGGGACACCAGTTTTTTTTTTTGATTCCTGACTGGCCGAAAGTTGGTGACGGGAAATAATAACCAACTTAGAATGACCACCTAACCTGGATACAAGTCACCCTGGCTGATGCAAAGTATGAAATGGGCGGATCACCGAAATCTGGTGCCCCCAGAACTTAATATTAGCATTACTTAATTACTGTATGCGCATTAGGGTGGATCGATTTTACATTTTTTTCGATTTCCATATTCTAATAGAGACAAAAACTTGCGCATGCATGAGAAAATAGCCTCTGCAAAATCTTAGCTTAATAGGTAATCATCTTCTGCCCCCGGCAGAGCGATGAAAATCATATTTTAGTCGTCAAAAATGTATTTTTCTTATAATTTTTAAAATATTTCAATATGCGTGTGTGTTATTTCATGCCTAAGCAACGATATAAATGCTATGGGAAATATATAAATGCATTATTTAAGACAAAGAGCCGATCTGAAAATATGTATATAAATTACCTATTTTTTCAACATTTGACGTTGTTGCCGGGGGCAAAAGATATTAACGTAGGACAACGCGCTTGGAAAAACGATCATATGAGGTCTTTTTCATCGACTTTATAGTTATTAGGAATAATTTTGATGCATATTGAAATATTTATAAGAATACGTTTTTGACTACTAAAATATGATTTTCATCGCTCTGCCGTGGGCAGAAGATGATTACCTATTAAGCTAAGATTTTGCAGAGGCTATTTTCTCATGCATGCGCAAGTTTTTGCCTCTATTAGAATATGGAAATCGAAAAAAAATGTAAAATCGATCCACCCTAATGCGCATCCCTAATATTTTATTGGTATGTTAAACCTAAACTCAGCCAAAGTTAACTTATTAATGGTAGCTGATGGTTGGGATTAGGTTGAAAATGTTTGTCTCGCTAAACATTGAATGAAATGCCTCCTTCGCGTTAATGGCGTAAGTTGTTCAACCTGTTACATACAAGAGGCGTGGCTGACTTCAGTCACGCATTTTCGAAAAAAGTTTCGTTTGAGAGTTAAAGTTGTTTGGAGTCACGTGGAAAGTTGTTTGGAGTCACGCGCGCCCGTCAGTGGGCAAGCGAAAACATTGGCGGGTCTTGGATTTTTGGTTGGGTTGACACGCGGTTCTGAACCCAACCCACAAAATTATTCTGTAATAAGTTTAATGTTTAGTGATTAATAATTTATTAGAAGAACGGATGATCCGTAATTCTTTTAATGTTCAACCGAATCCAAGAAACACTTACTTGACAATAGAAACAATGAACAGCCAGTTTTTAGCTTACTGTCCAATCAAACCCAGAAAAAAAGCCTCTTCCTGTTTGTTAATAAGATAACTGAAATCACATTTACAGCTGCCATTCTTCAGCTTGCTACCATTACTGTAAATCTGTGAAATGCTGTAAAATTACTCTAAAGGGAATTACTGGAAATGATATCATTCTGATGAGGAATGAATTACGAAAAAAAGTGCAAGTAGATTGTACCATCTCATAAGGCCGCCGAACAAATTATCTTCATTTCAAAAAGAGCCGCCGTGTTTTTTTTTTTAAATATAGTCCAAAGCTTCATATCTCATCGAACCGTGGCTGGGGGATGCTGAAGAATCACTAAGAGCGCACGATAACTCATTTCATGCACTTAATGTGGAAAATGACATTCTTAAGCCTCGTAAATTGTGGAGCCTACAAACAAAACAGACTCCACTCTGTCAGACTTAATTACCAGGACAATATGCAACGGTAGACTCGTCTAAAACGACGGTTAGCCGTTAGAAATTTAAAAAAAAAAGGAAAAACAACGCCAATCGCGCTGGTTTGTGTGAATGTTAGTCACAGTACAGGCACAAACATTCGCGTGCAGGTACAGTTCGCGCACAATCTTACGCACAGTCTCACCACCCACAGAAATTTATACACGTGTACCAGGGGCGTTTTTAAGGTTTTGAATTGGTCGGGGCAAGTTATGCAACGGGGGGCCCGGGCCCCGTTTACCAGTTTTCCGGAATTGAAGTCCTCAAAAAACACTTCAATGTTTTCACTAATCACTACATATTTAAGTAAAGTTATTTCAACCAAAGTAAAAAACAATACAAACAGCACTGATTTCTGTAAACTTTATTCAGGATGCAAATATATATATAGAGCAGAAGAATTATAGCAACCAACTTTCATTATAGCATCCAACTCAGTCCTGTACACTAAATTATACCTAATTTTTCATCTTAAACTTTTAATGCTTGGAAAAAATGCAACAGTAAATATCTAGATTCATATGACATGTATTACAACAATTGGAACCACCAATGAGTTACATCCTCACAGGAAAGTAAATGACTAAACGTAGCCTAATAGTTAACTTTGGGAAATAAAATGTGCTCGCATAATGGTTAACATGTCTGGTCAAATTACATTCAACATTAAAGAACCATGGAGTAATGATCAGTGATCTAGAACGTGCTTCTGCGCCTAGTCTTACACGTTACAAAAGTGTCTTCAAAAGTAGACAAAAAGGCCCCGGGTAAGGGGGGCCCGTCGGTGCCGTGCCCCGTTTGCCCCTATGTTAAAAATGCCCCTGACATGTACTGACCCAAAAATGATATGCACATTGTCTTCTCAGAGAGAATGTAGTTGACTGAGGAAACATCAGTGGGAATGCGGAACCTCTCTATCAATAGGGGGAGGATGGAGGCAGCCCCCCCCCCTGGATCCGCCACTGAGGTCAAAAGAGATGCGTGAATGCGTTTGAGATTCTCGAGAATCATCTCCCCATTTTACCAACAGGGCAATTTGCAGTTAAATACGCATCCACAGTAAAAGCACTGTTCTATATGCCATACATTCAAACACCCTCCATCTTACCTTAGTATAAGAGAAAAGGGGCTGCAGGTTCCTCCTTGGCCTTCCAAAATCCCTAACACGAACCTTATTGAACATTTCTGGGAGTTCCTTCATTGCCATCTGTGAAAAGCATCCATTCAACCTCCTTATGTGGCAACTCTCAAAAGAAATCCTAACTGATCTTTGGCAAGATGCACATCATGCCATCATAGAAATCTCAGTGGATGCCAAAGGTGTTTCTCCGTCCTTCAAGAATCTCGTGGAAAAGCTAATCGATATTAATTGAAGGTTTTCTTAAAGCCATTTTATAAATTTCCTCATAAAATATACTTCAGTTACAAGTGTACTGATTTAATCTTGCGGAACCTGCACACACACACACACACACACACACACACACACACACACACACACAAATTTTTTAGAGGAGGGGCGACAAGCTTGACCTTCGCGAAGTGAGAAATCATCGCGCGGAACCTTTGTAAGGGTGTATATATATATATATATATATATATATATATATATATATATATATTATATATATATATATATATCATTAATACAAAATAACCCCAACGGTTATATCTGACCACATTATCAAAATATCAACTATGACGACAACCTCAAAAGAAAATATACCACACCGAGGCAAGAAGCAAATTTGAGATTTTTAACCTAAGCGCCAAGTCAAAAAATTGGGAAGGAATTAGATGAAGCTTGGCTCATATGGACTGGAAAATGGTATTCAAGGGCAAAACAGCTGAAGAGATACTAATAATTAATCTCAGCAGAAAAGACGCTTGAAATGTTAGGAAAATATGTTCCAAAAAAGCAGAAAAGTGGAACTATTTCGAGAGGCAAAGGCGAACAATATTTCGCAAAAGAAAGAGTAGCTACAATGACAGAAAGATCATACAAGAAAAGCTGAAGAGAATTGATGAGGAAATATAATCTCTCCTTTAGGGTCATTCAGAGAGGGAAGAGGAAGATGCTGTAGAAGTAATAAAGGAAAACCCAAAATGCTTCTAACTTTGCGAAAAGCCACTATCGGGCCCTTAAGGAATGAAAATATTGAACCATCTGACGATTTAAAAGAAATACCTGAAATAGTGACAGTTCAGTGTGAATCAATTTTCAGTCCCTCCAAAAAGTGACAAAATGGTATTTGATCACACCTTCTTTGAAAAAAGGCTAAAAAGAGAGAATATAACTGATTTTGACTTTGCTCCAGAAGATAATAGCGTGAGCTATAGGACATATGAAGTTACATTCAACCGCAGGTCCAGACAGTTGGAAAGCCTCGATGATTAAAAACTGTACGAATGAAATAACTACACCTTTATATTGGATATGGAGAAGATCTCTGGCCACAGGAAAAAATACCGGGCATCCTGAAGAGGACAAACATTGTCCCTATATATAAAGGAAGCGGCTTGAATCAAAGATTATTAATAACAAAATCTGAAACTCCGTCCACTTTTTGCGTCAATTATTATATAGTTTAATATGTTATCAAATATGGGATCAGTAAGTAAATTAAACATATAGGCTCGTAATTTTTTTTTTTTTTAAATTGGTGTAATCATATTTTTTTCACAAATATGCATTTTCAAAGATATCCTTCATTTTGGATGATACGACGTTCGAGCCACTTTTACACGAATTGAAACGCTCTTTCGATTTGTTGCGACGTGATTTGTCAGATTGTTGCTTCGATTTGAGCCTTAATTTCTGCCAAATGTTGAGGTTTTGTGGCTTAAACGATACCCTTTATATGACCCCCAACATAAAGAGAAATCCAAAGTCCTTTGATCGGGTGAGAGTGGTGGTCACTGGAGTTTTCCCGTTTTCCCGAACCGTTTTCATGGGAAAGTTTGGTTCAAAATTTCTATAACATTTGGCAGGAATGTCCCTCTTGGAAAATTGTTTGTTCCACGAGATTCAAGGCCGTTAGATGAGAGAGAAAGAATTTCTGCAGTATTGCGAGTAGCGGTTTCAATTTACGGTCTCATCCTTAGAAAAGTAGGAACAATGATCTGTGATTGATTTTCGTAAGGCGTACGTACTACACGGTGACCTTGGAAGAATTTCCCTAATGATGTCAAAGCACATTTGGTTACTGAAATGCGGTAATTGTGGCGGTTAACATTGCCACTAAGATGACGTGTTACTTTATTTGAAAATGTTAATTTGAATGCTCCAAAAAGTTAATTTGGGATTTTTTCGGATTTTCGTTAGAAATTGTCCGCAGATGTTTAGCAACAGAATTGATTCTTTACTTTTAAGTCTTGGACAACTTGAATAAGTGAACTGAACATGCTTATGCAACTTTACCTTCAAAGTTTTACGCACTGGTGATAAGCTCCTTTGAAACGCGTAAGCGATTTTCTCGGGCATCTTTCAAATTTATCTCGAACAGATGCTATATACAGTTTTACACTATCTTCACTGATTGTTGGTCTGTTGGCACACTTCTTATCGTTCACGGACCCTGAATGGCTCTAAATGTTTCACTGTTTCTAGTTTATTTAATATATAACCTAAGTTGCATAGAGCACGAGACACAGAACAAATAAATCATGGCGGGTGAATGATTAATAATTTCCACAAGTACCTGATGGGGATCAGATTAGGACTTTGTAGCGGGAACTTCAGCTTTTAGATCCTCCCAGTCTGCCCATTCCTCTCCAAACAAGTTTTGTTAAGTACTATATGTATATGTTTTCGGTCGTTGTCTTATAGGTAGATGAGGCCCCGATCCTCCCCCACAGCTCCCAGTTAAACGAAATTCATTGGGCACAATGAACCAAAATTCTTTGGGAGTACATCTTCTTCATATTCTCATCGATTTTGAAGAGATCAATCACTCAAGCTGAAATGAAGCAACCCGTTGCAGGAAAAGATCCCCCGGAGGGAAATACTCCCCCGAGGAAAAAATCCCCCTGGAAAATATCCCCCATTAGTCATGAAACATATAAAAAATTATCTAGAAATGACATAGGTTAGGTTAGGTTAGGGCTTTTATAAGGTGCATTCAAAAGGAGCAAGCTATACAACAAGTTTATGCTACTCAAGCTATGGCTGGTCATCCTTCTCATACGCAAAGAAAAAAATACAAGAGTGCAGTAGCTCGTATTAAAAGTATCGTAGATGATGTTGATAACCGATCCATTATAGATTATCTGAAAGGAATCGCCTTCAATCTAAAATTTTAAGCACGGCATTTTTTCACATACATTATCTATTCGTTTTTAATTGTGTTTCTTAATAAAGAATAAATTTTATTTAGCATTATCTGTATCCTTATTTCTCATGATTAATGGGGGATTTATTCCTCGGGGGATATTTTTCCAGGGGGATATTTTTCCAGGGAGATTTTTTCCTGGGGGGGGTAGTATTTTCCTCCGGAGGATCTTTTCCTGCAAGCGAAGCAACCACACATCACTAATGAATTACGATTAATGCTTATAGTCTTAATGATACAGTTGGATTGAAACTTTTCGTGGCTACGTTTGTTTTTCATTTCTAAAGAGTTTAGTTTTGTTTCATCCCGTCACGGAACATTCTAACATTCATCTCTCTCTAACTCACGACTCTCTGATAGCAACAACCTTTCCAACCAGCCCACATTCTCCGAGCCTTCTTTTGATAGTGAACATATGCTAACGGGAATTCCATAATCCTCCTGTTTTAGGAGCTATCTTATGTCCTAATGCGATTTGCTAAGAAGAGTCTGTGCATGATGCAATTCTGTCTTACGGTAGTTATTCCAGGCCGACCTTGCCTGTTACGGTGTTACGAGTAGTTGAACTGCCACTTTCCCGCACCCGCCGTAGGATTCTTTAATTGAATTGGTCCTTTAGATATTTTGAGTTCCATTACAAATTCTCTGCAGCTGTTGCTGCCCAATTTGTGGAGACTGATTATTTGGGTTCTTAAGTCATCCGTTAACTGTGCTCATTTCGTGAGGTGGAAGATTATTAGAAATTTTCATAAAATATTCGAAGAAGATAAAGGGGCCATTAGTTTTATATCTCTTATCAGTCACATTTGGCCTCGTGTAAAAGTATAAAAACAAGAAGGTAAGAGTAATAAATTAATGTTCGAAATGTAATAATCCTTCCAAACTTTGACAGTTGCTGAAACTCTTTCCAAACCAATTGTGTATTCCTGCAGATCAAACTGGTTTTATGAACCCTAAAATGTTTTCGCTCAAAAAATTAATATACGGCTGGTTCGTTCCCTGACTCAGTTATAGAGGTTTCTATGCATGAAAAAGAAACAACTATATATATATATATATATATATATATATATATATAGTGTATATATATATATATATATATATATATATATATATATATCGTAAAGAACGACGCTTGTATAGGAGATATTCCGCACAAGATGAGAGAGAGAACGAAACAAATGAAAAAAATGAGGTAACCACCCGGGAATCGAACCCGGGATCTTCCGATTGCCGGTCAGATATGATAACCATTACACCATGGGCCTCACTCATTCAAATGCCGTAATTCCTCTACATACGCGCAGAAACCAATGCCCCAAGGGGACACCTCCCGCATGCCGTAACATTATATACATTTAACTGCAAACACGCAGTATAATGTATATAATGTTACGGCATGCGGGAGGTGCCCCCTTGGGGCATTGGTTTCTGCGCGTATGTAGAGGAATTACGGCATTTGAATGAGTGAGGCCCATGGTGTAATGGTTATCATATCTGACCGGCAATCGGAAGATCCCGGGTTCGATTCCCGGGTGGTTACCTCATTTTTTCATTTGTTTCGTTCTCTCTCTCTCATCTTGCGCGGAATATCTCCTATACAAGCGTCGTTCTTTACGTTAATTATACTGCGTGTTTGCAGTTATATAATATATATATATATATATGGGAATGAACTCAAAATGGTCCCCTGTCTGTGTGTATCATATATATACTGGGTGATCCAGATAAATGGGACCCATAAAAAAAAGCCAAATATTCTTAATATTTAAATTCCTTTCATAAAAACTATATATCATTCGAAAGAGTAGAGTTACAAGTTTATTATGAAATATTTATTTTTTAAAAATGACTCCTTTCAAATGTGCTCCATTAGTTGCCAAGCATTCCAGTGTTCTCGCTTGTAAGTTCTGCATCACTTTTGCAAGAGTGTGCGGTGGTATGGCCTGTATCTCATTTGTGATGGCGGCCTTCAATTCTTGCAAGGTCGTTGGGTTATTTCTGTAGACCCTACTCTTTAAATATCCCCAGAGATAATAATCTAAGGAAGAAAAACCCGGAGACCTTGCGGGCCATTCAACGTCTCCAAATCTTGAGATTAACTCGCCTGGAAACGTTTGACGCAAAACTGCCATGCAGTTCCTCGTGGTATGGCAGGTAGCTCCGTCTCGTTGGAACCAGTGGTTTTCTAGACAAAGATCTCTTAATTTAGGAATAAGGAAATCGGTCAACATTTTTTCGTAGCGATCACCATTTACAGTGACCATGTTTCCGGTGGAATCCTCAAAAAAGTACGGCCCTATGATAGGGCGGGTCATACTATGCATTTTTTTTAAATCAATGGAGAGGGGTGTTCAAATGACCTATTTTGGTGTACAGAACACAATTCTGAAGAAAATATTTAATTCTGATAACCCTAACCTACATCATTTTGCAGTTGATTATTATTAAATTGTTGATTATTTTACTATTGTAGTTACCCCAGAATATGTCTTCTCACGTTTTCTATCATGGCTGCTCACGTTATCTCTCATAGAGCATTGTTCTAACTAATTCTATAAACACACATAGTAATTCATATATAATAATAATATTTAAATACTCAAATAAAAAGGTGTGCCATTCCACTTAATTGTAATTATCATACAGTTTGGTATATGAAATATTTTGACGGTTTTCTGGCGCGCATAAGGCCATTTTCTGAGCCACCTTTCTCAGAGGCTAGAATGTAACGTTTCAGAACATTCTAAAACGTTTTGTGAAATATTTGAAGTGACTCATGATTTATGAAGCTATTTTACCACCTCGGCTTGCAGTGAGGGGATAGATTTAGTGATTATCTACTGATATTTTTTTTGTTACTGTTCACATGTGAGTATTATTCTGTTATATTTTACAAAAAGCTATTTCTACGCATATTATAGTGATACATTGAGCAAAATTTAATTAACAACTTTGATTTGAGCTAAAATTAGGTGGTTCATTTTTAGTACAACTGAGCAGTATGAGGTCCTGTTTGCCTGGCTGAAAGAGAGGGGTTATGATAAGACCTTGTTGGCCATTGGAGGAGACTCAACAAATGTCAACACTGGTGTGAAAGCTGGAGTAATGCGGAAGCTGGAGCTGCACCTGGGGAGAAAGCTGGTCTGGTTGGTGTGCAACCTGCACACTGTTGACCTTCATGGCCCTACTCTGTCAGACAAAAAATTATCCGGGCCAATAGGAAAGCTCCTTGATTCTGCTACAGACTTTGATATCAATCCAAACTTCACCCGAATCTCTGTTGGCCCTCCACTGATCAAGCTTCCTGACAAGGTCATTCAAGATCTCTCAACTGATCAATACTATGGCTATAAAATTGTCTGTGCAGTCAGGGATGGAGTACTTCCTGCAGGGCTGGCTCTGTTAGAGATAGGACCAGTAAACGACAGCCGCTGGCTCACCACAGCGAACAGACTTCTCAGGCTCTGGGTGTCAAAGCACGGACTTAAAGGAAAGAACCTGAAGATTCTGCAATTCATTGTGGAATTCATCATTGGAGTGTATTACCCATGTTGGTTCAACGTGAAGGTCAAGCACTCCTGGATCGAAGGGCCTAGGCACATCCTCTTTCAGCTGGACTGCCTCAAGTCCCAGAGAAAGGAGGTGCTGGATATTGTGATGCCAACTGTGAGAAGATCTGCTTGGTATGCCCACAGTGAAGTCATCCTCCAAACACTACTCTGCTCTGAGGATCAGAAGGAGAGGATTGAAGGGGTGGAGAGAATCCTGGCCATCAGGGGAGAGGGGGACCCAGACACTCAGCTGGGGACTCCTCTGTTAGGAGCAGAAGGACACCTGACATCAATTGTGATGCTTCCAGCATCGGTGACTTGATCAGCTGGTCAGAAGGTGTGTCAGAGCCACCTCTCACCTGCTCTCTAAGCACTTCAGAGGTGAAAAACTTCATCAAACCCCCATGGAGGTGCGCAACTGGCCTTGCCACACACAAAGCATTGAGAGGGTTGTTAAAATGGTGACTGAGGCTTCTGCTAAGTACTTCTCACAGGAAAAGAGTGATGGAGGGATCAGGGCTCAGGAGACCAGCAGGAAGCTGATGTCCAAGTCTGAGTCAAAGCAGGATTTGTGCAACCTGGCAAAGTTCAAGATGTCAGGAGAATGATCTTTGTAATTATATCCAGTGATATACATGCAGTTCACCTATTAATAAATATATGTAAAGTTGATTTGGCCTTGTCAATATAAATGATTTACCTTATATCTTTTAATATATTATAAAGGGGTTCAAAAGGGTAAAATTGGCAATTTAGAAATACAAAATGATGTAGGTTAGAGTTATCCTATCCAAAAAAGCAGCTCATATTTGAATTCCCCATGTAAAAACACACAATTTAGACACCCCTGATGGTAGGATTTCCTTCAGATTCATGTTGTCACCTGAGTACGACCCGCCCTAGCCCTATGATCTGAGATGCAGTACGACCACACCAAACAGTTACACGCTGACTATGCAACGGGACTTCGGTAATATTCAATGGATTTTCTGTTGCCCAGAAACGACAATTTTGTTTGTTTACAGTTCCATTCAAGTGAAAATGGGCTTCGTCTGACATAATCAAAGTTGCTAGAAAATTGGTGGTGTCATTTACCTTCTGTTGGATCCATTGACAGAATTGTCGTCTTCGTGCGAAATCTCCATCGTTTAGTTGTTGCACTGTTTGAATTTTATATGGAAAGAGCATTAAATTTTGCTTGAATATACGGTGTGTTGTTGTTCCATATCCAACTCCTAACAGCTGAGAAGCACGTCTGATGCTTATGTTAGGATTATCCTGTACAATTTCATGAGTTCTGTTAATGATCTCGTCTATCCTTGCTGTGCGCACTCTTCCAGTTGGTTTTCTTTTTCCAATGCTGCCAGTTAGGGAAAAATTTCTGACACACCGACGGATTACTTTCTTAAAAGGTGATTTTGACATCTGAAAATTTGTCTTGAAAGATCTTTGAGCTGAAACTACACTTCTTCCATGCTCATAATATTGCTCAGTTATGAAACGCAGCTGTTCCACAGTCCATGCAGTCATCTTGAAGGGTTAGTTTTAACTAACACTTTTATTTTGTTTTGTATCTTGTCTTGTACAGTATTGTCAAAACCTATACAATCCTGTACAAACTTGTAACTATCCTCTTTCGAATGATGCGTATGATTTTATAAAAGGACTTATACTTTAAGAGTTACAGGGGTTTCTTTTGGGTCCCATTTCTCTGGATCACCCTTTATATATATACACACTGTGTGTGTGTGTGTATATATATATATGTATATATATATATATATATATATATATATATATATATATATATATATATATATAAGCTTATATATTATATATATATAATAATTTTCTGGAGTCGCAGGAGAAAATCAGCTAGAACCAAAACGGATTCCGATCAAGTACGGTAGATCGTGCGTATCACAACTAAGAGAACATCATAACAATACTATTGATGCACTTGAAAATAATGGAAACTAGGATTTTTCTAAAGCATTCGACAAATGTGACCATGGTATAATAGTACATAAAATAAAACGTGGGAAAACGAATCTATAATTGCCTCGGAGAACGTCAGTAAATTGTTAAAATCCAAGGAATATCATCACCAGGATCAGGAGTTCGTAGCGCAGTACGACAAGGAACAGTATTAGCTCTACTTCTATTCATTATTATGCTAAGAGACATAGGCAGTAAGTAACCAACAGTAGGACAGCAATATTCTTTGCTGACGATACAAAAATTGGCCGAAAAATTTGAAACGCAGTTGATGTACAAAACTTACAGAGAGGTATACTATAATATAATAAATAATGATAAATAATAGAAAAACTAGTACCTAACCTCAAACTAAATCCTATAATCACCCAAACAACACTGGAAAATAGGAAAGGTAGAGTTTGTAGTGTTCTCAAACTAAAGGCCAGACAAAGGACATCCTCAACACTGAAGGAAAATAGCTGTGTTGTCAGAGGGCCAAGTCTATTTAACCAATTATCAGAGAACATCAGAAGTCTTGTCTTCGGAAGAAGACTAGACATCTGGATCAAGACAATTCCAGATGAGCCGGGTGTACCTGGCTATGTGAAATGAAGAAACAAAGGGAATACTTCTCTTCAACATCACGCTAGGTCTAGAAGTGGGGCCACCACTTGAACACCGCGAAAAAAAAGACTAACGTGCGAAACGGATGACAGGTGATATATATATATATATATATATATATATATATATATATATATATATATATATATCACTGTGAATGTAGGTGAAAAGATGAAAGTAACTGAAAGCAAACGTAAATTTTAGAAACTGAATTTGGGTCAAAGGCTGCCTTATTTCGTGTGGTATGGGAGTCAAACCGGAGCTAAACGGATTCCTAGACCTCAAGTGAGGCCAATAAGTCTCGTCGATTCGAAATGTTAAGAAATGAAGTCGGATTTAATAAACTTTCTATAATTTCATTCTTGTAGATAAAGATCAGCTTGAGCCTAAGCCAGTTTTGTTTTGGTAATTAGCCCATTCATAATCCAGTTATATATATATATATATATATATATTATTGCGCGATTGGACTTTTGTTTGTAACTAAACTATCACCTTGATTTGAAGCCTGGGTTTTTCCCAATATAATTAATATCAATAATACCCAGTTCATTGGCTGGTCACGTACGTCGCCGCGGGCGTATGAGGAAATTAAGCAGTTATCCGTTATTAAAGTAATTCATACGTTTTGTTCATCTTAACACTGATCTTAACACTCGCATCGCGGAAATCCAATTCATTTAGTGACCAAAGCTCAGGACAGCATAAATTTGAGCAAAGGAAGGATAAACAACAATGGTACAGATTTATTTTGTTACGAACAATCTCTTCTCCCATAACTGCTCGGTCCAGATTGAAAATTCCTACTTAGATTTTCATTCCTACTATCGTTGGCAACATTTTCGAAAATTATCGCCTTCACATTTTGTGTACGTGGAATAAAATTGTCCGGGTCTTCTCGGTTTCATTCAGTGATGATTTTTAATGAAAATATATTTATTTATATATTTATATATACAGTATATTGGGGTAATTTTGTGCGCAGAATTCAAGTTTGGCCTTTCTTAAATGTGGAAATTAACCAAAACTAAGATATATATATATATATATATATATATATATATATATATATATATATATATATATATATATATATATATATATATAAGCCCTAACCTAACTAAAATAGAAAGTAATTATATCTTATAACTTATATTTTCTAAATTATATCTTTCATAAATTATATCTTCTACAAAAAATGTACGATATCTTGTTTCGGAATTATACAATATCCCGAAAGGATGCATATTATAAGTTAGATTAGGTTAGGTTAAAACAACTCACCTCTCACTTCCTTTAAATAGTTGTTATAGTCTATTCCTGCGTCAGTTTTAATTCCGAGCTCATGATCACAAAATTTTATATTATTGTATTCTTTTGCCCGGATAAACAATAATCTTAGATAATAGAATATAGGTGTCTTCGAACCATGTTCCACTGCTCACCGAAACTGTTTTATTACATCCACTTTTTTTGGCACCTCCATACTAGGGTTGCCAGGTCTCCGGTTTTGGGCCGGAATCTCCGGAAATTGAGCTTTGTCTCCGGTCGAGTTTATATATCGTTATATCGTTATCGTGTATGTATATATATGAGGAAGTTTATATATTGAATTAGCTACATAAACAAATAATGATGAGTTTCGTAAGTAAAATCTTCGGATTTGGAAACCATCTTATCTGGCAACCCCACTCCATACGCAATTATTATGTACGATTTTGATCACCATTTTATGTTTTTTACGACATTTCTTTTGGTATTATGTTCCACTCCTGTAAAAAAAATGTAGTGCATTTTCTTATGTCCGCAATCTATTATGCAACTTTATTAAATTAAATTCTTCATCCGTCTTTAGTGTAAGTTAACCGATATCTTAATCGTTTAACCCTTAATCCGTACCCATTATAAAAGTTACGCAGCAATACCCAGGGTAGCCACTAGGGTACACTAGTCGTCGGGTAGGGTTTAAGGGTTACCGTAAGTGAGCCCTAGTCCAGCAGCTTATGAAAAGGGTGTGTTGCGTACTTTCGAAATGAGATATCGTATGATTTTTGTGGAAGATGTTGCTTTCATTTAGGTTATAAGTAGGTATAATTTACTTTGTTTTATTTAGGTTTGGCCCTTTAGGGTTTATACAGTATACCTTAGTTTTGGTTAATTTTCGCATTTGAAAAAAGGCCAAAATTGAATTCTGCGCATAAAATTACCTAAAAAAAAAAATATCTATTTTAAAAATCGGCAGTGAATGAAACCGAGAAAATACAATTCCCAACCATTTAAGTATTTTCCAGATGATGTCGCGACCCGTGGTTCAGATTTCACGTTAGGCTGCATAGATTCCCAATAACGTATGACATCCCCTTTTCACCTCGCTCTTCTTACGTAAATTTAATCATCCAATTTAGTTTGTAAATTAGCTCAATTTCAGACGGAGAACAGTGAAATTAAAATTTGATTATCAATTTCAATCATTTAAACAGGAAGTTACAATATACAACAAACACACACGCAAGAAAAAACAGAAAAATTAGAAAATAAATAAATATAAAAATACTATTTTTAAATTTAAAAACACCTTTAATTAAAAACAACTTTCTAGAGATTTTTGTTAAGATTAATTGTGTTCCAAAGATCTGAGCCAATTAAGCTTCGAGTAACTTTGGATCTTGGAAAATACTTAATTACTTGAAAGTAACAAACAATTTGCTTCAATAACACTGCCTGATGAAAAAAAATATATATATATATATATATACACAAACTCAGAATGGTCCCCTGAGAAATTTATATGTTAAACACAGACCGTGCATGGAACAAGGAACTCTTCTGGGAAAATTAAATCCACTATAGTCCGAATAAGTAATGGTAAATGACAAATACCATAGTTTTTCTTTTTCATGATGCTAGCCCGACGTGGGCCATTACTTATTCGGACTATAGTGGATTTAATTTTCCCAGAAGAGTTCCTTGTTCCATGCACGGTCTGTGTTTAACATAATATATATATATATATATATATATAATGTGTGTTTGTGAATTCAAAGAGCTAAATTACTAGGAAAGATTATGTAAACTAACTCTTTACTGCTTTGTATGAAGAAAGAAATACACTATAATAATTTACAGATAAAAAAATAATTGAAAATTGGTACGTAATCCCAAAGTGAACCCTGTAATCATCCAAACAACATTAGCAAAGAGGAAGGGTAGAATGTGTTGCGTTCCCATACTAAAAAGACAAAGAAGAAAGGATAATAAATTTGTTTGCAAAGAGTCACAACTATTTAGCCTAACCAGTTTTGCTAAGCGATATTAACAGATATGACTGATACCATTGTGGACATCTTCAAAAGGAGATAAACACTAACCTAAAGACAATCTCATACGGAAGTGTGCCTGTCTACTGAGATGGGGGATCTCATAAAAGTAACTCTCTCCTTCACCAAGATAACTTTCCTTCGCAAATTCGTAATGAAAATATGGAATGAGCCTTCCACTCTCGGTAAAGAAAAATGTTTGTACTATCATAGATTTGATCGCGTATAATATTACGAAAAAATACGACTCTGTCAACTTTAAACTATCATTTTATTTAAAGATAAATTTCCTTTTAATTTTTAGAAATGATTTTTACGATCAGAAATTATTAACTATCATTTGAAGTAGAGTGATTTAAGTTTAGTTAATTAAGGTACTAATATAAGATAAGGTATCTTCGTAGTCTCTGTCTCGTCACGCTCGCGAGATCTTCATTAAACCCAGACCTAACATTAGTAATGAGAGAGGAGATCCAGACTAACGTGGCCCATAACGCTAATTCCTTGATTATTACTATGCTATTATCGTTAACGATTGTCGATTAAGCACGCTCGTTAAATCCTGCCGTACATTAAGTTGAAGATCCAAACAGTCTCAAACTGTAGGGCTGCATAGATATACTGTATATGTATAACCTTGGTTTTGCTTCCGCCCGAATTGTTCATTCTGACGAAGGTCAAGCTTGTCACTCCACCTTTGACCTTCAGTTTAACGTGGAATCCGAACGACGCCCTATCACGGGCGGTCAGAAATTACAAAATCCTCGCCCGGACTCGATTTCACGACCTCCCGATCAGCAGCCCAGCGTCTTAACCACTAGGCTACCCAGAATACCCATTTATCTACCAACCAATTTTTGTTATGTGGAAGGATGAACAGCTGGGTTTGGTGCGCGCCGCCTACCGTCACCGAGCTTCGAACCCGGGGCCGATGGATTCGAAGTCAGCGATTCTAACCACTACACCACTGAGGTGCATTTTATATATTATATATATATATATATATATATATATATGCGCCTCGGTGGTGTATTGGTTAGCGTCGCTGACAACGAGTCTATCGGCCCCGGGATCGAGACCCGGTGATGGAAGGCGGCACGCAGCAAAACCCAACTGTTCATCCTTTCACACAATAAAGAAATTGGTTGGTAGATAAATGGGTACCCTGGTGGTTAAGACGCTGCGCTACTGGTGGGGCGTGGTTCGGATTCCACGTTAAACGGAATCTAAGGCAGAGTAACAAGCTTGACCTTCGTCAGAATGAACAATTCGGGCGGAAGCAAAACCAAGGTGTGTGTGTGTGTGTGAGAGACATTTACTCACCAAACAGTATTTTTTGGTGTCCTACATTATTAATTTAACCCTTTAAGGACTAGTCCGCAGCATATGCGGTCACTCTTGTTACCAGAACGTATAGGTTTTATTGTTATTCAAAACTAAATATTTTAGTAACTAGTCAATGAAATGATACACATTTCGGGTTCCTTTCTCAACAACTAAATAACATCTATTATAAACATGTAGAAACATTTATAGAAACGAGGCATTGTAGTACAATTTATATTATTATTTCTGGTGGACCTTAAGGTACCATCCGTCATTAAAGGGTTAAACGAAACATTACATGGAAATGGGAGGTGTTAAAGAAATAAAAAATTAAGCCTTTCTGAAAAGTGGTTTTCTTCTCTCTCTCTCTCTCTCTCTCTCTCTCTCTCTCTCTCTCTCTCTCTCTCTCTCTCTATATATATATATATATATATATATATATATATATATATATATACGAGCTACGTCGGGCCAATGTGTAAAACTGTTTCCCGTCGATCAGCAAAGTGATATTGGGTTTGGGTAGTCATTGGATGGGGGAACCCGTCCTTTACGTCCAGATTATGTAGCGATCCGTGGTTCGGATTTCACGTATAAAGCAGTAAATCCCCTCCGTCATATGTCTTTTAATTATTCTATTGGAAGGAATGTTTAAAAAATTATTTTAAAAAGTCCTTAGTACAAATTAAAATAATCTATTAAAAGTGTATAGGTGGGCAAGTATGGGCATCGGTTTTAAGGCATATATATATATATATATATATATATATATATATATATATATATATTATGTTGTCAGTGGCGGCTTTTCAGAGGAGGCATGGGAGGCCGGGCCTCCTCTGTTTTAATCACTATAAACTATGAAAGATGATTTTATTGATAGTATTAATTCTATACGATCGTGACATGCAGAAAGTAGGGTATCTAACACTTTGTAATCTATTCTACTTATATAGCATATATTATAGACAATTTTGGGCCTCCCTACTCTCCCTGGCCATCAGCCGCCACTGAATTTTATATATATATATATACTGGCTGTTATAATATTTTGAAGTATAAAAAAGCGAAAATAGCTTTTAAAATTGTTTATTTATTCTAATTTATAATCTCATAAATAAAATAAAAGATTTGGCTTCCGTCTTTACATAGAATTTTGATGCAGGATTTTTTTTTTTTTTTTTTTTTTTTTTTTATTGAATATTTTCATAGAGCAAACGTGTTTTACTACAATTAGAGATTGTTGTTATCGTTGTTGTTGTTGTTTTGTATACTGATTTTCTTAATATTTTTACAGTGGATTCAGTCAAATGGTACTCCGATTGCAACTTCTCTTTCCACCGGGGCATCAATGATGCCCAACATAGAATCCGTTGAGGTGAAGTGCGGGCGTTCGGGCATGAATGTCCACATGACATTCGACCGCCCATTCCCGGGGGTAATTTACTCCAAGGGACAATTCTACGATCCGCACTGCAATTACGTCACTTCCAGCAATACTGGGGGCAGGACATTCGGGTGAGTCCTGGCACAGTGCCGTGAAACGGGTTCCTAGGATTAATAGGGTTAGAAAGAAGTCTAAATTGGGATTAAGAAACTAATTAAAATATTCCACAATAAAATTTTTTCCTCGCAAACGATGACGTTTGGTTAACATCCTGTCGTCCTCTTTGGTTGTTCGGTTGGTCCAGGAGAGTGCCAGTGACGGTGTCACGGTTTGAACCGTCCGCCATACTGAACTGTCCGCCGAGCACTTCTGGGCACGCGCGAAATCTAGCGGACGGTTCAGAATATAGCACTCATGATTTGAAGTGACCGCTAGTTTGAACAGTCCGATAAGCATGTTATGTATAAATACGTAATTGAACTGCGTTTATTAATCAAGTATGGAATTCAATTTGTAATATAAACAATAAGCTCGTGAATATT
The DNA here is from genome assembly GCA_023014485.1 of Bathynomus jamesi. NCBI lineage: Eukaryota > Metazoa > Arthropoda > Malacostraca > Isopoda > Cirolanidae > Bathynomus > Bathynomus jamesi. The sequence goes on from JAJOZX010003039.1 coordinate 170,657, forward strand.
TACCTGACTGTTGATTTTCATCGTTATTGAGAAATCAATCGTGTCCAATAATCATATGAGATATATATATATATATATATGACTCCCTAGGGAGTCATTGGGACTTAGAAATATAAATGTTGAGGAAAAATTTTTATTGATATAAAGGTTGTAACATAATCATTATAGTCTTTCAACAGTATTTATTAACTTTTAAATCTCAGCTTTTGTACGATCACGTCCATATATATATATATATATATATATATATATATATATATATATATATATATAGATATATATATATAATCAATGATAATAATATGATAGTAAACGTATGAATACTGAAGACGTGTAAGGTAATTTGCCGATGAATTAGGAGTCTACTCACTATTGTTTAGATAAAAAATTAAACTGTCACATAAATCAGAATACTTTTACGATCTTTCCGATCTGTTCTGCATTTTGTTATCAGCCATTGTACAACTTTAGTAAACGAAAAAACTAGCAAACCAAACAAACAGCGGACGGTTAAAAAAAACCAACATTTGTGACATCTGTTCTGGCGCATGCGCAGAACTGCTCGGCGGACAGGTCAGTACGGCGGACGGTTCAAACCGTGACACCTGATCTCTCCCATGCACTCCTCATGGCACTCCTCATGGAATTTGGAAGTGTGGCTTTCTCTGTAACCAGTGTTTTATCGTTTGGCTATAGAAATTTCACTAAAGGGACAAATTTACATCATACTCTTTATTATTGTTATTATTATTATTAATATATATATATATATATATTTTTTTTTTTTTTATTTATTTATTGATGGTACAAAATTAGTATTTATTATTTTATTTATAAAATATTCATAATTTAGTGTTAACAACTAAACGGGTTTAGTGATAACAAAATTTTTAGCATTTTTTCCAATATACTTTCAATATTAACACAAAAAAAAATCATACCCAAATATATATATACATATACAGGTGGCGCAAAAATTCAGAAACCATAGGCACATTTTATTAAATTATAATAACTGTTCGAATTGGTGGCCTTCCACTCGGAGACACTTTCTGACGCGTTGAATGCGTGATGTTTGAACGTTCCTTAACGCATTGGTACTGATTTTGGTACACTCCGATGTGATTTTATCCTTTAGAGAATGTATGGTTCTGGGTCGATCGGCATAGACTACCGACTTGAGATGGCCCCACGAGAAAATATCAAGAGGCGTGAGGTTTGGACCCCTAGGTGGCCATTCGACGGACCCTCGCCGTCCGATCCACTCGCTTGGGAATGTTTCATCTAAAGAGCTCCGGACGATGGTTGCGAAATGTGGCGGTGCACCATCCTGCTGAAACCGCATCTCCGCCCGTTCTGCCAATGGAATGTCGTCCAGTATGAGCATTAGAAATGTTTGCGGCGTATGTAGATATATTTCACCCGTTACACTACCGTCGAAAAAGTACGGACCAATTAACCGATCCTCCCCCAGAGCGCAGCCCACACCATAATTCGTGGATCGAATTGCGCGTGTCCTTCCTCCATCCAGTGGGGGTTCTCATTGGCCCAATAGCGTGCATTATGCCTATTAACACGACCGCCGAGGTGAAATATCGCTTCGTTGCCGAACATGATCCTTCGTTGAAGCTGTCGATGTTGTAGAAACCACTGGTAGAACTCTACACGACGGTATGTGTCGTCACCGTGCAGTTCCTGAACGAGTTGGACTTTGTAGGGGTGGAAACGATTTGTTGTAAGAATTCGTTGAATGGATCTTCTGGAGACACCCGTTTCCTGGGATTATTTTCTTAAGGACTTACGTGGGCTGTTTTCGAGGTGATTGAGTACCATTAGTGATGTTGCTGCATCGGTTGAACTTTTTGGCCGATCATGAACACTTCCCGTTTCTTTGAAGCGAGTGAACAGTTTTCCAACTGATGCCTGAACAACTGGCGGCCTCTCAGGGTGTTTGTCATTGAAAGCAGTAGCAACTAATCGGTGTGTGTTACCACGCCTCGCACACATTAAAACTATCTCCACCCGTTCATCTATTGTCAGTTTCTGTGCCATAGGTTCAACAATAAATCTGAAAAGAACAAAACGCATATTAAAACACAAATTATTAAAATGTGCCTATGGTTCCTGACTTTTGCGCCACCCTATATATATAGACGTACACATAACCTTTGGTTAGCTTCCGCCCGAATTATTCATTCTGACGAAGGTCAAGCTTTTCACTCCACCTTAGACCTACAGTTTAACGTGGAATCCGAACCACGCCCCATCAGCAGCCCAGCGTCTTAACCACTAGGGATGAACAGCTGGGTTTTGCTGCGCGCCGGCTGCCGTCGGGTCTCGAACCCACCCGGAGCCGATGGTTTCGTAGTCAGCGACGCTAACCACTACACCACCGAGGCGCCTTATATATATATATATATCATAGTTATTTTTTTTAAAGGTGCTCAGTTTCTCAATAACTTAAAACTGTATATACACAGAGGGTTGACAAAATTAAATAGACACCATGATGATTGTTCTCAACTAGCAAAGCTCATGAATGGAATGCCAGAACGCGTGTCAGTTTTAAATAATGTAAAAAGGGGAAAGCAATACGATTCTGAGTATATTGACCAATTTTGGGAAAAACTGAAGGTGTCTATTTACTTTTGGCGATCCTCTGTTTAACAAATAAAACTAAGTTTCTAAATTATTAAAGCGCAGTCGTGATATTAAAGAAAAAATGCTGCTCATTATTTCTCTTTTGTATTTTTACTTTTATCTCGTAATTTTTAGTGTTGGTGACTAATATAATTTCTTTTCCAGTTTTCTAATCCCAGTTGACTCTTGTGGCACTGAGGGACATCTGAATGATCCAACCCCCGAGCGAGATATGTATTATGAAAATACCATTATTATTCAGAACGATCCCTTGATTCAAGAAGTAAGATTTTATTCGCTTAATAAACTTATATTAGGGATTAGTTTAACATTACAAATAGGATAAACTCCGTTTGATCGCTAGTAATATTTTGTCTCAGATAAGATTCCCCCACGCGCTAATGTCTTTGTGTATCCCGTTTTCTTTGGGTTTTCTTTTCTTTTATTTCCCGTTTTCTTTTATGATAAAAATTCTTTTCCTCCGTTTTCTTTCACTTTCCCATTTTCTTTTTTCAGGTTTCACGTTCATTCTTACCCGTTCTTACTTTCCTTTTTAAATAGTTCATTGACATTCTCTTTTTTTCTTTATGTTTCGATAAGATTTAGCTCGGACTAATTCATTTCTTTCTTATACATAATTTCCTCGGTGTCGTGGCTTTCATCGCGAGAGAGAGATCGTAATGGCGTAATTCTAAACAAATAAAAATTGTATGTGGTTAGTTTTTAGAGAAAATAGGGCTCGTAGTTTTTTAATCTTTTAAAAAAGAATTTATGCGATTGGTTTTGCATCAGTGTTACATTATGATGTAATTCATATTTTATTTTAGACTATATTTTACGTGTCTTACGAGAGTATGTTGAGTACATTCTCGCCTAAATACGGTCGATATAAGAATAAACTTAATATTAATAAGTAATAATCAAGCCTTTATTGGTAAAAATAAATATTACAGTACTACTATTTACGATATTACAGTAACTTTTTACGGAATACATATATTTATTTCTACCTGAGTAGTATGGGCCTCAAACTTTTGGTTTTGCTGGGCGCTCAGATTAATTATGAGATAAAAGCATGTCGTATATAGGTAGTTACTATTTGGTAGTATAACTACTATGATTGATCATTATATAAAATAAACTTTATAGATATGGTCGTGAAATATATAAATGTGATTAATTACGATTACATATAAGATAACGCAAGCAAGGTTTATAGTTATGAAGAGGGTAATTTTTTAGGAAAACACAGACGAACTTGTAGTTGACACGAGAAAAGTATTTTGTTAGCAGTATTCATTAAATCTGGGTCACTGTAATAGTTATAAAACCTTCAGTACTTAGAGTTAATAGTAAATACCATACTTAATCTAGGAAAAGTGAAACGCAATAAACAGACAAATAGTACAGTATTTAATCCCTAAATGAATTAGTACGAATTTAGTATTCCTTTTTTATTTATTGACACATTTGCTGCCGGATGACGTATAATTATTTGCTTCAAGCTTCAAGAACTACAGTAGGTTGGTTTTTAACGTCTTGTAAATATTTTTGCGGCAGCGATTGTGTGAAGATACATGAAACGCATTTTTTTTGTGTGGGAAGGAGGGACCAAGGGTGAATGCCCGCAAAAACGCACTCCCCTGCTCCCCAGCATATAAGAAGGAGAGAGCCAAAATCAAGGTCGAAGGTTTTCGAGATGTCTGGATACTCTAGTTTGAAAAATTGGTGGTCATAGACAGGAGGAAAGATGGATTGAGGAAGAGGGTTCCAGAATTGACCGGTTGAGTCGATGAAGTATTGAAAATACCGATTAACCTTCGCATTAGAGAGTTGGACAGAAAAGGTCTGCGAATGTGTCGAAAGTATGGTACTGCGTACTCTCCTTAAAGGAGGAGGCATGCAGTTGGAGAGTTCAAAAGAGCAGTGTCCGTTATAATAGCGATAGTAAAGAGAGAGTGAAGCAACATTGCGGCAAAGAGAGAGAGAGAGAGAGAGAGAGAGATGGAAGCCAGTCAGTAAGAGACGAAAAACCTTTGATTCCATGCGATCAAGTGGAGCTGCGTGGGTTGAGCCACCCCATACGTGAGAAGCGTACTTCATACAGGGTGTGGACAAGACCCTTATACAGAGACAACAACTGAGTCAGTCGGGGTGAATAAACTGCGGAGCTGGTACAGCACACCTAATCTCTCAGAAGCTGTTTTAGAGAGTATATGTGATCTTTCGAGGAAAGATTACGAAAAAAGGAAACCCCAAGAAAGTTAAGAGAAGAGGAAGGATTGAGTTGTGTAAATATTGTGGAAGATAAGGGAATAGTCGTGTGGAAAATTGTGACGATTAGGCGGATGAAGAAACTTAGTTTTTGAGGCATTGAAAGACGCAAGGTTTTCTCTGCTCCAATCAGAGATAATTGAAAGATCAGAGGTAAGATATACCATAGCCGTTCTACGCGAAGCATTGATTGTCCGTTGAGAGGGACGCTTTGTGAAGCGGATGGAGAAGTGAAGAGTGGATAGGACAGGAATTGCGACCTCATAGATCATTGCTAAATAAAAGAAAAAGAGTTGGTGACAGGGCAGAGACCTAAGGAACACCACTATTAATAGCTTTAGGAGAAGAACAGTGGCCATCTACAACCGCGGCTGTAGATCGTCCAGAAAGGAAATCAGAGATGAAGGCACAGATAGAAGGATAGAAACCGAAGGAGGGCTGTTTGGAAATTAAGGATTTGTGCCACACTATCAAAACCTTTCGATATGTCTAACGCAATAGCAAAGGTTTCACCGAAATCCCGGAAGGAAGATGACCAGGAGTCAGAGAGATACGCAAGAAGATCGCCAGTAGAGCGTCCTTTGCGAAACCCATACTGACGATCTGAAAGAAGATTGTGAGAGGTGTTTAAGAATCTTCCTATTGAAGATAAATTTAAAAACTTTAGAAAGACAAGAAATCAAAGTAATTAATTGGACGATATTTGGAAGGTTGAGAGCGGTCACCCTTCCTTGTAACAGGCTGAATGAAAGCGAACTTGCAGCAGGATGGAAACGTACCGGATGAAAGACAATTTAGACGAAAGAGTTTGCCTAGTCAGAGTGTCAGCACAGAAGCACAGTTCTTGAGAACAACAGGAAGGACACCATCAGGACCGTACGCCTTCCTAGAGTTGAGCCCAGATAGGGTAACAAAAATTTTAAATTATGCTAAACAATTTTTTTTATACTTGGTTCAGTTGTTTATTTAATAGGTAGTTGAATAATTCGTATTAGTTTACACGAGGGAGTTATCGAATAAGATATTTGCTTGCCTCACGACATATTCCACGTTGGAAACGAAACCGCGTAAACATTAGTAAATGAACCATTCATTTTTTTAACTCGACCTCACGCTGATTATGGTTCCAAGAAATTACATTCCGTGAATGAATACCATTTGAGGATGAAATAAGAGGAGATGAAAGATTGAATTAATTTTCAATGAGGCGTTGGATGAAAAAGTTTGGGAAACGCTGCCCTTGTTTCAATTCTCACCCATTTAATAGTCACACCAAGACAGCAAGTCTTGTTTGCGAGTAGCCAATGAATGTTCGTTTTAGATAATAATAATAACATTAATAATAATAATAATGAATGAGGTAATCGCTACAGCATCACAACAACGGGTCACAGACGCCGAAAATGAAAAACTGAAATAGAAGCCGTTAAAATATATATATATATATATATATATATATATTATATATATATATATATATATATATATATATACAGTGGTGGCACCGTTAACCAAAAAGTTAACTTCCATAACGATAATCCGTTAACCCCAATTTTTAACTCCGATAACGATAATCCGATAATTTTACTACAAAGTTAACGGAAGTTAACGATAATCCGTTAACGATAACTATTTCTTTACTAACATTTAAAAAAATCAAGGGAAAAAGCTTTAAAACCCATAGAAATGTTTATTTATGCAAAATCCAACAATAAATAGGTATTTAACTGTATTTTTATCAAGTTTTGCAACTTTTTTGCTTAATAACTTTTTTTTTATTTTTAATAAAAAATGTACTGATTACATGTTTTGAAACCCTTGTAACCACTAACCATTAACTAAATTTTAATTTACCAGAGAATTATTATGGCGGGAACTGAAAGGTAAAATTAAATTTTAGGCACATTTATTAAAGACTATGACACAAGGTGCTGGTTGCCCTTCAGAAAGACCAACTTCTCAAAGTTAGGCCCAACTGCCAGTCTTGACCTCTTGGGCCTCAGGATGTCCTTGCCGAGAGAGAAGAGCCGTTCCACTGCGGCAGAGGACGGAATTGGCAGACTGAAGTTATGGCGGTTTGAATTCATTCGCGGAGCGGTGATCTTCCGTGAATGACTCCTCGCAGTTAACGTGTTAACGGACTTTAACGGACTAAATATCGAGTTATCGGAAGTTAACTGGTCCGATAACGATAAATGGAAATTAACTTCCGTTAATAGTCCGTTAAAAAAAGTTAACTTCGTTAATTAACTGTTATCGGATTAACGCTTTAATGCCCAACACTGTATATATATATATATATATATATATATATATGTGTGTGTGTGTGTGTGTGTGAACTATGGGTAGGCGAATCCTGATTTGAAACCGAGTTCGATGTATTTTTAGTAGTTTAAAAGAGAGCTTAAAGTGAAAGTTTAGCTGGTTTATGTTTCATACAAAAGCCGTTCGATTTAAATGGAAGAGTTGGAACCGTTTAAGAGAATGTAAAGGCTGAAGATTCTAATGTCAGGAGAACGCGACGGAAGAACCTAATCTAGTTAACGTAAAGCGTTAGTGAACGAGTGAATGCATAATGTAATGCGGGAAAACAAGATATCTCGGTTGAAAAAGTTATAGAACAGCGCGGTAATTATCATGTTAGTTTGGGGAATTCCCGAAGAGAAAAGCAAAACTCAGTTATATAATGGCAATGGAATATAGTGGCTTTTAGTGCAGTGATATTCGCAGTAATTTTGGATGCTGGGAACGCTCTTCATTGAGAGACTTTTTACTTCCACAAAATGCACATTCATTTTTGAGATTTATTTCCTCCCATTCTCGCGTGTTTTGTTCTCAAATATTCCCACGCTAAAAAGAATTAGGCTACGCGTTACACCTCCCCAAACTTCCAGGTTGGGGTAGAGATGAAAAGGTTTCTAAGGTCTTTCTTTGGTAGATACAGAAAACTTCAAACGAATCACATTAACTTCGCCCCACAGCTGCGGAACTTCGACAAAAAACTTACCCGAGGGTTGCCAAAATGTGGACCATTCCTGAGTCAAAGACATATCTTACAACCTGTTAGTTATTCATTGGAGGCTGGGTATCTCAGTCGGGGGAAGGAATCTTTGTACCTCATTCTTACCCTTTCATGAGCCCACAATATCCCCTTGTTTTCCAAATAAAATTTGCGCTATTAATTGTGATGGAAATACATAGCTACCGTAATGGTTTGTTTGAGTCGTCTTTAGCAAACAAAATCCATTTATTTAAACTCTTACAACAAATCAAAGCTGATCCGGATATTTTCATCATACTGAACATATAATGAGAAAATTAGTGAAACTATATTAAAAATTATCATATCTTCCATAGGTGGCGGAACTGGGGGAGTGGGGTCGGCCATCCCCCTTACTAGCGAAGATATTTTGACATTTTAAACTTTGAAAAACGAGTTTTTTTTCAAAGTAAAAAGTAATTAAACATTTACTTTGCGCGTTTTGGGCTATGTAACATATTTCGTAAATTGTAAATTCGTAACTGTAACATTTCAGCTAATCGATCCTACTTGCGCCCCCCACCCCCTCCTTGCGCGCTGACGTTCTGCCGCTACTGATGATACCTTTACAAAAATAAATTTTCCTAAATAATTTTTTAACAATTTTTTCTCTTTGTTGATCTATTTCTATCCCTTTTCTCTCTATTCCTCATTTTCTTCGTTTTGCCTCTACTTTCCTTTGTCAATTCATTAATTTCTTCTTGGCAAACTCGTCACTTTGGTGTAAATTTGCGACTTTATGGTGTTAACAGATGAAAATATAAACAGTCTCTAAACCTTCATTTGAGTTTTGAAGGAGTAATTATGGATTTGAGAGATAGTGGACCGAATTCTTAAAAAAAAAAAATTAAAAATTAATTAGTCGATTGTGTTTTTAAATTTTTTTTTAATTTTCTTTGAAAATAATGAAATATCGGAAGAAAGCCAAAAGTTACTAATTAGTACATTTTTTTATTTTCAATTTTCATTTTATTTTAATTTATTTTTATTAATTTCATGATTCTTTGCTGCAACTGTACCATTACGTATGTAGCATTTTTTAATATAATCATTGTTTTATTTATTTATTTATTTATTTATTTCGCCTCGGTGGTGTAGTTGTTAGGTTTAGCGTCGCTGAATACGGATCTATCAGCCCCAGTATCGAGACCCGGTGACGGCAGGCGGCGCGCAGCAAAACCCAGCTGTTCATCCCTCTACACAATAAAAAAAAAATTGGTTGGCAGATAAATGGGTACCCTGGGTAGCCTAGTGGTTAAGACGCTGGGCTCGATTCCGAGCACTTTCTTGTTTTACGAGACTCGAGACGTTGAGAAGGTCTTGTGAAGGACGAAAGCGCTCCGAATCGTTTTTAATTTTCCTTACGGGGTAGTGTAGTGGTTAGCATCGCTGACTACCAATCCACCTTCCCCGGGTTTGATTCTCGCTGATGGCAGGTGGTGATCACCTCTTCCAGCTGTTCACCCTTCCATACCAAAAAAAAAGTGGTTCGTAGATAAATGGGTACCCTGGGTAGTTTAGTGGTTAACACGCTGGGCTGCTGATCGGGAGGTCGAAAGATCGAGTCCGGGCGAGGACATTGTTATTTTTGACCACCCATGGTGGGTCGTGGTTTTGGATTGATGTGGGGCAATAAGCTCGACCTTCGTCAGAATAAGCAATTCGTGAGGAAGTAATATTAAAGTTAATAAAGTAGAGTATATAAAGATTTTTACTGGCCCGCGCAGGAACTACGTCGTGATCATATCATATCGCCTTTCACCCAAGTTAAGCGACATTGGACCCGCGTCGTAATTGGACGGGTTGGGATTACCATCCCATGCGTCCAGATGATGCAGCGACCCGTATATTCACGTAAAGTTATATGTCCCCTCCGTTACGTGACCTTTGTTGTTACGAAGGAAGTTAAACAACTCAAAAACCACACATGGTCCGCGTAATGAGAAAGCTTGGCACTCGATGAGATGCCAAAAAAGAGACCCAAAGAAAGTTGACAGTTTTACAGAATAAATATGCAGAAAATTTATTGCCGAATAGGTACCGGACACATCAGGAAATATGACTGACAGTTTGGGGAACAGTAAGTAAAACTAGTTTGTTGGTGTGTGTATGATAATGCGAAGGATAACAGGAATGTCCAACACGTAAGCGTCAAATGACCATTTGTGCGAGACTTGGAAGACATTTTAAATGAGTAGTAACAAGAAGATATTAAGTTTAATGACTGTAGTTAATTTTGTGGATTTTGTTGAATGTTATTACCAACGCGCGGATATGAAGAATTTTCGAAATTTGATACGAGTAAATAGATACATAATTAAAACGTATCAGAAAACATACTGAAACGTTAGTTTAATAAAAGAATGACAGCAAGGTTTCGTTAATCGGAAAAACTTATAAATTTATAAACCATTATTTGGGCGTATGGTCAAAAGTACTCGCAATCAGAAATGGTATTAATGACTTGTAGTCTTGTATAGAGTAAAAGAATTTATCATCACTCGATTCAAAACTCGGTTAACCTAAATATAGCCGTTTATTTCTAGAAAAAAAGACTTTATACCTGTAGTTTTGTAGAGGGGGATAAATGTTAGGGGTTGTTTAGAATCACCTGAAGATCAGGGGCCCCAGCCTTCTTTAGTTAGTTTTATAAGGTTAACTAACGAAAATATCACGACCTAACCTAACCAGTTGTCAAGGACCTAACGATTGGTTAGGTTAAGTCGTGATATTTTCGTTAGTTAGCCTTAAGTAAAGAAGGCTGGGGGCCCTGATCTTCAGGTGATCCGGTTTTTACACTGACATTACTTTCGATAAATCACCGCTTTACATCTTATCAGAATAGGATCGCTTTAAGTAACTGGAGTTTATCTCTACCTTTTTCATAAGTATAGAAAGAGTAAGTGTGTAGTCATTATACTTATAGTGTATCAATCAAGAATCTGGGTGAGACATTGACTAAGGAATGAAATGAAGAGTAGAAAAGGCCGTTGGTGTGTGCGCATTCCAAAAAGATTGTATCGTGGCTAAAGCTGATTTAAGAGAAGTAAAGGAAAGTATGCGCCGTAAAAACTATTTATACTCATTTTAACCTAAACTGGCTTCAATAAGCTCCGCCCCATTGAATAGTTAAAATTACTACGTCACTTTGATAGTTCTGAAAGTAAGGAATATTTTTTACTGGCCTTATTTTCAGAATATATATAGTGTGTGTGTGTGTGTGTGTGCGTGCGTGTGCACTATCTCACCTAACCTTACTCTGAACAATCTTTTATGAGGTGCCTTTTCGCTTTACCATTTAATTTTTAGGTATAAGAGTCTTGAGCCTTGAGCCTTTATGGATGACCAGAACAAATTGGTAACGTTTGAAATACACGCACTCATAACTTAACCCTACAAAAAATTCCGACGTTAAAGAGTTAATGACTAACCACCTGTAGTCGAGGAATGTTTTGTAGTCAAACTGCGATTTCTTCCGTCGTGCAGGTTTGGGATGTGGCGAAGAAGCTGAAATGCACTTGGAAACACACGTTCAGCAAAAGCGTTCGCACAAACCCGATCTCTATCGAGAGCCCCAAAATGGTAAGTTGGAATGCAACAAAGAGAAATTAGTGTTTAGAAACGTAATGAGCATGCGTATGTAGTTGACTTTGTAACAGTATTCATAATTGTAAATGCAACTCACGTATTTTAACTTATAAAATGCCTGTGAGTGCTCATTTGATTATTAATTTAAATAAGTATTATAGCATTGAGAAATAAATTTCTTCTTCGTTTGCCTCTTTAGAATGTTTTTAAAAATGAAAATTAAAAAAAAAAGAAGTTTTCCCAAACGGTTTTATTCCTTTTTCGAGAAACGCTTCCTTCCTCTCAGTTGATATATAGCTGAGCTGTAAATAACGGGCTTCTCTTGACCAAACAATTTACAAGTGGAAGTCTCTACTTTGTTTACACTTAACGGAAAAGTCCATATCTTTCCTATTTCAGGTGAAAGTGGATTTCGACTCGAGGTCTGTAAACACACTGATGCAAATTCAGAAAGGGAAGTCGCCATTTTCAGCGCCTGCGACAGGTTACATTTACGTAGGAGACGATACTTCACTCGTCATTTACCTTCAAGGTCAGAAAGGGGCACAAGGTATCGATATCATGTAGCTTTAGAATAATGTATATATTTATATATATGATGCAAACCCACGAAAGTTTGTGGGTTTGCATCATTCATTCATTTCACGTTTAAGTGAAATTCACCCCCATATATATATATATATAGGGTGTCCCCAAAAAAACTATATACTCTTTATAGCATCATATATTTTATAATTTAAAAAAAAAAACAATATATTGTTATAGCAATTGCCAATGAAAGGTAAATTAGTAATCTAAGTGATCAAAATGTTATAGCGAGTTGTTTGCATATAAAATTTAATTAACTACGCCAAGTACTCAAAATGTTCTCCGGCGGCATGAATGCACTTTCAATACAACAAAATCGTGTGGTCTGATGAAGCTACCTTCAAGTTGAATGGCACAGTAAATCGACACAACTGCAGGTACTGGTCACTTGATAATCCACACGTTTATGTGGATAAACATGTTAATTTACCAGGATTAACAGCATGGTGTGGTTTATCATCCAGGGGTTTGGTTGGACCATTTTTCTTTAATGGGACAGTTACCAGTGCCGCATATCTCGACATGCTGCGGACAGAAATTATACCTGCAGTTCGGAAGTTGTTTGGAAACGACGACTTTTACTTTCAACAAGATGGAGCCCCCCCCTCATTATCATTGTGATGTCAGAAGGTACCTCGATGAAACGTTGCCTAACCGTTGGATAGGACGAAGAGGAAGCGCTAAGTATCCTCCACGTTCACCGGATTTGACTCCACTTGATTTTTACTTGTGGGGCTACCTGAAGGATGCAGTTTATGGTACAAGACCCGCAACACTCGAACACCTTAAGGATGCAATTAGGGAAAAGTGCGGGACCATCACAGCATCCACATTAGTCCATGTCTGCGAATCAGTTAGTCGACGCATTCAAAAGTGCATTCATGCCGCCGGAGAACATTTTGAGCACTTAGCGTAGTTAATTAAATTTTATATGCAAACAACTCGCTATAACATTTTGATCACAGATTACTAATTTACCTTTCATTGGCAATTGCTATAACAATATATATTTTTTTTTAATTAGAAAATATATGATGCTATAAAGAGTATATAGTTTTTTGCGACATCCTGTATATATACAGTATATTTAATTAATACGCTATTATTTGTAACGTATAGAATATTTTAATTAGAAATTAAAACAACCCTCAAACTGTATGTTTCGAATGTGCTCCGAATCCCTCTTCAAGTCTGAAAAGAATTTACTGTAAATATGTCGAGAGTTTTTACTTTTTCGAGAAAGGAAAGGAAATTTTATCGTGGTAACTTACCTTTTTAGACGTGAAAAGGAGGAATCTTTGCCTACATTCAAAAGACGTCTTCTTTCAAATGTTTCCAGGTCTTGAAAAGTAGATTATAATTAAAAGAAAAGTAAGAACGAGGTTTTAATTCCATTTTGCAGTTTGGGATGAAACGGTATTTATGAGCGTACTCGTATCAAAGCTTTGTTACGTGTCAGACTCGCAAATCATATGGGAATTATCAGTTGAGATAGCGCGTATTACAGGGTGTCTCGGAAGTCGCACCATTAAATTAAATAAAGCTATATTGTCTTATTTTTGGTGCTGGTGTGCGAATTCTGAGACACTCTGTACATAGCTCGTACTGGCTATAAACATCATGACCGGTGTTGTAATCGCTTTCCGTCGATCGGCTAAGTATAACGACGCTGGATAGTAGTTGAATGGGAGACCGTCCTCCGCGTCCAGATTATGTAGCGACCCCGCGCGGTTCGGATCCCACGTAAAGCTGTAAGTTTCTCTCGTCATATGACCATAAATGTTACGAAGGAGGCTAAAGAACCCCATCATTACATTTATAAATGTTATCTTGAACACAAACTTTTTACTATAACTTTATTTCTCGAAACTTTAACGCAATTTTTTAAACTTTAACGTTTAAGTTACGCTTTAACCCTATATGGATAACTGTTACAAATTTCTAACCTTTCATATACACGCATTTATAACTTAACCCTACAAAAAATTCTGTCCATATAGGGTTAAATATTTCAGAAACGTATAAGAGAATAATCTAGATTTCACCCCCTCAGACTCGAGCGGCGAGTTAGATGCCAATGCAGTCTCTTGTAGAGCGAGTTCCCCGAAAGACAAATCCGTCGAATTGGTGGACAAGAATGGGTGTTTAGTTCGCCCCAACCTCATGACTCCCTTTGCCAAGCTCAAGAATCCCGAAGGAGTAGAAGCTGATCTGATGCTGTACTCCTATTTCAAGGTTAGATTATAAAAATTACCTTATACAGTACTTAGGAGTTGAAAGAAGCTTGCGGTAGATGAACTTGGTGAAATCCTGATTTAAGGGAAGGTAAACTGTACACCTTTAATTGGAAAAACGTCATTATTACCGTACAAAGAATTGTAGGGAGGGAAAGTCAACCATATTTATGACTGTTAATTGAGAGAGAAAGCTGCTCTTCATTCTTTCATAACTGATTATTAGGGATTAGTAACAATATCCAGTAGATTTTTCGTGTATTAATAGATGATATTCCGGTTAATATGTTTTAAATAACATGGGCTGGACCTGTACATCAAAATGACTTTTTATGAGGTAGTTTTAGTCGCTTTATTCAAATTTGTCACTCATTTTCTGTGCAAACTATTGTAGAAAATAATAATATAAGTAAATAGTGTATTTGTAGTCGGGGGTGGTATGACGCCATGTTACTCTGCGATTTAGTTATTTGTTGGTTTCTGTTCTGGCTATTTTTTTTTTTTTCTAATTGGATTCAGTTTGGTGGTGTTTGTGATAGAATTATAACGTGCCGTTCGTGTGGTTTCGACTTTGAGAACTTGATTCGTCGTGTGCCCTAGATGATTAATTAAATGATTAATTGAATGCCCGGTTAGGTCATCTGTAAGCCTTTGATGATTGGTTAGGTTAAGTCGTGATATTTTCGTTAGTTTAAACGAAAATGACGAGAGCAAACTTTCTGGTTAATTTTGAGGTGTTTCGCATGTTTCCTGTGGTAATGCGTCGTTTACGAGATCTCGTAACATAAACATGTTAGGTTATGCTTTATTGTATAAAATGTAGTCAAAAATACATTTTTCAAGTGTATTTTGGTGTGCTTTGTTCGAATATGACCTTCATTTCTTGTGCAAATGAACAGAAATGCAGTTGTCATTGCATGGCCCAAACACGTATTTCTGTTCATTTGCACAAGAAATGAAGGTTATATTTGAACAGAGCACACCAAAATACACTAGAAAAATGTATTTTTTATTTCAACTTCAGGTCATGTCATTTGCGACATAATTACCGATATTCCATCATTTAGATCCTAATAATACATATTAACCCTTATTGTTCACGAATATTTTTTCTTTAAACCAAAATGTATAAAATTTATTGTTAAGGCTCGTGTACACGGGCTCACTAAGTGATGCATCATCGGTGACACGTCAACTAGTGATGCTCCCGCGATAGCGTGTAAACCGACATGCAAGTTAGTGATGAATCATCGTGTCACCGATGACGCATCAGTAGCAGAAGTTGGTTGGCTTCCAACTTTAGTGATCAGTGAGACGTCAGTCAGAGGAGCTCTGTGTACTGTTGGTGTCGTCATTTTAAACGTTTTGGGACGGTGTAGTGTCTTTTAAATGGTGCAGTATGACTCGCTCCTTGTGAGTTTCAAATGGTTGTTGTAACTGGCACTATCTTCGACAAATAGTTCTTCCAATAGAGTATTCGATGCACCCAATACATCTCTCCTCTTAATCCACTCACGAACACAACACTTTCGCTTACTTTTCTTTCGCGTCCTTCGCCTCAGTATTTCCACAACAACGTTAGCTGCCGCTAACACGACTTCTCTAGATGCCATTTCAACAGAAACTGGTTCAAATGCAAAAATGCATCACTACAGTTTTACGTGTAAACCCTTGGTGATGTAGCGTTTCAAGTTGGCATCACTAATAGGTATTCACGCGTCACCGATGATGCATCACTTAGTGAGCCCGTGTACACGAGCCTTTATTCAAAACCAAATATTTTAGTTACGCGTCACTTACATTCCACACATTTTGGGTTCTTTTTCCGACAACTAAACTAAACTGAAGCATTTGTAGAGAAGTCACATTTTCGTACTATATATATATTATTTCTGGCGGGACATGACAGTCCCACTGGTACTGAAAGGGTTTATACGAGGGTGGGCTGAAAAGTAATGCCTCCACTCAAATAAATTTTATCGAAACGATACATTTACTTTTCTATAAAATCACCCTCTATACCTCTATACATTTACGCCAACGATAAATGAGTTTTTGAAATCCATCCCGGTAAAACTCGGAGCTTTGACTACGAAACCAAAATTTCACAGTGGCCTTAACTTCTTCGTCAGACTCGTAGTGATTTCCACGGAGATGTTCTTTAAGTTTAGGAAAGAGGTGAAAATCGCATGGTGCTAAATCGGGGCTATATGGTGGATACGGCAAGACGACGAATTGCAGATCTTCAATTGTTTTTTGTGTTTGAACATTGATGTGAGGCCGTGCGTTGTCATGGCGTTTTTGTGGGTGCGAACCCTCCTGATCCGTTTTTTCAACTTCAGAGTTTCAATATAACGTGCGGAATTGATTGCTGTCCCCCTCTCTGTAATGTCTTCGAGAACACCACCATTGATATCCCATAAAAGTCATCATCATCACTTTTTCCAGCCGATTTTTTAACTTTTGAATTTTTTTGGTTGCGGCGAATTTTTGTACCGATATTCCATGGAGTGCCGTTTATTTTCAGGGTCATAATGGTGGACCCACGTCTCGTCTCCTGTCACAATGTTGTGCAGAAATTAATCTTCATTTTCGAAGCGCTGCAAATTTTCTTGCCAAATGCGTAGTCTCTCAGTTTTCATCTCGGCAGTGAGTATGCGAGGCACCCATCTGGCGCAGATCTTTCGGTAACTGAGAATACTGATGTGTCCCACTCGCTCTTTGGAGATATCGAGCATTGCAGCAATTTCATTTTGTTTAATGCGACGATTTCCACGAATCAGTTCGTCAATGTAGTTCCGATGAGACTCGTCGGTTGCCGTTACAGGCCTTCCATTTCGCGGTTTGTCTCGCAAATTTTCTTGCCCTGCTTCTCCTTCTTTACACTGCCTCGCCCAACGTCGAACGGTACTCACATCAACACTGTTTGCCGTACACAGCTTGCATTCGCCGATGTCTATGGGAGCAACACTTTCCGCGGTCAAAAATTCAATTACGGCACGTTGCTTGAAGCGAACGTCTTTACTCCTTTCCATTGTAATCTATATTGAACCAACGTGTGGCATGAATGTAGGCTATATTAGGCTATAACACAAAACCGGTTTTATCTGGCTGCCTCTACGCAATCCAGAATTATTCAAGTGGAGGCATTACTTTTCAGCCCACCCTCGTATATATATATATATATTTTTTATTTTTTTTTTTTGTTCGGGAAGAACCGATTCGCCTCTATTTAAAAGGGCATATCTCGGTGAAAAAACAGAAAAAGTGAGAGGAAAGACAGAGGAAAAAGAAAGGGTGGAGGGGACAGTCGAAGTGGAAAAAGACCAAGGACTGCAGGGTCGAGCCCCATCATCCTTGGGTGCTAGGGCCGGGAGGGCGCACATGAAACCTCCAGGAACAAGTACGTACAAACGAGCACAAAGAGCACTCAAGAGCACGAGCTTAGAACCCCCTTGCGGGGATATATATATATATATATATATACAACGTAGTTGGTGCAGTGGTCAGCAACGCCGACTACGAATCCACACGTCCCGGATTCGATTCCTGGTGACGGCAGGCGACGCACAGCAAACCCAGCTGTTCATCCTTCTATACAACAAAAATTGATTGGAAAATAAATGGATACCCTGGGTAGCCCAGTGGTTAAGACGCTGGGCTGAGATCGTGAAATTGAGTCCGGTCGAGGACTTTGTAATTTCAGACCACCGATTGTGAGTCGTGGTTCGGATTTCACGTTAAGCTGTAGGTCTAAGGTGGAGCAACAAGCTTGACCGTCGTCAGAATTAACAATTCAGGCGGAAGCAAAAACCAAGGTTATATACAGTATATATATATATATATATATATATATATATATATATATATATACATATATAGTGTTGGGAGTAACGGCGTTACTAGTAACGATGTTACTTTTTTAGTAGCTGTAACGGTAACGCCGTTACTTTTGAGATGTAACGAAAATTTTAACGGCACTACTTTTTAGAGCGATTTCAATCGTTACTAGCTACTCGTTACTTTCAAACTGATCATTTGACTAGTATCATTTATTAGCTGTTAATTAGCTGTTAGCTCCTCCAAACGAGGAGGACTATCAGATGCCAATTTTGAAAAAGTAGTTAGTGTTCCTGAAATCGAACAATACACTCCTAAAAAATCTGCAAGATTAGTTTTTTTTTTGGACAGGCCATTTTTTTTAGTTTTTTTAATTTTTTTTGTCATATAGAGTATAATTTGGTATTATTAAGGCTTTTTTACTCTTTAGTCTTTTCTTAAAAGTAACGGTAGCGGTAGCGATAACGCGTTACTTTTTCATAGAAGTAACTGAAACGGTAACGACATTACTTTTTATCAATGTAATGGTAGCGGTAACGCCGTTACTTATAGAAAGTAACGTGCCTAAATATATATATATATATATATATATATATATATATATATATATATATATTATATATAATATATATATGAGAGAGAGAGGCGACAAGCTTGACCTTCGCGAAATGAGGAATCATCGCGCGGAACCTTTGTAAGGTTATATATATATATATATATATATATATATATATATATATATATATATATATATACAGGGTGTTTGAAAACTTTCTGTACAAATTGTAATGGGGGATAGGCAACACCAAGACAAACCCTTTTCGTCTATAAGTGTATATCCGCTGACGTCACCATTCGGCGCGAGAGGGCGCCGCTGCAATTGGCTAAAAGGTGAAGTGGGCTAGACTCGCGCTTGCCGCGGGCATTCTTAAATCGGACGTAGTACGCGTAACATGGAGCGCTTCACGACTGCTGAGATGGCTGACATGCATATGGTGTATGGGGCTGCCAATGGAAACGGAAGAGCTGCTGTGAGGTTGTACCGACAGCTCTTCCCAAACAGACGTGTGCCAAACCACCAAACGTTTGCGCATTTGCATCGGCGACTGCGAGAAACTGGAACATTCCATGCAAACATGCATGACACTGGTCGGGAGAGAAACGTGCGCACTCCTGACATAGAAGAAGAAATCCTACGGCGATTTGAGGACAATCCAAGCGCAAGCACGCGAGGTGTTGCACGTATCCTCGGTGTGAACCACGACCTGGTCTGGAGAGTGTTGCACGAGCAGCAGTTACATCCGTTTCATCGTAAGAGAGTCCAGGCATTACAAACCCGTGTAGCATGTGGATTTGCGTGCGCCCACACGTGAGAATTGTGCATGTTAAACACACCTTCACGTGTGAAACAGGCCTCATCTGAGAACAGCACATAAGCCGGAAAATTAGGCTGCACCGCTGTCTGCTGCAGAAACCAGCGTGCGAATTCCACACGAAGAGGGTAATCCCGAGGTTGTAATGCCTGGACTCTCTGACGATGAAACGGATGTAACTGCTGCTCGTGCAACACTCTCCAGACCAGGTCGTGGTTCACACCGAGGATACGTGCAACACCTCGCGTGCTTGCGCTTGGATTGTCCTCAAATCGCCGTAGGATTTCTTCTTCTATGTCAGGAGTGCGCACGTTTCTCTCCCGACCAGTGTCATGCATGTTTGCATGGAATGTTCCAGTTTCTCGCAGTCGCCGATGCAAATGCGCAAACGTTTGGTGGTTTGGCACACGTCTGTTTGGGAAGCGCTGTCGGTACAACCTCACAGCAGCTCTTCCGTTTCCATTGGCAGCCCCATACACCATATGCATGTCAGCCATCTCAGCAGTCGTGAAGCGCTCCATGTTACGCGTACTACGTCCGATTTAAGAATGCCCGCGGCAAGCGCGAGTCTAGCCCACTTCACCTTTTAGCCAATTGCAGCGGCGCCCTCTCGCGCCGAATGGTGACGTCAGCGGACATACACTTATAGACGAAAAGGGTTTGTCTTGGTGTTGCCTATCCCCCATTACAATTTGTACAGAAAGTTTTCAAACACCCTGTATATATAATATGTATTTGTGTAAAACTTTTTAATTTTTATATAACTTCACTCCTTTTCACAGATTTAACCCTTATTTTATAACCTAACGCGTTATCCCCTTTTGTTTTCTACTGCTTATTATCTCAAATTTCCATGTGTGTTTGCGTACACGAAGTAATGTGTATGCACATGGTGTGAAAATTATTGTTTCCGAGTAAACGTTTACACCCGCGTAAGTGTGAACGGAGTATGAGAGTTTTACTTGGAATTTTCAATGACTCTCCACTTCTCTATCTTTCCTATTTTACTTCCTTCTTTGGCACCGGAGAGTGGATTCTCGGGTCTTTGGTTGCCCGTAACTCGGGTAAAATATAGCCTTGGTATAATTTACCGTGGTTATGACGTAACGGTTAAGAATTAAAGGTGGAGTTTTCAGAGACGTTAACCTTTTGAAGTATGAAAATCGGTGAGATTTTGCCTGATTTTGATAACTGGAAACATATCCCACATCACAAGGGAGTTTGAGACTTAAAATCTGTGAGTCTCACGGAAAATCCGTGAGAATTGACATGTCTGAGTTTTGTCTGATAAATTATTATGCATTTTGTATTAGTCCTTAATAGTTTCCTTGTATCGAATCCCTGACCGCATCATTAAGCTAATACATAACTTTTAACTAAAAGTTAGGATAAAATTAGAAAATTATGCAACTGAAGGCTAAATGGGAGGGTGATTGGAATCGGCACAGAAGTGTCGATCATTTTTTTTTTTTGTTCTTTTCTTATCCTCTCTTTACTCGTATGTCTGTAGTTTGCATGGTATGACAGTGAGTTAAGACTGTGTTTGCATGGTTTGTAAGCGTTCTTATTTTACTTCTTTTCATCTTTCACCCCTTTCCTATTCTCTTCTACTATTTTTCCGACTTGTCGGCAGTGGCCGGCGGATGATGATGGCGAGTCTTTCTCTCTCTTTTTCTGAATGAATGTTAACCCACGAATGATGGGTTTTGCTACTTACTTAACCCCTTATTCTCTTCTTTTAACCCCGTACTCTCTTCTTTCTCTCGAGCTAACCTTAGAGTGGATCTTAGGATCTTTGTTAACCTTAGCTTCTGTATATTTAATAATGGCTCCTCTTGAGAGATTTTAATTATATAAAAGAGAAAAAGACGATATATTCTGTAAACTATTTTTCAACCACGATGGTTAGTTGTTTATAATTAATTAATTAATATTTATAGGATAATTTATTTACATTTATTCAGTTTCACCTTTCATTCTGGTTACTATTACTTTTTTTGTGGTATCTACAGGATCTACATGTAGATACACTCAATGTTTCTTATCGATAAATATTGGTAAGGGACATGGAGTTCTACTACCTGACTTTTTCAATCGATTGTATAGTTTCGGAAAATATTTCGCCTCGAAACTTTAAATTCATTAAAATAAAAATTTAATCAGACTGCATTTTGTTTCTGAAATTTTATTAACGTCACCAAAACGACGAAAATATCCAAAGAAAAACAGAATGTTACCAATTAGTAATTTCTTATACTTTTTTAAAATTTTAGATTTCATGGCGAACATTTTTGCGAAGCTGTACATCGTTCAAAGTCACGAAATGTTACATTCAAACAAACAAACAAACACTTTATTTCAGACTCAACAGGTACAGACATTATACAAGAGGTCCATACAAGATTAAGAGATAGTTGTCTGGAACATTGACTAAGTAGGCCAGTGAATCACTGCGCATAATGAACATACAATTGCCTACGCAAATGCTTCCAGATTTGAGATTTATAAAATATATCGGAGACTAGTCCACTAACTATGGCTTCCTTTATCTTGTTGACTGACTCACCAAGCCTAGTGATAAATCTAAATACAAAATTGGTAAGGTACCTTCTTGACTACAAACAGCATACTGACACTAGAAGGAGCACCATTTACCAATCTTGGAGTCCGTAATAAATTCCCAAAAATGTTATTATATGCAACATATAATTTCCTCAAATTATACATCCTGTAGTTTCACCACAAATGAGCTGTAAACTTTGGAGTACAAAAAGTTTTGAACAAAATCAACTTAACATCTAATGAACGCGTATGAAATTTTCTAACCAAAGTATTTCCCTGAGCATATAATTAAATTGTCTACATTGCCTTAGGCTTAGAATATCACAGTCATCTGAAAGACTATTCGTTAGTATGTGGCCAAGATACTTAGTCTGGGTTAGTTCTGACAGCACCATACCATTCAATTGAAATTCAGGAAATTTTATATACTTGTAGGCTTTGGTCCTCATGATCATAACATGACTTTTATCAGGATTATATTTTATGTCGTTATCCTTCCCATACCTTTCACACACCTTCAAAAGTGTGCTGAGCCCTTTTACAGATGGAGAAATAAGAACTAGATCATCTGCATACAACAGATGATTAATAAAATAGGCTGCTATAGTGGTACAATGATTATATAATCATTGTACCAATATAGCAGCCTATTTTACAGGTGTTCAGCACAACAGATAGATTATCAATATAAACATTGAATACGTAGGGGGATAGTATCCCTCCCTGCCTGAAACCATTGGTCACAGAGAATGGCTCTGAATTAACCCCACCCCCATCTTACAATCATTGTCTGGTGATTATACCAGAATATTAATATACGAACCAAGTAACCAGGTACATTACGACTTACAAGTTTCATGAATAATTCGTCATGATTAACACGATCAAATGCTTTAGAGGCATCCAGGAAACAAAAATACATTAGCATCAAGAGTTTGGTATTTACAGACCATTTCCTTCAAGCAGGGCCGTTTCTAGCCATTAGGGGGCCCTAAGCAGTATACCCATTTGAGGCCCCACCCTTCCATCCACCAACTCACGCTTTACTACATCACCTCAGCACACACTTACAAAAAATGGCTGTGTTAATGTATAAAAAAATAATGCAATTATCAACTACCAAACAATTACTAACTACGATACAATCGTATAATAGCTAACAGTTATACAGAACAGTTTGTATCTTCAAAATTTTTGCCTCCTAGTTTTTTTCTGGGCGAAATCATCAATATCATCAATAACATCATCATATGAAATCTCCCTGCCAACGTCCTGGTTGATGCTTATGATGCCAAGGCCACTGAGGCGATCCTGCCCCCATTGATGATCTGAGGTAGTTCTTGATTAGCTTCATCTTAGAGAAGCTCCTCTCGGCTGACGCTACTGTCACAGGTAGAGTGCAGGCAATTCTTAGTGCAACCCAGAGATTGGGGTATAGTTCCTCCAGTTGCTTCTGATGAATGAAGGAGAGAAGCTCCAATGCAGTCATGTTGTGTGAAGGTAAAGTCGGCAAGTTCTTAATTTAGAGGGCCATTTCTCTTCCATCAATGTCATAGTCAGCTCCAGAGCTCAGTATCTTTGAGAGCTTTTCACACTTGCGGGACAAGTCTTCCTTGTTCATTGTGGTGAAGTTTAGGAGAACCCCAAATATGTCCCTCACATCATCTAATGTTTTGAATCTCATTTATTGACCCGATGGCACAATCCACCACCACAGTGAAAAATTTGACTTCCAGCCTCTTTAAGTAGGCTGACCATATTTCCTTGAGACAAAAACGGGACATTGGGATGGCAAAAAAGGGACGGTTATGTAATATTCTGTATTCATGAAAAAGTAAGTACATAAACCGGGACAAAATTGACATATTTCTTGGCCGTCCCGTCGTTTTAATAAAAATAAAACAAACGGTACGTATGGTCAGCCTACTTTAAGGCTTCTGTGAATGGTTCGTCAGGAGCTTCGTAAGCAAAGTGCTTTTTTGTGAATCTGAACCTCTTCTCCTTCAGCACAGCCTCCACATTCATTTCCTCACATATGTCCCTAGCTACGACTTGTGCTGCAACAAAACCTGTATTTCTGTAGCTGGTGAGTGAGTCTTTTTTTTTTGTGAGGAGGTTGACTGCCACATCAAACTGCATTGTAGGAGACTGCAGAAGTTTGCTCACATGGTTAACTTCATGAAGAATGTCATACCATACTACTGTGCAAATCTGAAAGCGATAAGACCCTACCTCCTCTGCAAGTGCTTGTGCTTCAGTCCTGGCTATGGCATCTGTGGCATTGTTTCTGACTTCCAACAGGGCCTTTCTGATGTTGTGGCTCTGGTATCGCACAGCCTCAATGCTCTTAAGCCGGCTCTCCCACCTGGTTTCACTCCAAGACTTGAGTGTTATGTTCACGTGCTTCTTTAGGATTGTCCATCTCTGTGTAGCTGCTGGAAAAAGGTTGTACAATTTTTGTACGTTGCCAAAGAAGGTGATGGCATCTGTGGAAGCTTTAGCTGCATCAGCCACTACAAGATTCAGAGTGTGAGCCCCACATGGAACATAGAGTGCACGACAGTTCTTCTCTAATAACCTTGCCTGAACACCTTTGTTCTTGCCCTTCATGTCCGCTCCGTTGTCATATGACTGTCCTCTGCAGTCATCAAAGTGAATATTCAGTTCATCTAGTCTCTTCAGAATCAGAACTGATAAACCCAGGTCTGTACTTTCTGGAGCCTCAAGAAAGCCCAAGAAGTATTCTTTTATTTCTGGTACTTCACCCATTTTAACAGTTCTGATAATAATCGACATCTGTTCTTGGTGGCTTATGTCTGGAGTGCAGTCTAAAATGAGTGAGTAATATTTAGCTTGTTTTATTTCTGCAACAATGGCATCCAAGATCTTCCCACTAATGGACCCAATGAGCTCATTTTGAATGATGTTTCCTAGGTAACTTGAATGACTATATTGGCCACTTTCGACTCTGTTGATATGTTGTTTCATCACTGGATCAAATTTGGCAAGCAGCTCAACCTCCTTCAAGAAGTTGCCATTGTCTCGATTGTACAATGTAGAGGAAGACCCCCTGAAAGCAAGGTTTCTCTCTGCCAGTGATTGGATTATACTTACAAGACGTGTGAGAACATCTCGCCAGCGTCTTCGCTCTACCTCCATTAATGACATTTCAGTTTGGTCAATAATCCTCCCAGTTTTTAGCCGCAGTTCCAGATCCTTCCATGTTGCCATGTTATCTGCATGTTCTGAACTATTTTCTTGGCCTTTCAGAAGCGAACCAACGTTTATCCAGTCTGAAAGTCCATCCGTAATTAGTTTGTACGACTTCCTTGAAAACAACTTGCAGCAGAAGCAATAAAGAGCATCATTCCTTCTAGAGTACATCAGCCAGCTTCGCTTTATTTTTTCCCCATTAATTAATGTTCTGTACATGTAATGGTGATGAACGCTTCTACCGTCCTCTCTTTTAGGGAATGTGAAATCTGGACTGATTTGAAATGGTCCTCGAGACACCAGATCTGTCTTCAAGGCATCTGACAGGACAACTGGCCAGTCATACGGATCAAGCGGTGGAGCAGATCTTGGTTCTTGTTGCTCAGTACAAATGCCTGTGTGTGGTGTTTGAAGCTGAACAGAAGATGGGCCACTTGTTGGTTCATCAGGCTCTACTTCTACTGGTGTTTGAGGTTGCATAGAGGATGGTCCTGCTGTTGGCTCATGATGCTCATCAGGCTTTGCTGAGGATGGCTTTTCCAAATATTTCAGTAGTGCTCCTGAGAAGAACATAACATTACATATTCTGTTAGATTTTACTAAAATACTCTTTCTTATCTTGTTTGATAATTGATCTGTGTGAACAGAATTTGAGGTGATGTGATCCATTAAATTTCACATTTCGAAATATTATAAATATTACAGACTAGCTTACTCTACACGATTCCTGAGCACTTGCCTAGCTTGATGGTCTACCTAACCTAGTTGCCTGAACTGTAATCATAAGAATATACAAGTGGCACATCTCACCTGTGCTACTGGAAAGCTTCTCCTCCTCTATTTTCTTCTTTTTCCGTTTTTCAGCTCCTGATGGATAATGTTTCATTTTCCAAGATGCACGAGGTCACATCTAGTTAACCACAACTAATCTGCTAAATAATAATAATCATGATAATAATAATGATGATGATAATAATAATAATTATAATTGTAACGTTAATCAAATACATTCAAATAATCAGACCATTTAGGTTTTAACCAACAAAATTCACATTATCAGAAAAAGATGAGAAAAGAATTAATAAACTTGAAAACATAACGAAAATAATCCTGTTTTAAAGTGTTACAAAATCTCTTAATAATTCACTGGCCAACAAAATGAAACTTTTTTTTCTCATCACAAACATGATCACACTGTTCTTAATGTATTTTTCGCGCTGATTCCGAATCTGGTTTTATTTTTTTTCCAGCACGTATAGTTATATAGATACACTGGTTTTGATATTTTTAAGTTTTTGATATTGCTATAAGAAAATTTATGGATGTATAGATCACACTTAGGAATGCTAAACAACAAATACATCATATACCTTATTCAATGTACTTATAAATAAAGAATATATACATTATTTTATTAAAAGCGCTGTGAGTGTGATTTCCTTTTGTAAATTTGGCCTGGATTGTCACGATACAGCATCCAACAATGGTCCGCCATCATGCTTTCATTCCAATATCCTTGGTAGCGCTTCTCCATCATCTGAATATCTTGATGGAAGCGCTCTCCTTGCTCGTCACTCACTGCACCAAGGTTTTCAGGAAAGAAATCTAAGTGGGAATGCAGGAAGTGAATTTTTAACGACATTCGACACTCCATTTCTTTGAAGGCATCAAGGAGGTTCTTGACTCCATCCTTATACGCAGGTGACTTGTTGCTTCCAAGAAAGTTTTCACATATCCATTTGAATGTCAGCCAAGCCTTCAATTCCAGCGGACTTAGGACTTTTTCAAATTCAGTGTCATTCAAAACCTCCCTTATTTGTGGCCCAACAAAAATTCCTTCCTTCAATTTTGCTGCAGTAACCTTCGGAAATTTCCTTGAGAGGTATTGGAACCCTTCAGAATTGACTTTACCCATTGCTTTAACAAAATTCTTCATTAAACCAAGTTTAATGTGAAGAGGTGGCAGATAGATCTTTTGGGGATCCACTAAAGGGACAGACTGGACATTGCTTATCCCTGGGACATATGTATACCTAAGTGGCCAGTCACTTTTGGTGTAATGTTCTATAGTGGCGCGACTGTCCCACAGGCAAAGGAAACAACAAAATTTTGTGAATCCTGACTGCATACCCATAAGCATTCCTATAACTTTTAGATCTCCACAAACATTCCATTGATGACTGTCGTATTTGATTGCCTTAAGTAGTATATCCATATTGTCATATGTCTCTTTTAGATGGACGGAATGGGCAATGGGGATGGATGGCATTATATTACCATTATGCAAAAGAACTGCTTTCAGGCTTCTCTGCGACGAATCAATAAAGAGGCGCCACTCAGATGCCACATACGTCTGAGATATGGCTGTAAATAGTCCACTGATGTCATGGCAATAACAGAGAGGACCGTCTACTGAAAAGAATGCTGTTAATTCAAAATTCCGCTTTCGGTAGTAACTAATACGAACATTGTTCTCAAGTAAATTGTTCTCCTTTAGTCTTGAAGCGAGAAGCTCTGATTTCTCTTTAGACAGCGATAAGTCTCTAACAAGATCATTCAACTGTCCTTGGGTTAACTTTTTGGCTCTAAATGTCTACCTTCAAAAGTGTACTCTGGTTCTGTAGATGGTCCGGAAACGCCAGTTGCACCTTCATCACTTTCCATGTCATCTATGATAGAATCTAGCCTATCACTTGGGGGAATTGGAATGGGCAATGTTTCATCATGTTTTACTGGTCTACGTGCTGAATCCAAGTTTGGATATACAATCTGGTGTTTGTTCTTGGCAGAAAACCCCATTAAGTTCACACTACAAAAATAACAGTCTTCATGATGATCTCTCGGCTCCCTCCATATCATGGGTATGGCAAATGGCATTGAAGCTTTCTTTTTGTTAAGCCAATCACGTAATCCATTTGAACAGCCAGAACAGATTTGATATGGCGCCCATGGTTTATCTTGGTCACCTAGATGGCAACCAAAGTATAGCTTGTATATTTTCTTAATGTCGGTTGTAATACTTCGTCGCTGTGTTTTAGTTGTCAACTGGCCGCATACGAAACAGAACTTGTCGGGGTCATTCTTACATTGTCGAGGCATGTTGACTGACCTGAGCAAACTATAAATTCAAAAAAAATGTACACCAACTTGACACAACAAGTTCTTGGACTGGACTGATCTTTTGACACACAAAGCACGGCGTTGTTGCCTGAATCACAATGCTGCTAGACGTAAAAGCTCACACCTGAAATACAAAAGATGTATAATTAAGATAATTGAAATAAATAAGATGAATAAACTAAAAAAACACAATAAAATAAACACAATCAAATGTTGAAATATTAGTATTTTGCCTATTTAAAATGGTTAAATCTGTGTAGTTATATATATGCCTTCATCCTGAAAACTATACGTGCTAGAAAAAATCTGAATGCAGTTTTGGAATCAGCGTGAAAAATGCTATCCAGCCACCACAAATTTTACTCTGATGAAAAATCTTTGTTGACCAGTGTAATTAGTAAATTAGTGAAATAATATTTTACAATACTAGAAAAATTAAGCATTTAGGAAAGTATAAGCATATAGTAAGAATAAAGTTAAATAATATAGAAATAAGATCTCATAATAGTTATTTACACACAACGACCAAAACGTTTCGTTTGTCTCCGTTTTATCACATTTGTCTCATACAAAAACTTTAATTAATACGACAATAATAATAATAATAATACTAAGGATAATAATAACAATAATATTAATAATAACTTCAGCTATATCTTAGTCTGCTTATTTATGCCAGGAAACGGCACACACACGTATCAGTACTGTGTTTATTTTTAAAACCAAATTGGTTATCACTAGTATACTGTACAGGTAACATTCAAGTCTATTAATGAGTATATATATTCAAACACTTTAGACATAATAGTGGGCAAGACTATTGACCTATAGTTATCATTACTGTTGATTTTATCCTTTTTATCTTCTAGTACTGGCACCAAAACAACGGATAAATTGTATCCGGCAAAACACCATGTATGAGTAAACCTGTAAAGCACAAAGCTAACAGAGGTACTAATCTGTCACTACTAAATTTCAGATGCTCAGCAGAAATACCATCAATACCACATGATTTGTTACAATCTAAACATTTTATGGCCTGTTTAGTTTCAAATACACTTAACTCTTATATCTGGACTTAGGTAGCATCACAATTAACATTATTGTTCTTATGTACAGAGTTAAATAACTCTCTGTAGTGTTCTTTCCATAATTTGACTATATTCTTAGTCCCAGTTACATTTTTCAATATTAGCAGGGAGAGACATTGCATTATTATTCGTCGTTTTTAATTCGTCCCAAAAGTTTCTTGGATTCTTACTGGCAAGCTTTCTAGCCAGAGCATCCCTGTTTAACTCATCCTCATGATTTTTTATATACCTTATGTATACTTGAACCTGGCATTAATTAGCCCTCTGCTTTTGTTGTAATATAGGGCCTTGCCTTGGCTTCCCTTTTTCACACCACATTAAAAAAGCATCTCTGGATGCATTATGAAGTTCAGCCACATAATCGCTACTGCCAGGTCTATATGTATAATTTTTTCTTCTAAAGGTATTTAAGTCTAGGCTAGCATTATTGAGAGAGGAAACAGTTTGTTCATACATGTCTTTAAATGCCAAAATATGTGTTTGAATTCTACAGTTTACATTAACTTCATTTCCTTCATAATTGAATTAAGAGTAAGCCGAGACTGAAAAATATAAAAAATATATTAGAAGATACAAAATATATAAATCTTAAATAAATCTTATATAAATAACGTCAAATATACTGATGTTGTTCGGTAATTATTACAAAATAATACAGGCCATTACGACGGAAGCGATTAACCTTCTTTTAAGTAGTCCAACCTACCGTTCAAGGTGTTATCTCGCATCCTGCAGGGCAATGTTCCCTCTAAGGTGTGCGCGTGTGCGCGCGCGCACGCGTTGTGAAACCCGCGCGCACAGCAAAATAAAATGCGCACAGGCTCAAGCGTATCATGAGTCACGACAGTAAATGAAGTAATTTAAAAAATATACCGTCACACAAGGTCTGACCATTTGCATCAACATACTCTATAGTTGCTCTTTTAAGTATTAACCCCTTCCGCCCGACTTCGCCGACGTCCGCGCAATTACGCAATACAGATTTTTTTACTCTATGTATTTGCATTTTTTTTCTTTTATACATTAACGCATTGAATATAAACCTTCTCTTTCTTATTTTTGCATAAAAACGAATAGTAATTATCTCATAATTCATAAAAAATAAAATTATTTTTTTATTTTATTCCTATTTTGTGAATGGATAAAATCATGTATTAATGTTGATAGTTTATTTTAAATTGCTAAATGCTAAAAATTGTTTTGAGAAATGATAACTAAAATAGTCATTTTCAATTAATGTTATTTTTATTTTATTTCTTTATTTTGTTGAATTTTTTTTACTATTTTTTTATTTTATTCATATTTTTAGAATGGATAAAATGTTTTCTTTTTTAAGAATATATAATATTGTAAACAGTTTTTTAATATCCATTTAATAGTATCGTAATGATCAAACTATCACCTTATGGAAATAGTATTTATTAAGTATTTAATATTTATATATATATTTCATTTTGAAGATAATAGCGCTCAGAAAAGTTTGCACAATTTTTCACCATGAATCTAAATGTCTGCACAACGAAAATTTCTTGCGCACACGGACTAAAAAAAAATTAGAGGGAACATTGCTGCAGGGCTAGTTCGTGGCCATGTTACAACATTGCTTCATGCAGATAAACAAAGTTAAGCGACATTGGGTCTGGGAGCGAATTAAGAGGCTCATCACCCAGAGCCTGACACCGTAACCACTGAGCTACCGGTTACTCCGAAGGAGATCAAACAACTCCAAAAACACACCCACACTTCTTACGTAATTCGTGGCACACTAGAGTTGGTCTTTGGTTTGTTGTGTATTTGTAAAAATCATTTGTTTTATGCGATGCATTTAGATAACCTTTTAAGTATGATGAGTATTGTATTGTAATATCCTGACACATTTTACGTATTCCTAATAATGACAGACGCGTTGTGCCCTTTCTGCACGTTATGAGAAGCGGATGATCTTAAAGAAATTAGTATAATTTTCTGTATCCACCGCCAACAAACTTAACGTTCATTTCTTTTACTGTTTTTGTTGATTTATTTATGCAGTAACAAATAGTTCTTTTATGCAAGAAGGAGGAGCCAAGGGCGAGTTTATAGTTTACTCGTAAAGCGCTCTTGTAGCTCGGTAGGTTCAAGACTGGACTCGGGGTTACGAAGGCACGGGTTTGCCTCCCGCCGCCGCTGCGGTTGGAGTTGGGCCGGTCACCCATTTTGTGATTATTCGGGCTCAAATGACTCTCAGGCTTCACCTCTATCCCTGTCCTTGGTGAAAAATGGGGGTACTGGATATTAGCCGTGTTTTTAGATTGTTGATTGAGATTGTTCAGGAAAATGATTGCGGATGATAAGTATTGATTTGTGAGCTCAGCTTTGTTTATTTCTCTTCCTCTCTTCGCGTGATGGAAGGGGAATTGAGCTGTTTATCACTAATAGAATGGTTTGCTTTAAAGGTTAAGGGTTTATTTAACCTTCTTTCTTTGCCTCAAAGGCCTTCCGCGTCGGAGACGATCCGAACTTCAAAATCACTTGTCAGCTGGAGGTCTGCGAAGGATCTTGCTTGGACCCGTGCGCCCTTGGGCCCTATGCGGAGACGAAGAGGACCAAAAGAGAAGCAGATGATGAGGGTTCCAAAAACAAACTGATAACGATCGAGCATGGTGCCATCATCATCGGCAAAGCTGTTGAAGTGCCAGGTAGGTTTATAACGCAAATTTAGTGCCAGTACTGTACTTTCAATCTTTCCACTTTCTGCATTACCGGCAAATAAGCAAGTACGGACAATCACACTTATGTGTAAGCGAAATCTATTCCCCGTCCATCTTCCGACTTTTTTTGGTATTTGACCTTCCGCTAACCTGACCATGTAGCAACGTATAACTCCTGCTTGGTCGCTGGACACGGTATATTTGGAAGTAAGGAATAGCGACTGATTAGGAGCTAAATCATGACCAAATCACCGCTTTCCGTGATTTCAGCCAAGTTAAATGACTTTGGGTCTGTTCACTAGTTGGATTGATGATGTGGTTCGGATATCAAATTAAGCTGTAAATCCCCCCTTTTGTCGTAGTACTGCGGCGAAATACAACAAGAACAACAAACCCTGACCACTACTTGTCACTGTGCTTAAGATTAAACATGAATTAAAATTGTTCCGGTGAACGATTTAAGTTTTAAAAAGGCTTTGGTCTTTGCCCGAATTTGATATGCAGACGTAAATAAATAGTTCCCCTATTCTACAAAAAAAAAAAAAAAAAGAGCATTCTTTATTCACGTTATTTTATTAATTTGTAATGGAACAGTACTCAGCAGTTTATCAGTTTATCTTTTTTAATACTTTATATGAAGCAGCTCTTCATTGTACCGATTCAACTGCTGTCAGGACCCCTCCGTCGGTTCTTGCCGACGGAGTTCCCGTTGGTGCTGCTGGATCTGGTACCTGCGCTTTAAATATCATGGTTGAAGACATAGGACCCGAAGTATAGGACAGTTTTTCGCTTGTACAAACGACTGCGATAGTTTTATCACTGAATATGATACATTCAGCTAATAATTATATATAATAATAATAATTTCAATTAAAAACTTGGATTCTCAATATATTGTTATTACATTATGTATTCGCTGTATGAATTTCTGTATTTGAGATTCATAATGTCTGCATTAGTAACTTTGACCAGAGATAATTTCCAAGAGACGAAGATTTATTAAATAAGCAAAATCATTGCAGTCGATCCAAGACCTGATATGAAAATGGAGGGCTACATCGTGCCCAGTGGTAACACCGCTTCCAATAAATCAATGAAGTTGGGTCTACGTATTAGTTGAATGGGTGGTAGTCTCTTCGTTCAGATGATGTAATAACCCGTAGTTCGAATTCTGAATTAAGTTGTAGATCCTTTCTGTCGTACAAACCTACTGATTCTTATTATATCATCTGAATGGGGAGAGAATTGCCAGAACCCAATCAAAGGGGGTCTTTTGCGTTTTCTTTGGGCTTATAACTTCATTAAATAATGTGCCCAATCAAAATTCATACCAGTGATATAAATTTTAAAGATTAATGACACTAGTTTCGCCAGGCATTGGCATCATCTTGTTAGTTAAATGTTCTGTTCTCCGTTTGCAGACGAAAAGGATGTCGGATGTAACGTAAAAAGGACGGGCGGAGCCGACAACTTGTTGCTTCGCAGTGTTATATTCGTATGTTTTATGATACTCGCTGCAATTGTTGGCTTCGCCCTTATTTTTATACAAAGGGAAATGGAATTGTTTCACGCAAAATTAAGAAAGTCTGTTCCTGAAGATGAATGACAACCAACTAACTAAGCACCCTATCCCTACCTCTCTCCACTTTTAAGTTAAAATTTTTGAATGTTATTTAGTATAATTTTGTCTTTTAAATAATTTTTTTAATAAAGGTTTACAAATCTTTTTAATCCGAAATTGTTTTCAAGAATAATTTTTACTAAATTTATACAGCTTTGAAAAAAGTTCGCTCACAAACGGAAAAATTCTCGAAAGCATGAAAAATTACTAATTCGTAATATTACGTTTTACTTTTAATATGTTATTGTTTTTGGTGACTAATCAAATTTCAAAAGCAAAACCAGTTACTACTGATTAGTTGTGTGTGTATATATATATATATATATATATGTATTAGTGATGTAGCGGATGTCATTTTTTTCACATCCGCGGATGCGGATGCGGATGAGGATGTTTGGTTTCAACATCCGCGGATGCGGATGCGGATGTCTACATTTTCGTTATTTTTTAGGATATATTCGAGATTTGTTGTGTTTAACGTATATAATAAGTTATTATATAGAGAGAGCTGTAGCTATAATGTAGTATAATTGATTAATTGTACAATAATTGCTGTACTTTTCTCTGAACATATAAAATAATATCAAGCATCTAACTAATATAGAAATCAATTAGTGAATTCGTCTGCAAATAAATTCGTTATATTTTGTTGAGTTTCAGCCACAATTAGAAACCATAATTGTGTTACCAGGATGCGGGACGTGAACCCAACTCAAATGCACCCCACCGACCTCTTTCCCCAACCTCCACCCTTATAGAAAGAGATCTTTAATTAGCTTGATAACTATTTATATTAAGTTTAAAGTTTTATTAGGCATATTTATAAATGAGTAATTAAAATAAAGTAAACTAAGATGTTCATCGTTTAATGTTCAAACTTAATTATAGGAAGGTTATGCTTAAGGAACATTAATTTTTCTGCCTTTTCTGCTGCCAGTCTGTTTCTCTTTTCATCATATATTAATCCAGCACTGATAAATAATCTCTCGCTTGGTACGTTTGTTGGAGGACAGGCTAAATGTTTCCTTGCAAGTTTACTCAAGTATGGATAGATATTCTGCGTATTTTTCCACCAACTAATAGGATTGTCACATGCAGCCAGGCGTTTTTCTTGGTGATAGCTCTCGATCATTTTTACTACATCTTTTGACATCGCGTAGGTCTCGTCATTGCTGCTTGACTCAAGAAACTGAGAGACAGATTCTGTGATAGATTTGCTTGTTGAAGGTGTTGGTTCTGTCACTGAAACTTTTATTCTTTTGGTGGGTGGCGAAGCGACAGATTCAAGAGATTGAAGCTCTTCAACTGCTTTGCCAAGTGATGATTTAACTCGTTCTAATGTACTAGGTGAAAATAACTTAGCTTTGTAACGTGGATCTAAGTAGGTTGCAAGAGAGTAACTTCGTACAAGAACAGCCTCTCGTCTTGTCGCTTGCATCACTTTTGCGCACAATGAACTAGTTCTATTAATATAGTAGAATTTGATAATTTCCGCTTATTAATGACATTTTATCTCAACGGTCCACATCCGCACGACATCCGCAGTCCAAAGTGCGGATGCGAGAAAATGTGCGGATGTGACCTACATCACTAATATGTATATATATATATATATATATATATCTGAATATTACGGATTTAAAGTATTAGTTTAATGAATTTAATCTCGGACTTCGCTAACGAGTTTACTTTGTGTATTTTAAGTATTGGATTCATTTTAGTTTGTCTTTTTAATATAAGCAATTTTTGCTTTGTAGCCGTCATCTACTGACTTTGTTTTTCTGCACTTGTCATACCCGCTATCGGTAACGAGTAAAAGTTAATTGAATGAAAATTACCTGTGAAATACATAAACGAGCGATTACGCAAAACTTAAAAACGGTGCGATTGGCCTTGGCTCCAAGTCCAGACCATTACACGTGTTTCTCGTTTACTTCTCAAGAATAGACTGAAGGGTTAGCAACTTTGAAATCTACTGTGGTAGCGGATATAGCGGGTCTGGATGTTAACAGTGCCGCAAAAATATCACCAATACTGTACTGATACTCAATCTGCCGATACCGAAATCACTATTTGATTTCGAAAATATTGCTATACTTTCACCAATACCAATACTTTTAATAGCTCTTCCCACACTTAGGTATATACATTTTGCATATATTTTAGATTTGCTACCCTAAGCCTAGATTTTTTAATCAGATTTTAATTTATTTTTGTATATTCTGTAACTACCAACGCGGGTTTTTATTATTTTTTTTCCTTGAAGTCTTTGCGCTTCTATTTGATGGGCATTTCTCCTGATGTATAAGGAGTCCTCAGATTTTTGTTTTGTTGGACTTAGTACAGCGGTCCTTTCATATTGAATTCAAATTGCTCGTTTTCACCTTCACTCATTTTTGTTTAAGAAGACTGCATTTTCTAAATACGAGTTGTCCTGCTACTCGAGGCAACATAAAAAATGCGTGTGTATGTGTGTGAATCATTATTATGTATATTAGACCATGAATTTTTCATAATAAAATGGTTTCCTCATTATGATTTTAATTATCCCGGTAAAGCGAGAATATATACTGGAGGTCAATAATAATGTTTAAACTTTATATAGAAAATGAGGTGGAGAACCTCTTTTAAAAACTGGTTGAAAATGGAAAGGCCTTCGATACCAAAATTTCGAATACTTATGGAGGGATTGCTCCTAAATCTGATTAAAAAATTAATGGTTAGTGTACGCTGCTCACTGTTTTTAATGCTACTCCTCATATCTTATCTAGTTAGATTTCGTACACTAACTGATGTAAAAGGAACGTCCCTCTTTAAGAATGTGATTGCCAATGAATCATTTTCAGTGTTTTTATGCAAAATTTTATCTTATGAAACGAGTAATTAGGTTAATGGTATATAGACCGCCACTCTGCTCTTGTCTGTGGAACTGAATGTCGAGTGCCATAGAAAGGGAACTAATTGGCAGTATTCTAAACTAATTCTTTCTGTTGCCCAAGTTGCATGAGCGGTTACATGGTCAAATCGGTGGGTCCAACACCATCTGAGTAGGGGTACCTGATTTCTTAAAAAAAAAAAACGTGATTGTCTAGATTCTAGAGAGACATGTTTACCGATATCGCAGGAGAGAGAAAGTTTTGGAGTTGGGATTCACTGTCGGTTTCATTTATCAATGAACTTTTAAGATGTTTCTTCTGTTCTAGCTTTTACAATGATAATATATATATATATATATATATATATATATATATATATATATATATATATATATATATATATATATATATATATATATATATATGCAGTAAAATCACAGAATAACACGTGATCTTATTAATAAGCAAACAACCACAGGGAAAAAGGAAAAAGAAACACGAAATCCGAGCGCTTTCGTGATATATTCACATCTTCAAGGACAAGAAAGAAATAGGAACTTGAAATAGGTCCTTGAAGATGTGAATATATCACGAAAGCGCTCGGATTTTGTTTCTTTTTCCTTTTTCCCTGTGTTGTTTGCTTATATATATTAATATATATCGGGGGTGTTACTATTTTCAAGTCCTTTAGTGCCTCAAAAGAAGAAAAAAAAAGCAATAGTGTCGCTTGAATGGAATATTTCTTCCACTTGGTAAAGTGGACACACATACATTCTTAACTTTACGACAACTGTAAAATCTATTGTTTTTACTTGATGTTGTTATTAAGTGAATGATTTTTAAGCCTGCTTTCATGATAGTGATAGGAAAAATGTTTTAATATAGCTATAAAAGGAGCTTTTTAACCGTTGTAGTGTCTACTGTTTATTACCTAACCGAAGGTGAAATAATTTTAACTGCGCAGTTTACGGATAATTTTGATGCTAGAGGGTTTTTTTTTTTTTAAATCTTTTCTTATCAGTGGTACTCGAATTGATTTCCTCGATGTAGTTAATAATTATTTTTAGGTATTTTTTTCAGCGCCAAAACATTGATTTATTTTCTGTACTCATTTCATAAATCATTTTTAACTAGTACACACTTAGACAATTTCTAGTGAAATGCATTGCGTTCTGTAAACCCTGTTTTATCTCGATGGTAATCCGTATTCGCTTCTTTTAACAGAAAAGGAGAAACCTTTCTCGTGT
This sequence comes from Bathynomus jamesi, assembly GCA_023014485.1. Lineage (NCBI taxonomy): Eukaryota > Metazoa > Arthropoda > Malacostraca > Isopoda > Cirolanidae > Bathynomus > Bathynomus jamesi. Next base: position 208,654 of record JAJOZX010003039.1, read on the forward strand.
AATGTGTCCGTAGACTCGAGTATGTTAAGCCCACTCATGATGGTAATGTTTTTGTCTATGGCCAGCATACTCGCTCTCCTCCTCTTTCTCTACGGGCATTCGTCTTCCAAAGTCAGATATTTCGAAGAAGAATTACAAAAGAAGAAGCAATCGAGACGGAGTGGACAAGGTAACCAAGGTAACGCAGAAAACAATTAAACGAGAAGCCTATGCGGGAAATTTGACCTCAACCCCATTTTCATACAAATCATATGCCATAAATTTTTCATACTTGAAGGATTGTCTTTTGTGCCAGCATAACTTTATATATATATATATTATATATATATATATATCTAACATTTCATATCTGATACAGTTTGTATTCAGCTTAATTTATTCTTACCTTTAATTAAAGTAAATACATTTTAAGGTAGGTATCCTCATGCGATTGAATCCCCCCCCCCCCCCCCCCCCAGTACAAATTAAGAATTTTAATGCAAAATTTAAAAAAAAAAAAAAAAAATTAGTGTGGGGTGGGGGGGGGGGGGGGTTAAAAGTAAAGAATGACAGCGCCCCAAAATGAAAATACACAAAATTTAAGTTTTCCTGCTTGGTTCTTTATTGTTATAGAAACACGATAGATTCATTTGGGTGAAAACCAACAAGAAATTGAGTTAAATTTTTACATTTTAAAATCAGGTCATCTTACTCCGTTTATTATTTACCGAAATAATTATTTTGCATTAACCCCTTAAAGGTTGAGTTGAATGTTTAGTAAAGTGTCTGCAGACTTAAATTTGTAAGAAATAAGTTATTAATTATTAAATTACATCATAAAATTTTTTAAAAAAAACGGGGTTTTTAACCCACAGCATTAATTAGTTGGTAGCTATATATATATATATATATATATATATATATATATATATATGTGATGAATTTCACAATAAACACGTGAAATGAATAATGATGCAAACCCACAGGGAAAAAGAAAAATGATTCCAAGGTTTTTCGTGTATTCAGAAGTACACCTCGTTAAGAATGAAGGGATATATTTTTGTCATTTTTCCTTCTCCATTCCCTGACGAGGTGTACTTCTGAATATACGAAAGGCCTTGGAATCATTTTTCTTTTTCCTTGTTGGTTTGCATCATATATATATATATATATGGGAGGTGTAGCTTTGAATACACGAAAGGCCTTGGAATCGTTTTTCTTTTTCCTTGTGGTTTGCAGCATATATATATATATATACATTCAACTGCAAAGAACACGCAGTATAAATAACGTATACAAGCGTCGTTCTTTACGTTATTTATACTGCGTGTTCTTTGCAGTTGAATGTATATAATGTTACGGCATGCGGGAGGTGCCCCTTGGGGCATTGGTTTCTGCGAGTATGTAGAAGAATTACGGCATTTGGAAGAGTGAGGTCCATGGTGTAATGGTATCGCGTCTGACCGGCAATCGGAAGATCCCGGGTTTCGATTCCCAGGTGGTTACCTCATTTTTTCATTTGTTCCGTTCTCTCTCTCTCGTCTTGCGCGGAATATCTCCTATACAAGCGTCGTTCTTTACGTTTATATATATATATATATATAATTTACCATTTAGAGTATGTCGTGCAAACCCACTAAAAATGCTTGTTCAACGTAAATCCAGTTCCAATAATAATTTTTTGATGCAGTTAAACATTTTTGTTTTTCATGTACGATTTTGATATAATAAAGCATTTTTTTGATAAAAGGTTTTATTTTTTACTTTTATTTATAAAGCAAAGAAATTAAGTAATTTTACTCTGTGAAAGATTAAATTTACAGTTTACACCTACGTTATAGACTTGCCAGGTTAGTCCCTAGTGGTAGAGCAGAGCGCCAAGCAGTTAATTTGAGTGTTCTGCGTTCGAGTCTCGACAGCTCAACGTAGAATCCGAACCACGACCCACCACGGTCATAAATTACAAATTCCTCGTCCGGACTCGATCTCACGACCTCCGGATCAGCAGCCTAGCGTCTTAACCAGGATACCCATTTATCTAGGATGAACAACTGGGTGAGCTGAACGTCGCTTCGAAGTCAGCGATGCTAACCACTACACCATCTAGGCGCATATATATATATATATTTTTTTTTTTTATTGGGGTTGTTTAACCTCCTTCGCAACATCTAAGGTCATATGACGGAGGGGACCTACAGCTTTACGTGGGGTCCGAACCACGGGTCGCTACATAATCTGGTCCCGGAGGACGGTCTCCCATCCAACTACTACCCAGACCCAATGTCGCTTAACTTCGCTGATCTCCGGGAAGCGGTGTTACGACATCGGCCACGACGTAGCCTATATATATATATATATATATATATGCTGAATGAGCATCATAAGGATAAATTATTGATTCCATAATGTTCACTTTAAAAAAAAAACATTATTCATTTCCCTGTCATGCTAACAGCTTTCTCCATAATTCTCTTGATCCAGCAGGCCGAACGCACCTCGTCCAACGCACCACCTTCCCGAATGCGCCTCTCCGAACGCACCCCGCTCTCCGATCATCACATACACCCGTAATATATGATATTGAAGTGAAAAAACTGTAAAAAACACACTTCATCATACTTAATATAAAGTTCAAAATTCAAGAACATTACTAGTTCTTACGTCAGATTTATGTGAAAGCGTTTTATGTTCATTCATAACACAGGCATTAGTAGTTGTACTAGTCTTTAAAAAGTTCCGTGGGCCAGACTTTGTGCCTCATTGTAGTACGATTTGATAGATTAAACGGAGAAAGTGATTGATCAGTGACAATTCCCTTTGCTTTAAAATGATATTACTAATATAAGCAAATTACAGAGCAGTCATATCGCCGTAAAATACTTAGCCATCTCTTTTTGATCTTGCGTTGAATGACGTGGAGCGGAATAACCAACTAATCAAAATGTTCCAAATGGTTATGACTATAAATGTTATTTCAGATATTTTTAAATTTCGGTTTAAATATTCCACTAACCAGTAATGGTCATTTGCACTACTGGACACATCTGTCGTCATCCACACACGTGCCACCATTCACACTGGTGACGAATGCATCGTCCTTTCACTGGGGCTACGTCGTGGCCATGTTGCCTCATCGCTTCCTGTTAGATTAGCGAAGTTAAGCGACGTTGGATCTGTTCAGTAGTTGGAGGGGTGACTGTCCTCTACGTTCAGATGATGTAGCGACTAGCGACCCGTGGCTTGGTTCCCGCTCAAAGCAGTAGATCCCTCTTGCATGACCTTTACAATTATGAAGCAAGTTGAGCAACCCTAATCCTCTCGTTGCTTTCCCTGTTCGCGACATTAAAAAAGGAAGTCTTACTACAGTGTGGCTCCTAAGTTCCAATCAGTAATAATTAAAGCGAAAATCCATCTAGCGGATTTTTAAAAAAAAGGAAAACATTTGTCGAGATCGTTATATTTTGCACTTTCAATCATCATTAAATATTTCTAAACTTACTTTCAACTTTTTACTTTGATTTTTCGTATTTTAGCGTTAATTATAATCGACTGAGACTTATGGACCACCCTGTAGTTTTTTTTTAACCCTTTCACAGCCATGCTATGGTAGGAGTTATATATGTGGATATGGCGTAGCAGGCATGGATTTATGACAACGAATATATGTGGGTTTGGCGGTGAAAGGGATACAGATATAAGAAGAAAAAATTCAAACAAGTTGGATTCAGTACATCATATCCCAGATTCCTAATAATTTTGATCCCATACCACTCTCAAACATGACTCAGCCATGACATCACGATTGAGTTTTTTGGTAGGTGGCTGTATCGTCCGTCTCAATGACCCGCCGTGTAGGACGTAAATGAGTATGCTAACCATTCACTTTTCTTATCAGTCAGTAATACAACTACTGTGATCAGGAAGTGTTCAGATAGTCTGTTAGTCCGAACATTGAAAGTACCTACGTAATCTACGAAAATGAAGTTGAACTACGATGAAATGGGCAAGTAACTTTAAAATGTTTTCGCTCTTTTAATTATATGCGCTTTGCACGTAGAAATAATTTACATTTACCTATGTTCGGCGTTAATGACCATTCTTACGACGTCGGAGGAAGTATCTTCAGACGTAAACTTATGATGACTTCCATCAAGTTTTTCAGACATTAAGGAAATTTAAATTTTTAAATAATTCTAGTATAAAATGTTAATACCTTTTGATAGCAAATCTAATTGGGCAACATCTTTGCAAAGTTTAAAAGTAGATAATAGTGATTAAATATTGAAAAAATACATTTTGAAAGTTTACGTATTTCATATTTTTAATTATATCGGATTTAAACAATTTTATTTAAAAGGCTTTTATTAAATAACTTAAATAATTTCTTTATGTATAACAATTTTCGACAAATGATTTAAGGCAAAAGGAAAATTAAAATTGGAGAAAATGTTTAGGGTAGAAGCATATCACAAATAATAACACCAAGATCATACATATTATGAACACTGCAGCCATTGTTTGAAAAAAAAAAAAAAAAGTTTAATATTAAGATACATGGTTATAGTCAAGCAGTTACTTTAACATTGCATTTTCAGTGATACGGAATAAGTAATAATGGGAACATAAATTCTTTACCACGCTATGGTGTAGGTTGTCATCTATTGAGGTTTTTCTAAATCTAGTTACCCTTACTACCCGTAACAAGTATCGGATCCCAATAAAAGTCAGCTGTCTCCCGTACTTCACACTGTAAACAGACGATTACGTCAAATGTAGAATTGTTTCGAATGGCCTACAAGTAGAGGTGCTTTCCATTCATCCATTTTTGTTTATTTTTCGGAAAAAGACAAATGGGGAGAAAAGCTGTTGCCGGGAACAACTATAGCCGGTTTTCCACACCTAAGCCGAGTAGAATGGTTGGCTTTACATGATGGCCAGGGATTGATAGTTTTTCTGTATAAATTTAATTTAAATTTTTAAGAAATCCTACTGTCATTATTTTGCATACTGACTCAGTACTGGTATTCCTGCCTTCAATTCATCGCCATAATTAATTTGGTTGCTTGAAATAATGAAATTTTGGAATTAGAATTACGATTCTCTAGAATCTAAAAGTATGGTACCGAACTTTTTTAGTAACTGGAATTATTACATATTTAAGAGAATTTACCTTAATTTAAAGAACCAAGTTGACCATTAGGTTAAGCATATAAATTTATGGTTATCTGGGATAATTGTATTAAAGCTTTAATTTGGTTGACTATTTTGATAGTTTCACTTATAAAGTTTTTTTCCTTTAACGAAAACCTAATCACGAGGATGGGGAAATTATTTATCTATTAATAATTTGCAGGTAATCACACGTGCATTTACTCTAGTATACATTTAACAAATACGTTTTGACATATAGGTGGGGAATATTCCGAAACTTCGTAAGCGCCACCTCGTCAAAATTTAGTTTATGAATTTTCACTCGAATTCCTGTTGACAATTTTATATACAAAAAATATAAGTCGCTTCTGTTTCATTCCCTTCGTGACAATTGTTTCAAACGATCGTACATATTCTTTACATCAGACATTATTCAGATTTTTTCTTCTGTAAAACTGTTTCTGCTCATTAAGAGATTCTGGAATGTCACCATCGACACCCAACTTGGAGCTTGAACGCTCACTCAGAAGGCCAGTAAAGTACAGTACTTCATCGACACGGTCATCTATGTTAGGCAAGATTAGCCTAAATCAGTAGAGGCTAGGTTTAAGTTACATTATGGAGGAGTAGTGTTAAAATATTTTGTCACCATTATAGATATAGCGCTAAGGTCATTTGTAAAGTATGCAGATTTCATACTCGAGGAATTATTTGCTGAACAGATTTACGAGATTGGACCAACCGGAAACTCTCAAAATAATTCATGAGCACTTTCTAGTGAGTAAAAATTCCGTTAGGCATCAACGTGAACTATGTTAGTACATTCACTTTTAACTATTATACAAATATTCCGAAAAACACCACTATTCAATCCAGGTTAATATTAACATGAAACAATCTAATACTTGAGTACTACTTGAGCTCTATAGTATTTATAACTAGTATAATACTTAGTTTAACTTGTTTATATGAAAAGGATGACATCCCAAACACAGTATTTATGAACATTATCTCATATACTTCATGAATTATATGGCTTACTCGATAAAATACATAGTATATACTAAATAAACCTCTTTTAAAGGTTTCGACTAGTAGATAATGAAATGCTACAAATTCACAGATCAGGAATGACTAGTTAAAATAGTTTTACAACACGAGTCCATGTCCATCACGAAAGAGTAAATGCTATTTGCATGCAAATAAAAATGTAATTCAAAAACATATAGGCCCATGTGCAATTACATACATCAGGAATGCATTTTATTTTAGCCGTGATAATAGATCCCACGTTTGAACAATTTTTCTTTTTAATCGTTATGAAAGCCTGAAGGATCAAAGTCCATTCGTGTATCGATATCCGGAAACAAGTATTTTAAATTGTTGTTTGCATGTACTGTACTGAGAAAATTACTCCATGCCAGTGTGTTCCATAGAACAGAAGTTGGGGTGTATGAAAGTTTTGATTTGCAGAAATTCTGCATTTTGGCAGCAATAGGACAAATACATGCATGCTACCAACATTTCTTGTAGCGGAGGAAAAATGTAATGATCGAGTTGTTTAACCTCCTTCGCAACATTTGACGGAGACCTACAGCTTCACGTGAAGCCCGAATCACGGATCGCTACATAATCTGAAGGACGGTCTCCCATCCAACTACTCTCCAGACCCAATGCTGGTCGACGGGAATGTGTTACGACACTGATCATAGAAGCAGCTTATTGCTGCTTCTACGATCAGTGAAGTGAATGTTTGTGATTTTACTGTTGTCACTCGTTTTCATAGCTCGTCTGTGAGCAATATAAAACTGCTTCAGAGCGCTTCTCCACACCCAACCCAAAGATGAGGGCAGTAATTCATCTGGGAGTGCACATAACTTTCATAAATGATGGCCAACTGCTCATCGATAAAATAGTGCTTCTACCGAAATAGTAAACCAAGCATTTTTTTTTTTACACGGAATATCTAACATTTGGAGTATATACGGGGGACGCCCAGTAATGCTTTTGGCAATAGAAGGGTAATCCGAAAAGTGAACAACCAAAGGGAAGAGCAGCAAAAATTAAGAACACCGTCCCAGTCTACCCTATCGTACTGCCAGTTTCTTAATACAATGGGTTCATTGGAAAATCTCTAGAAAAACGTGTGGTTTCAGATACGATGCAATGCTGAGATGAACCGAAAGGAGAAGAGACCTTAATGTTGACAAAGTTCTCTCCCTGCGCACCAATCGGATCATTTCTAGAGAACCACCACCACTCCACATTGTGTAAATTAATTGGAAATATTTCTATTCATGGAATATGTAAAATGGTCGAAGAGACTGAGTACCATTGTGTAATTTGGAGAGCAACAGACAAGTATTTAATAGTACTAGAATTATAGAATAAGGAAGTCGCAGTAGTAGTCCAAGTTAGGAAAAGAAAGTTGGAAATGTTAACAGCTGCCTTACATCATCTGACAACCCTCTGGTCTGGTCTCGTCTAAGATTAAGAAAAAGAATATATCTGGATATCAAGACGATGAAATAGATAAACTTGTTTTATTTAAGAAAAAGAAGTCCGGCGTAGCGGATTAAAAATAGAAGTGTGCAGAATTGGGATTGGTACTCAGTCCTCTTATATTGCAATAAGGAATGGAAAAATGGAGTTTTGTAGATATGACATAATTATGAACAGTAGCTAAGGAGGAATGGTGACGTCTGACTACCCAAGTAGAGTGCTGGTGGTCGAATAGACAATAGGGGAGGCGTCCCAGAATGACCGGTAGAAGTGTTCCAAATCATCCCAGTAACAATAATGAAAGTTCCAGACATCATTAAATCCACGAATTATGAGAAAAATGGGGGATAAAATGACCGAGTTGTGTGCTGCAGGAAAAGGGCATGCAAGTGTGATAGAACATGCAACGTAATTTAATGTCATGGTAAGTGCATTACAATGCGTGTATGAATCGCTAAAAATTAAATATAAAAAATTCATTGTTAAATATTATCACCTCAAAGGAATAACTTATCACAAAGCTGGAAAATTTTACGCATATATATATAAAGCTAAACGTCCTAAAACTCGCTGTGAAATGCATTATGAAATTACTGAGTGGAAGCTTCTTTGGTTCATCACTTAAAAACAATACTTTTTGTTCTAAATCTTGCCGGGGGTGGGGGAAAGTTTTAATCATCCATTCATACACACATTTCCTTGTTCCATCAACTAAAAGATCCCTCCAGTGAGTCTTTATAACTTGTTAAAGGCAGCAATATTTACATCTTTTACGTAATCTTCAAATTTGATAAGCTTTTGTAGGACATCTTGAATAGAGGATTTGTCATCTTCCACCGTACAAATGATGGATAATTTATGGATTCCGTAGGCTATGGGAGTCAACTGACTTGCTCCCCATTTTAATCCGTCCAAAGTCACCGCCCGTACCAGATCTTCAAGTTCATTCATGTCAGTTTCATCGTCCTTAGGTTTGACTTCGAGGAGTATCGCGTAAGTGTTTGAGAATTCTGAATACGTCACATTTTCATCAGAGTCCTTTTCCTCCGTGATGTTCCTCATTTCTTTCTCTGAAACTGCCTTCCCATTTGGTATGTCTGGAATATCTTCGCATTTTGTAACAATTTCACATTTTGGAATAACTTCGCAGTTTTCCTCCTGAGCTTTGATGATAATGTTCTTCTCTTCTACGTCGTCTTTAACCGTCTTCACCGGTGCGGTAAATCCATTTAAACCTAGACTAAGTTCAAGTTCTGCGCAAATGGCTTTGATATGCTTGTGCCATCTGAATACGTGAGGATATTTGTTGCTATTAACAGCGTGATTAATATGGCTAAAAACGACTAGATCACTTTTCGAAGGGACGTATCCTTGGATATAACTTTTGTCTTTTAAAAACTCATTTAAAGCTTTTAGGCCACTGTCAGATGCGACGTCCCCCAGCTGGTCTAAGAATCTGAAATGCAAAAGAAGTTGTCAAAGTACACTCGTTGTTAACACGGTATGCAAACTGCCAAGATAGCATTGTTTCAATTAAATTTAGGCCAGCAAAATAAATATTGTAAATATCTTGAAATATATATTACGTTCGTTCGAACTAATTCATTAATGTGATGAAAAAATTGTCTGCTGATGATAGTGAAACATTCAACAGAAATAATGCACACTCATCGCATGATCAAACTATTATAAAGAATATTCATTAATGAGCGACGCGTAACTCCAAAGATTCTTTCAGCCTGTAGCCAAAAACTAATTTCTTTCCGCTTATTACTTTTACACACGGTGCATTTTGAATATTTCACCGACAATCTGCTGCCCATTAAATTTTAATGGTTTGTTACGCTTTAATAAGACACCAAGTTATCATTCCTAGTATAAAATAAAAATTTTAAATATCTACCACCAGAAGTAATTTTCTCCATAAACCTTTTGGCCTCGGTGGTTAATTGTACTAACCACCTGAAACAATAGTTTTTGTTATTGTTTAGCTACTATTACACAAAAGGATGTTTTTTGTCCAGAAAGTGAGCCGTGTAGAATGGGAGACGGGCTTAAAGATATTTTAAGTTTTTTTTTTTAACGTCACTACACTATAATCCAGCCTGTTCCTTCGAATGAAAGGATCCTCATTATGTCTACTTGAGGCTCTAGTTTCCCACATTCGATAAAATTTGTAGTTTCTTCTCTCACACTGAAATAGCTACCCCACAAACCAGTTTTGATGACTTTTGCCCAGCGTTTTGCACAAAAGGCTTAGCGAAGACTAATCAACGTTACACAAGTCGGCAAGGAAGAGGTTTGAATATACTAATACAAACAAGGATTGGCGAAGAATACCCTATCTCCCCAAAAAATGTATATATTGATGGTGGGGGAGGGGATCTTTTTCCAGAAGCATTAAAAAAATTTAACCAGTTTTCAATGGTCTGAAACAAGATGAAAAATAACGTAGTAAGTACACAGTTGAGTACACTCGTCAATGCCTCGTTTACTTTTTAAATTAAATACATGTTAAAAAGCTTAGGTGTGTTGTATTTTTAAGGGTAACCCTTATAATAACTTTCAAATATAATCGCATACCAGATACATCCATGTTACAAATAGTTACTACATTAGAAATTATTTAACCCCAAAAATCCACTAGATTGAGAATTTAAAAGAAACCTGGGTTTTTCCAGAAGTGAAAATTGAATTAATTCCAAACTAATTTTAAAGTGTTTCCTACATTCCACTTTAAGAACGATCAAAAATACTATCAACACACACACACACACGAAAATCTAACGTATTAAATAGGGATATCAGCATCTTCAGTTTGCTTAAATCTCCTTCAATCATTATGCATTAAAAAGTTCTCTACTTTTAAATGAATTCAAAATCTCATTCTCCATAGAAGACTTAAATACAAAAACTGTGGTAGAGAGTAACACTACGATAAAATGTCCAACCATACGCCAACAAGGAAAGCACAAAGGCTTTTTTACACTTACACAAAATTAAACCAAGATGAACATTCAAATGTAGCAAAATCATTTTGTGAAAAGCCGTTTGACAATTTGACTATCAAAATAATTTTAATACATTTTACGCAATCGCCGCTCCATCTACCAGTGCGATAGTGAGGTACGACTACATTGTAAAGGCGACCTATTTTACAAGTGGCAATTGGATTTTTTTTTTAATTAATTACTACCAACTTGTTTTTCTACTTTCCGTCAAACTATTTTGTGCGTTAATATTACTGTTGAATGTACAGTGTGTTCTATTTAAATGGAACCGGAGGGAGTAATTATAGACTTTTACAGATTTGTGACGGTGAAGGTAAATAAAAAGGTAATAAAAGGTAACAACATTTTTTCCCAATCTTTCTTGCTCCCATTTAGATTGAACGATAGGGAGTAATAAAGATTGGAAAGGATATTGGTACCTTTACCTTTATTCTCACAAATCTCGGGGAGGGGGGCTTAATTACTCCCCATGATTCTATTTAAATGGAACACCCTGTAGTTACGGAAAAAGCTTGCCTGAAAACAAAATTACTAATTGGTAATACTCTTCCATTTCTTTGAATAATAATTTTTTTTAATTATTACTAAGCAGTAATATTTGGTTTTCAGAGTTTCTAGACGAGCATTTTCCTGAAATTGTTGGATGTTGAGGCTAACTAACATTTGCAATGTACGGATCGATTAGAAGCGATAACGAGCTAAATTTTGTGAAGATTAAGGTAGTCGATTATAAATATGTTTATCCGACTAGCTGAATTAATGTAAAGTCTAGCGAATCGGAATTGTGTGAAAGGTGTATAATGGAAAGACAATGAATGAATAATGAACTGTAAGCATGACTTCTTAATTTGTTTATTTTAATCTCCAGTTTTTTCCGATCCCTTTTCTATCTTTTCTATTAGGAATTAGGGCACGATAAAATGAAGCAACTTCTGCCTAATCAATAGCACTTATATTAATGTCAACAAAATGTTTAGTGTCAGTAACTAATTTTTTAATTTAAAACTTTCCATTCTTAGGCTGATGCGGTCAGAATTAGAATTGTTACACGTAAAAATTTATATACACCATCGTGCAAGGTTTACAGAACTTGACGTTGTTTGGAGTCCCGTACGATACTCTAAAACTTCGTGACCGAAAACCGACAGGCTTATACATAGGCCTATATCACAACTTAACCCCCAACCCCAGCCCAAAGTTGAAACACCAACAAATTCTCTTAGTGAAGAACTTTCCTCATTCTGAACAACAATGACCAATTCAAAATTTTGCTTATTGCTCGTAATAATTGTGGCATATCATTTTAACAAGTTATGTATATATAAACAAGGTCGGTAATTTAGGGTGACAAAAACAGTCGCCGTCATAGTCAATAATGAAGTACAACAGTTATTTACAAGTTGCTGAAAGAATGTCTGCCGCAATAGTCCTCCATATAACCAGCAATGACACTAAACAAAAATAGTCATGCTTTTCAACATGCTTCAAGACCACAAAAGTTATAATGAAACAAAAAGGAAAAAAAAAAAAGGGATAATGGAAACGAAGAAATTAAAAAAGCTTTTAATTTTCGATGACTATTACAAAGGGGAAGAAAGTTATTTCACTCTCGTTAACACAACTTAAAACTGACTTTGGTATCTGGTTATATGAAAGAACGGTTTTATATTCGGCCCGCAGACTAACATTAAATGCAGATCTTAACATAGAAACCATAGACCAAAATTAGTTTCACATTCAATGTTACAAAGAGTGAGAGAGAAATATGAATATACTGAATTCAGAAGTGAATTTAATAAATGAAATAGGTAAAGCTGCAATCCACCTGGTAACAATTCATTTTTCCATATAAATAAATAAAAAAAGTCAACAACAAACAATGAATGCGTGTGATCTTGAATTCATGAGTGACTGGTGCGCTGCTATCTTACTCGTAAATCCAGTCATGCGTAGCTTGAGTCCAACTGACAAGCTCTTCAGGTTTGAACCAAAGGCTGATCTCCTGGTTGGCGACTCCACAGAATCAGACCCGTGGATAATGTTTCTGCAAAGGTGAAGAGAATAAGGTGTACTCCAGACACTCAGTCACTCTTATAATCCAAAGTTTCCTTTCAATTCAGAAATCCTACTCTAAAGACCTATGTGGAACACCAGCTTGCTATACAGATCATGCAATGAAATGGTAAAATCTGAAGGAATTGAATGCTGACAGTAAACTCGTGTATGTGAAATGTATAACCTACAAACCCAATTGCATCGTTATTAAAATTTCAATTAAACATTATCAGGCAAACATTTTGTATGTACCCTCCTTAAGTACCAGTGCCAGTATAATGAGTGGCACCAGGTTGCAAAAAGGGATTTAATCTTGGCATTTTAAACACAACCCTAGTACCTTGATGCTATTCAAGTTCTAGTTACAAATGCCAAAAAGTTTAGAGACGAAAATGGTAATTAACGAGTAACTGAAAAGCGGGCGAATGACATGAATGAGAAGAGGATAAAAAATATGGAAATAAAGGGTAAAAAACAACTAATTCTTTTACCTTCCAACTTCAATACAAAAGTCTCCTCGAATGGTACCAGGCTTTGAATCTGCGGGTTTGGTTTCTCCCATCATCTGGCGAGCGGTCTTCACAATTCCAGTTCCTTCCCAGACCATGGCAACTAAAGGTCCCGAAGCCATGTACTTCACCAAACCAGGGAAGAAGGGTTTGTCAGAAAGATCAGCATAGTGCTTTTCCAGATGATCTTGAGATGCCTGCAATACAAAATCATCTCTTTAGTGTTTAGTTTAGCTAACTCCCACTTCTTAAGAGAACTTTAAATTCTTAAAGGATTTGCTTTAATATCAGCATCCTCCAGCCACCTATTTCAATTCCCCAGAATAAACATAATTTATAGGCACCGCTAATATAAGGCCAATGACTGACGACAATTTAAATTAATGAGAAGTATTTCAATCTATTTTAGTTCAATAACTTAATTTCTAGAAATTACATGCAATATAAAATCTCAAGGAAAAAAGAGTGCCTGCCTTTTTATACAGTTAATCCAATCTTAATTAAGGGTACAAATCATGTTGAATTATGCGTAAGAATAATGATAATAGCAACGTACTCTAATACTCAAAAACTTTTGACTAGTGGTCAATTTGTAATTGTAAAGTTTAAGCAATCATTTCAAAAGATGGGTTAAATATTAAGTTTTATTCAATATAACATAAGAGTACATTTTCAAAATTTTTGTTATCAAACCAACATTAGATTTATATAGATTGTAGATCAACTCGACTAAATTTACACTGCTTTTTTTTCACATCAATGGCCTTCTTTATAGTCTAATAATTACAGTACCAATCCTTCACCTTCTAACATTTTGGCAAAATTTCTCATGGAAGAATTATAATAGTCTAGTATAGTCTAGCCTAGCCCAGTGGTATTCAATACATTGTTTGTGACTGCCCTCAATGCATGAGCAAGTTATTTAACTAATACAAAGTTGTAAATTAAAAGTGGCTAGTGTGTAATCAAAATGTGCCAGTGCCATGAAAAAAATTAGGTGCATTGTATATAAATGGGAACAGGTACTTGTTTGTATGTGGAAAGAAAAGATCAGCCATGTTGTTGCACCATGAAATAGTGTGTATTCGAAATTGATACAATACGAATAAACAGCATGGTACTGCGCATCATTGTTTTCAGAGCATCTCCCATCACTGTTATTATGCGCAAAGTATTACCCCTTTTTTGGATCTAAATGCGCGTGAGAAACAATATTAAGAAAAATAAAGTCTATTATTATTATTATTATTATGAATAAATAATAAACGCTGGTTACCGATGAACATTTAAATGAGCCTCAGAGATTGGCTCTATCAAAAAGGGAAACTGCTATTAACAGAATATTACAGAAGTTTTATTTTACCCCCTCCACCAACCATTCTAATTAGGGTTGCACCAGATACGAATTTTTCATATCTGGCAAGATACTGGATATGGCCCTATCTATCCAGCTAGATATATATTATTAGGTCCTGTATTATTTTCACACTTGTATTGCTGTCTCTTGTTTTGCATTGGGGGCAAGCGCCCCCCCCCCCCCCCCCAAATATAAGATAAATAATAAATTAAGTATATTCAGACACTTAATTGTTTTCTCCTCTTTCAGGTTCTTGTGTTGTATTAAACTATTAAGTATTAATCATGACAAGTTTTGTGTGGTCACTGTATACAATAAATCAGGGGTGGGGAACCTGCGGCCTTTTGGGGTACTAGTTGCAGCCTTCTGCCTACTTGACATTCAGAATTCATACCGTACGATAATGGACAGCAACTGATACCCTTTTAGGGCTTTAGGCTATTTCATTAGATCATGGTTTCAGCTTCACTGCTTCTTACACATACAAGCCTTCTTTATGGCTTGAACAATAGGAAACCTACTGTTGTGAATCAACGTTTTTGTATGTGACTCAAATCAAAATGTGCTTGAGATCTCAGATGATGAATATGCACCTGTAGGACCAACTAAAACTACGGTTAACGATGTTGGAACCAAATGTACGACTCCTGTCCTGCAATAAGCAGTCACAAAAAAGTCATTAAATGGTTTATCACTTTATATTAACATCATTTCACTTAATATCATTTTTCACTTAATATTAGTTCTATTGTCAATTATTCCCCCCCCCCCCCCAAAAAAAATAAATGCACTTGCTGAATTTTTTATTTATTATAAAAACCCTCATGCATTATCAAGTTTGATTTAAAATTAGTAAATATGTAGATTGTAGACTAAAATATGACATTTTGTTGTACTGTATATGTTAAATACTCAGCATGCGGCCTAATAGGGTCTTGGTTAAATGAAATGCGGCCTTCCAATGAAAAAAGGTTCCCCACCCCTGCAATAAATGATCGTAGGGATATCACTGCAAAGTGTAATATTTGCCAAAAGATTATCAAATGTGGGACAGAGAAAGTCATAGCCAAAAGTCTTTTAGCACAACACCTTCATAACCATTTGAAGATTAATCACCCAAAGGAATATGCTGAAGCCAAAAACGAAAATGACAAAAGAAGAATAGCTGCAATTGCATCAAAGGAAATAGGCATAGATAGAATACGGGCTAGACCATCAACTTCTACTGGCAGTATTCTGAAAGAAAAGAAAATGAACCAAATGAGTAAGCAGATCTCAATAGAGCAGTGGTCAGCAAACTTTTTTTGGGTATTACCCCAAAATATATTTCAGGACGTAAATTCGTAATATTCTAAAATTTAGAATAATCCCACATTTATGTAACAAAATAAAATAAAAATATATGAAAAAAATATCAGCACAAAGTGTCTTTCATACCGCACGCATTACCCCCAAAAGTTTTAAATTTACCCCAGTTCCCCAACCACTGCAATAGAGGAAAGCTTTTCATCTAAAAAAATATGGGACATCAATGACTCCAGGCCTGTGATGATTCACCATAAAATTGGCATGATGATGGCTTTGGACAACCAGCCATTTACTTTAGTTGAAGATGATGGTTTTATTGATCTAATGGCCTACCTCCAACCCAGATATCTCTTACCGAGCAGAAGATACTTCTCTGATACTATAATTCCTCGTCTTTATAATGAGTTCAAGTCTAAAATTGCTCAGAAGCTGGAAGTAGTAAAGCATGTCAGCTTTTCTTCAGATATATGGACATGCACAACCTCTCAAGAAAGTTTTATATCATTCTTGGGTCAGTGGATAGGTAAAGATTTTGAAAGATACGATGCTGTGCTACATGCCTCTCATTTCTCAGGGTTGCATACTGGCAAAAATATATCTGAAAAGTTTCGCTCTATGTGGGATAGTTGGGATCTTGATGCAAATAAGAGAAATTTATTGGCGAGGGATGGAGCTAGTAATATGGCTCTTGGTAGTGACCTGGCTGAAATACCTTCAATACACTGCAGCATTCATTTACTCCAACTGGTTATTAGTGATTCAATCATGGTTCAGAGGAGTGTAATTGATATCCTTGCAAAAAGTCGCCGCCTTGCAACTTGCTTTAATCATTCTCCTTTGGCCTGTAACAATTTCAAACACATTTAAGTGCAGCAAAATCTTGAGCCTCTCCATTGGTTCAAGATGTTCCAACACGTTGGAACTGCATATTTGATGCTAGAAAGATTATATAAATTAAAAATTCCAATGCAACTGTATTTGGCTGATCGTAGTGAATTACCTACCATCACATCCTTCAAGCAGACACTGATACAAAATCTCCTTAAAATATTAAAACCATTCTTCCGACTAACTCAGGAAATGAGTTTGAAAAAATCAACTTTGTCTTCCATAATCCCAAGCATTTGTATTTTACAGAGATTTCTTTCAAAGATTGGCCATGATTACCAAGATGTTCAAACAGAGAGAGAATTCCTGACTTCTCTTCAAGCACATTTCTTGTTGGAGAGTAATGATGGGAAGTCTTTGAACATAATGAAAAACAGGGCTTATGTGACTGCGACTGCAATAGATCTGTGGTATAAGTTATCTTTCTTTCAACAAGATCAAAAAGAGCAGGCTAAATCCTGGCTGATTGAAGTAGTCATAGGTACTGAAAATAATGAAGGTGGTAATGATTCTAATGAAAGTGGAAGTGAAAGAAGCTCAAATTCCAGTTCTCCTATAGATGCAAAAGAGGAAAGACAGAGGACATTCTTGAAGCACATTTTATGGAGATCACAAAAGGAGAGCAATCTGGGGAATAAGTTACAAGAGAAGAAAGGTTGAAAAAAAGACTGCTGTTCTACTGATTGCAAGGGAGTTAGACCAATATGCATCTGAACCTCTTGTAGATAGGAAATGCTGTCCAGTTCAAATTTGGAAGCAGGAGGACCGATTTCCTCTCCTTAAAACTATTATTTCAAAGCTTCTCTGCACACTGCATCCTCTGTATTTTCAGAGAGAATGTTTTCTGAATATGGAAACATCTATGAAGCAAGGTGATTCCGAATATTGCCTAAAAGAGGAGAAATGCTCTTGTTTCTGCACCACAATGGAAAAAAGTTCTAAATCACTGGTGGTGGGTTTTTTTTTTTTATTCTGAAGACTTCCAGTCTGAATACCAGCAGTATCTGACCTACACAATACTGCCCTCCACTCATTGATTTCATTCCAGGCATTTTGTATTTTATTCAATGTAGTGTTTTACATTTGTCAAGCTTGTAATGTTTTGAAAATAAAGGAAAAAGAAAAAAAGAATGGAAAGCAAGTGCAGGGTCTGGCAATATTTTACTCTTTTTAAAAAATTTAATGCCTGGATGTTTTTATGAAAAGCTCTGATTATATTAATAGAACTGTAATCATTAAGGATGGACTGATGTTTTATTTATTCTTGTCATCAGTATTGTGTTTATTTAATATAAAAAGTTGCTGGACTGGTTTAGGGGTAGGCCCTGGAGGGCTTTCCATTTTTTTGTATATAAAAATATTTGTAATGTGTTATCATATTATGGCAGATTTTCATAGAGGTGTTAATTTTCCAATGTCTTGGCCTATATCTGGCTGGATATGACCCATATCCTGCTGGATACTGGATATTTCACAATATCCAGCCAGATATCATATCCAGTGGACCCCTAATTCTAATATATTCAATTACATATGAAAAAGTAGGATGTTAAGTTAATAGTATTACATTTTATTAGAGGTACAATTCATGGTACTGGGTCATTCCATGTCAGTTCAACGGAATTTTGGGTTGAAAAAATGTGACCATCACTGATTTTTTTGAAAATTGGCACACTTATAGATCTGAGAAAAACAGAATGGCACTTGTTTCAACACTAGGTCATATGGTTCCAGAGATATGGCCATTCAAATTTTGTAAAAAAAAGGTCAATTTCCAAGGTCATACCACATTTCAACATGAAATATCTTGGCTCTTATTGCACTTACAGAGACCATTTAAACACTATTTTAAAGCTTTTAAGCAGATTTACAACTCTGTTTCTGTTCATATTTTACCTCGGTGGTCAAAAAAAAAATCTTATTTTTGACCTTTGACCTTGTGTAGGTCATTTGATGTTACAACCAATTTTTTTTTTTTTTCTCCTTTCACCCAATTTTGGGTACACATGTCTACCTTAACCTAAAACAAGATATTTAGTGTTGATTAAGTTAGTATAGACACTACAGCCATTTCAGTGGACCATACCTACCTCCATTTTGACCAAGTACCTTTTTCCACCAAACTTTGGAGCGCTGTTTCTTTGGAACTGTTTGAGCTAGAGTGCTGAGAAAAGTACCATTAGATTTGTCCAACTGAGATCTATAATGTCTGCTATTTTTAAGACAATTTGCCTTTTAATATGTATATTAAAATAACCTATTCCTTTATATTTACCAATTGAGTTATAAGAACCGATTCTTGTCTACTGGGTGAAACCATGAAAAAAAGATGCATCAACATAACTTTATATTTAAAAAAGGCAGTTATTAAGTATTTATGATAAATTTTGTGAAAGCCATTGTTACATTGCTTAGTGCAAATGCAGACAGAATGTGTTCCACTGGCACCTGGCAACACATTCTTTTGGCTGAAGCTCTGCAAATTTTGAAAATCCCATTTTAAATGTTGGATGGTTTGTTTTAAAAAGCTCAAATGCTGCTTTTAGGTTGCATAAGATTAGCAATTTTTGTCTTCTTTCCCACGTACCATCAGCTCCTTTTACAGAAACAGTCTTTCAACCATGGCATTTGTCTACTCACATCTGGCGAATGATAGAAGTCAATTACTTTGGCAGCAGTTTCACTATTCAGGCATTTCCCCAAACACGGATTAGGAGTTGAAAGCACTCCCTTCTCCCTCACCAAACTCTCTGCTTGCCTAGCCATGTAATCTGAGCACTTAAATTCTTCTCTGATCTTTACTTGTGTCCATCTTTTTGGTAGGATAGTAAGAATTGTCAGTTTTTCACTTCGACTTGTCACTTGATTAAATTTCTTTTTGTTGAAGAATCTCCAGTTCTGTATCATCTGAGTCACTGCATGAAATTGGTTGTTTATTTGCAAGTTTAAGCTCTCTTTTCACAACTACTACTACTTTCCTCAACTTTCTCTTAGCGTAACCAGGGATGTCAGAGTGTTTACATGGTTTTATTGGGGGCTCATCAAGTGTGGCCAATGAAGCATTGAATTTACTAAGCTCATACTACATTTCAACTACATCTCCTCTAGCTCAGATGGGGCGCTTGAGGCGGATGGTGATTTTTCAAGTGGTTCACATTCAGGCATTGGGGATGGACAATTTGCTAGTATATTTAGACATGTTGCACATGCTTTATGATTATTTGTTAGTTTCAATTCAGGATTTTGATCAATCAAATTTTTAGTCAATGCACAAATGCCTTTTTTCACTTTTCCTGTGTTTTTTAAATGGGTCACAACAGAACCTGCCCATATTCAAACTGCTGAAATCCATGTTTATCTAAAAAGAAAAAAAAAAACGTAGCTTAAAAACCAGGGTTGGGTTCAATTACACATTTTTTTTATTTTTCTTCAAATTAACTAGTTAGTATTGTACTTCACAATTTCAAGATCAATTGCAATTATAAATATAACGATCTATTCTATATATCTAAAATATATCTATCTAAGTATAACTAAATAAACTATCAAAGGTTTATTTTCATTGGATGATGTATGACTGCCAGATCTAGGGGTATAATTTTTAACAATTGACATTAATTGATCAATTACATCAGTTATAACTCAAAAATCAATTACCGTACCTTTATTTTTATTTTATTTTGAATCAATTACAATTAATGGAAATTAGGATCAATTAATTAAAAATACAATTATAATTATTCATTGTATCCAACTCTGTAAAAATCTATTTTTGCTTAGATGGCACAAATAAAATTTGCGACCTACTGATCTTGTTTCAGAGGTCTACAACAAGAAAAAATGTGCAGTTTGATTTACAGATTGGAATAAATAGAGATACCAAAAAAATCCTTGCTCCAAGGTTTAAATAAGCTTATTTTCACATGGGTACATACTGTTGGTACACAATGAATAAATACACAAAGTTAAGTAATTCTATTAAAACTCGTGTAACTCCTAAAACTGAACTTAATCTATAGGATGGTACTTACATACGTACACAGCTTTACCTTTAAACAGGATAGCAGGTTCGAAGTTCTTCACACTTTGAATGTCCATATAAATTAATTAATTATGTAATTTAAATTATCTATATTATATAATTCTCTGAAATATACAAAAAAAATTAAATTTTATGGCCAGATACTTATTCAACCAAATAACTGGGTTAGGTTAGATAATTACCAATTTTTTTTTAAATTAGCAGACATTATATATATATATATATATATATATATATATATATATCTTGGGTAAGAAAAATCTAATGGTATTTTTCTCAATACTAGCTCAAACAGTTCCAAAGATACAGTGCTCCAAAGTTTGGTGGGAAAAGGTACTTGGTCAAAATGGAGGTGGTTATAGTCCACTGAAATGGCTGTAGCATCTATACTAACTTAACACTAAATATCTTGTTTTAGGTTAAGGTAGACATGTGTACCCAAAATTGGGTGAAATGAGAAAAAAATCTGTTGTGACATCAAATGACCTACACAAGGTCAAAGGTAAAAAATAAGAAACTTTTTTTTTACCACTGAGGATAGCATAGTGGAAGTAAAGCGAAGAGGAGATAGACTGGTGACTGAGAATGAATTATAGGGAACATGTACTCAATATAATCAGTGCATACACACCCCAAAGTGGATGTCTGGATGACATTAAGGAAGCATTCTGGAGGTTATTGGAGGAAGAAATGGAGAGTATTGCCAATGATGAACGAGTGGTGTGGGGGGGGAGATATGAATGGACATGTTGGTGATCATAACGATGGAGTGGTCAGAGTGCACGGTGGTCATGGCTATGGAGAGGCAAACATGGATGGTGAGTGTGTTGGATATGGCTGTATCGTTTGATCTAGCGATTATAAATACATTTTTCAGAAAGAGGGAGGAGCATGTTATTACATACAAGAGTGGAGGCAGAACACCGCAAATTGATTTCATACTGTATAGGAGGGTGCAATTGGCCGAGGTGAGGGACTGCAAAGTTATTCCAGGAGACCATGTGACGCCACAACACCGGTTGGTAGTCATAGATGTGATGTTGAAAAGATGAAGAAAGACCCAAGGAACAACAGTGAGGAGAATTAGGTGGTACAAACAGAGAGGAGGGGAAGAAATGGGAATTTAGAGAGAAAGTGTTGAGTGAAACCATGTTGTTGAACAGAATGGTGGGTACATAACGCGAATGTCATGAGAATGGTAGGTAGAGACATATTGGGGGAAACATCAGGTAAAATGTGGGAAGATAAGGAAGGATGGTGGTGGAGTGATGAGATCCAAAGAGCACTACGAAGTAAGAGAGAAACTAAGAAGTTATGGGAAGAATCGAGGAGTGAAGAGTGTAAGGTGGTATATAAAGAAGCAAAGAGCAGTGGCGAGAGCAAAGGCGGAGGCATATCGGCAGATGTATGAGGATTTAGAGGATCGTGAAGGACAAAAGAAGATATACAGATTGGCTAAGAGCAGAAATAGAGTGAAAAGACATTACACAGGTAAAACAAATTAAGGGAAGGGAGGGGTGGTGCTGCAAAGAGATGGAGAGAGAGAGGATAGATGGAAGGAATATTTTGAGGAATTATTAAATAAAGAAAACCAAAGATCTTTCTATGAGGATGGATTACCAAATGTAGCTATGACAGAACAAGTTGGGAGGATGGGAGTGAGTCATGCTCTGAATAGGATGAAAAATAAGTGACTGGCCCAGATGAGATACCAGGCGAGGCATGGAAGGCACTGGGAGATGAGGGGGTGGATCTGGTGTGGGATCTAATGCAGAAGTTGTTTGACCAGGAGGTGATTCCGGATGAGTGGCGGACCAGCATCATAGTGCCTATATTCAAAGAGAAGGGAGATGTACAAGATTGCATGAATTATAGAGGGATCAAGCTAATATCACATACAATGAAGATATGGGAGCGAATAGTGGAGAGTAGGTTGAGAGACGAAGTGTCAGTGGAACAGTTTGGATTTATGCCAGGAAGGAGAATGACAGATGCAGTTTTTGCATTGAAACAGTTGGCAGAGAGGGGCAGAAGGCATATGATAGGATACCACGGCAGGAAGTTTGGAGATGCTTAAGGGAAAAGATGGTACCGGAGAAGTATGTTAAACTGATCAAGGGGATGTACAGGGGAGTAACAACTAAGGTGAGGAGTAGCGTGGGTGTGTCAGAGAGCTTTGGGGTGGAAGTTGGTCTGCACCAAGGATCAGCTTTGAGCCCCTTCCTTTTCAATGTGGTATTCGATGTGTTGACAGACAGGATTAGAGGGGAGGCGCCATGGTGCATGATGTATGCAGGCGATGTTGTGTTGAGTGGGGAGACGAAAGAGGAGGTGGAGCAGCAGTTGGAAAATTGGAGAGGCATTGGAAAGTAGGGGGATGAGAATTAGCCGAAAGAAGACCGAATATATGAGATGTGATGTGCAGCAGGACCGAGGAGGGGAAGTGACATTGAGTGGAGAGCGTGTTAAGATGGTGGAGTATTTCAAATACTTAGGGTCAACAGTGGATGCAGAGAGAGAGAGATAAAATGTAGAATACAGTCGGGGTAGAAGAACTGGAGAGACATATCAGGGGTGCTCTGTGATAAGAGGGTCCCAGTGAAACTGAAGGGAAAGGTATTCAAAACAGTGGTGAGGCCAGCAATGTTGTATGGAATGGAGACTGTACCAATGAAGAGCAATGAAAGAAAAATTGATGTGGCTGAAATGAAGATGTTGAGATGGATGTGTGGAGTGACGAGGAGGGATAGGGTCAGAAATGAGCATATAAGAGGAACAGTGAAGGTGGCAGAAGCATCTAAGAAGGTGCAGGAGGCCAGGCTGAGGTGGTATGGACACATCAGGAGAAGAGAGGAGGAGTATGTGGGGCACAGAGTGCTGGAGATAGAGTTGCCGGGACGGAGAAGAGGATGAAGACCAAAGATGAGATGGAGGGACTGTGTGGTGGCGGACATCAGGGAGGATGACTTGGAGGATGTGGTATACGACAGAGGAGAGTGGAGAAGACGAACCAAAAACAGCGACCCCATGTAAAGATGGGATAATAAGCTGCGGAAGAAGTAGTAATAGTACAATATGAATGGTAAAAGTTGTAGATCTGCTTAAAAGCTTTAAAATATTGTAATAGGAGCCGAGATATTTCATGTTGAAATATGGTATGACCTTGGAAATTGACTTTTTTTTACAAAATTTGAAGGGCCATCCATATCTCCAGAACCATATCACCTAGTGTTGAAACAAGCATCATTCTGTTTTTCTCAGAGATCTATAGGTGTGCCAATTTTTAAAAAAAATCAGTAATGGTCACATTTTTTTTTCACCATTGAACTGACATGGAATGACCTTACTATTAAATATTTCCACCACCCAAATTTGACCCTTCACATTTTTCTAGCACTAAAATACCACTGGTTTAAGTTCCATATTAAAGGTTTTTTTTATATATATACACAAAATCTGGACACTTCCCTGGAATGCATTATCCTTAATCTTTTAACTTAGGTATAAAGGAATTTAATTTCAACTTCAAATCTGACTAAAAAATGCAATGTTTAAACAAATTTCCATATCACACACGATTGTGGCTCATCTTCACTCATTGCATCCAGATGTCTTTAAACTCACTTTGGTATAAGAAAATTTTCAATCTAAATTATTCAGGATGGTTTGTCATAGCCCAACCTAGCATGGGGAGAAAATCTAAATTTCAAATTATCCAAACTAAAAAGTCCTTCAATCAAACTACAAAATGTTTTATTTATCAACAATTTCCATTTTCAGAATTTTTAGGCCCTTTGCATGAACAAAATGCGCAATTTCTAACCATTTGCTTTAATTTAAGCTAATAGCTTTCAGTTAGCTGATACATAAATTTACTCTTTTACTAATGCCACGTACTTATACTAACTTGCCCATGCTAGAATTACAAATATGAACAAGCTTTCAAAGCTACCAGGTCTTATTTAGCCCAAATGATGATGACCTATTGCAAAAAGAGCAATATAATTGGATCACACTGCAGTCAAACTTTGGAAAACCAATGGCAAAAATTGCCAAAAATTTTACTTAACCCCTTTTTCTCCTCTCTCTACCCCCTACTCTTTCCTTTCTCTCAGGCTAACCTTAGAGTGGATCTTAAGGTCTTTGTTAGCCTTAGCTTCTGTAGATGATGCTACTTGGGCCTATTGAGGTTATCCAAGTTGGATAAATTAACTACCATACAGCTATATTTTATGAAATTTCACAGAATATCAGTTTCAAGTTGGCTAAACTATTTACAAAGGTACTAAGTAGCTTACATTACTTGAGCCAAAGTAGCCCTATAGATTATTTACACAATTTAAAACCATCTTCATTCACAAGTCAAAATTTTTTTTTAAACTATGGAACCTTATGAACCTTATGTTGTTTCGTGCGTTGGTCTCTTCACACGGAGGTCAAGCTGGTGGCCCCGCCTCTAGGTCTGGCCTGGTGGAGGAGCGAGTTGCTTTCTTGTGCTCTCCACCATACATAGCCAGGCACACCCGGCTCATCTGGTAGTGTCCTGAGCCAGGCATCCAGTCTTTTCTTGAAGACCAACTTTGACCCCTGTTACATTTCTGAGGTCCTTAGGAAGATTGTTGAAAAGTCTTGGCCCCCCTGACAACCAAGCTATTTTCCTTCAGGGTTGAGGTCCCGACGACCCCCTGACAACCAAGCTATTTTCCTTCAGGGTTGAGGTCCCTCGTCGGGCCTTTAATTTAGGAACACTACACACTCTGCCTTTCCTATTTTCCAGTGTTGTTCGAATGGTAATTGGGTTTAGTTTTAGGTTTGGTACCAGTTTTTCGATCATTTTCCATATGTAGATTATGATGTACCTCTCTTCTTCTTTCCAGTGAGTACAGATTTAGTTTACATAGTCTTTCCCAGTAGTTGAGTTCTTTGCAGCCATCAATCTTGGCTGTGAAATGCCTTTGCATTTCTTCTAGTTTATTAGTTTCTTCCTTTTTATATGGGGGATGTCAAAACTGAGCAGTATTCAAGTTTTGGTATAATCAGTGTTTTTAGCAGGGGAATCATTACTGTCCTGTCCCTTCTCTTGAACATTCTTAGAACCTGTGGCAACTCTCTCTGCTTTATTTATCACTATCTGATTTTGTGTTTCGAATTTTGCATCATCTGTCATTATTATCCTGAGATCAATTGCTTTCATGCTTCTCTGAATTTCCTGTCTATCTAGAGCATAATATGCAGTCTGTTTAAGTTCTTCTTTTCTACCATATCTCAAGAGCTGAAATTTCTCAGCATTGAATGACGTCTTCTGACCATTTGTATATTTTGTTCGTGTCCCTCTGCAAGGCCTCCACATCATGTACATTGCTGATTTTTCTGCTGATCTTTGTATCATCTGCAAAGGATGTTACTATACTATTGCTGTTTACTCCACTGTCTATGTCTGTTAGCATAATGAACAGGAGTGGGGCCAGTACTGTCCCTTGTGGTACTGAGCTGCATACTTCCGATTCTGATGATGATATACCTTGAATTTTGACAACCTGCAGACGATCACTAAGGAAGTTGCAGATCCATTTTCCCACTTTGCCTGTTATTCCCATGTCTTTAATTTTATGTGCTATTATACCATGATCACATTTATCGAACGCTTTAGCGAAATCTGTGTATATAACATCATAGTTGTCATTGCCTTCCAATGCATCTAGGATATTGTTGTAGTGCTCTATTAGTTGTGATAGGCATGATCTACCTGATCGGAATCCATGCTGATTTTCGTTGAATCTTTCCCTGTCTCCAGGAAATCATAAATTTTCTCTAACTATTCTTTCAAATACTTCGGTGAGGTGGGATGTTAATGACACTGGTATGTAGTTCTTTGCTTGAGATCTGTCCCCTCCTTTATATATAGGGACAATGTTTGCTATTTTCAAGATGCTCAGTATTTCCCCAGTGTCTAGGGATCTTCTCCATATCCAGTATAAAGGTGTAGCTATTTCATTTTTACAGTTTTTAATCAATAATGCGTTCCAATTGTCGGGACCTGCAGCTGAATGTAGTTTCATTTGTCTTATAGCTCTCACTACATCTTCTGGTGTAAAATCAGTGTTATATATACTCCTTGCAATTCCTCTTCAAAGAATGCATTTATGTCAGGTATCGCTTTGTCACTTTTTGGGGTAGTGAAAACCAATTCATATTGAGCTCTCAATGTATCAGATATTTCTAATGGAGCTACTATGTACCACATAATATGGCAAGTCTCCCAAAATCAACTAATGTGATTAAAAATGTATTTTCACAGATCCAGCCTACAAATTTTTCCAATTTTCTTATGTCCACAGTTTCTTCTTTCAGACTACAGTATTAAGCAAAAGGTACATCTAAAAGAATGACATCTGCTGAATTAAGAAGCTCTTGTAAGTTAACATTCCACACAAAAATATTCTTAAGATTTGATGCTATTTAATAATAAATGCTCCAAAATACTTTGAAACACTCAATAAAATAATTATAAGCAACAGACCTTGACATTTTAGTAGTTAGGAATAGTTTTAAATTATATATAGTATTGGGGTATGGTGGCATTTTTTGCATTTTAGTTTAAAGAACCTTTTATTGGCACCTACCAAATTGTTATGCAACTTCTTAGCAACATGAAACTTCTTTTTTAATATCCAGATCAAGAATCAAATGTTAAGGGGTCTTATAAATTCCAAATATGTAATAGCAAAATTCTTCTTAACAAGAAGATATTTTTAATTTGTGGAAATGTAGTTATAAGCGGACCCTGTAATAAAATGCCCTTCTGGTTTTGGGAGAACGATATCTAACCTAGGTGCGAATTTCTCAATGGTCTCTGGATTACTTCCTAATCACCTTTTTTCATTCATTTTTCGGTTTATAATTTCTGTATAATAAACAACAATGTAATAATAAATTTATAATTTCTGTAATTAATAATTATGCAATATTAAATGTAATAAATTTAATTATAAATGTAATAATTATGTAAAAATAATAGAATCTGTATGTTTAGAACAGGAAGATAGTTTTAAAATTTGTGCGAATGTACTTAATGAAAATGCCCCTCCTGTCTCGAGAGAATGGAATCCAACCTAGGTGCGAATTTCTTAACGGTCGATCCCTGAACTGTTTTTCCCTCTTGTTTTGTTTCATTTGTGTTTCTGTATCCACCCGAGGAGGATGCCAGTGGGCGTCGAAACTGTCGTGGAAATAAACTCTGTCTATTAGAGTGGGTTTTTATTCTCATATTTGTATAGGAACAAATTCCCCTGTAATTTACATAAACAAACCAGTTTTTCAGTAAGAGGCAAGGGCAGTGAGGGTGAACCACTGACCCATGAGCTCTTATTCAAATAACTAATTTTTAATATTTTCTACCTTAGTTTTAAAATTATTTTATTCCTCCACCAAAATAAACACCTGATACACTGAAATATTTTTAAACATAGTATACATTTAAAAACGTGCATGTATGTATGTATGTATGTATGTATGACAACCGACTCATGGTGCGTGCCACATGCTCATCTGCCTTACCAGTGAAGAAATGAAATTATTATGCAGCAATTAAACCAACAGCAGCAATTATTTGCTATTTTCAAAAGAATTTTTAAACCAAACAACATTATTACAGCAGCTAGTTTTCAATCATCATCTACCATTGCTCAACACAGAAAATCACTTTCTGATGGTGATTATTTAAGAAGCTTTCAATAAACTGCTCAGATTATTAATATATTTGAAGATTTTCAGAATAAAGATCAAATAATTAAATGTATTAATGAGTTGCCTGTGGCCAGAAAAATGGTCAAAGATAGAATAATTATCATGAACAAAGATGTATCTGATCAACTTTTATTGGATTTGACAAATGCTGGAATGTTTTAAATTTGTTTGGATGAAAGTAAGGATATCACATCACAGGCCCATCTAGCAGTTATTGCAAGATTTTATTCTGAAAATATAATGGAAGAGCTAATTAAATTGATGACACTGCCTGAGAAAACTACAGGACAGGATACTATGAATGAATTGAAGAAGGAATTCATCCAAATGGGTATTAATTTCAGAAATATTTATCTGTGAAGACTGATGGAGCTCTGAGTATGAGTGGGAAAAAATGTTGGATTTGTTCAATTACTTTCTCAATTTTCAGTGTTAGTCATGGTCAAGTTTTGAATTGCTTTGTTGAATTGTCAGAAGAAATAAGATTTTTTTGAATAAAAAGGAACATGAATATCCAGAACTGACTGACATGAATTGGTTGAATGACTTAAATTTTCTCACTGATTTCACATTGCATTATAATGCTTTAAATAAATAGTTGCAAGATCACAGCTATGTTGTATCATCAATGTTTGAAAATATTAAAGCTTTTGAAAAAAAACTATTCTCAAAAGTTCTGGAAGAAAATTGAAATATTTTCCATTATTGCAGAAACACTTCTTGACTTCAAAATATTTTGCAGACAATGAAGAAAATAAATCTGACATGCTCAAAAAGTACAGTACTCTTCAATAATGAGAGATGCCAGACAATCACATTCAGAGAGGTTTTCACAAATCTAACATTGATGCAACATTACAATTCATCCAATTCCCCCATACTATTCAATTTGAAGATCTTCAGTTATCAGCTTTTCATTGGCTAGACATTGGTAATCTAGAAATGGAATTAGTTGACTTTCAAGAAAGTGCAGTATGGAAGACTAAATTTATTGATCTTAATCTGAAGTTACAAGAAAAGGAATTGGAGTCATCAATTTTGGGTGTAACCAGAGAACAACAATCAACAGAGAAACTCTACCAAATTCCTTTGCATCAATGAAAAAGCTAGCATTAGCTCTGCTAACAATGTTTGGTTCATCTTATTCATGTGAACAGTCACTTTCCTCCATGAATTTTGTCAAATCCACCATGAGGAATTGCCTTGGCACAGATATATAAACGTTGGATCAAAACAATAGCAGCTAAAATCCAACAAAAAGTTTCTCACTAAAAATAGTAAGTAAATAAATTATTGCGAGACCCAATTTCATTTTTTTGAAAATCAAAAGTAGCAAAAATGACCCACCAGCAAAAAAGCCTCACCACCAATGACCTAGCCTCAAACTTTTGCAAATTCTATACACACTTGGATGTATCATAATATTAAAGATTTCAGCCACTGAGGAGAGGGTACATGCCATTACATTAATCATCTTTATTATAATTCAGTACTCTACTTTAAATCTATTAATTTAGAGAGATTCATATTTCAGTCTTGGGCTATAGTCATTCCACACAAAAAATTTGTACCTTTCTTCAACCATAATAATTTATGAACCTACTAAGTGAACTAAAATCAAAGTTGGGTTGACCCATCTTGTAATGGTTACTGGTCAAAATATTCCTGAGCCAAAACTTCCCCTAGTCAAAAGTATCAAAGTGATGTCAATGATGGAATAATAGAATCTATATGCATAAAAATAATAGAATCTATCCTTGTATAAAATACTATATAACAGCAAAGAAACAAACCATATGAAAGTATGATATTTTTGTTAGTTTTAATGATATCACAACTTCACCTTCCTTAACCTTTAATGAAAATATTTTAATGGTTAGAAGATGTTTAGACAGGAAAGGGATCTTGGGCATTATAGTTGATAGTGATCTAATATTTTCTAAGCATTGCTAAGAGGCACGAAAAAAGCAAATAAAATGTTAGGTATTATTAAGAAGAATGTTAGTTACAAGAGTAAGTCATCTGTAAATTATATAATTCTTATGTTGGGCTTCACTTAAAAAACTGCATTCAAGCTTGGTCTCCTCATCTTAGACAATATTGATATGCTTGAACTTAAGGTGTGCAACATAGGGTAACCAAGCTTACCCCTAACCTAAGAAGATTGGAATAACCAGCCCAATTTTATTTTATATATATATATATATATATATATATATATATATAAAAGATGGAGAATATAACCAAGAATAAAATGCTGGTTTTTTTTTTTTTTTTACTATGATGATTTGCATTACATAGCATCAGCAAGCCGTGTGTACTCCAGATTGTAACTGCTGATTGCTAGCCTCAAACAAGCATCCAGGTGATCATCTGCCAGAGTGGCTCAGTATTTTCATTTGATGATATTCATGTGTGAAAATGTTGACTCACAAAGGTAGGTTGATCCAAAAAATGCTGTCAAGTACATGGCACTTTTTCTGACATTCAGATACTTTTCTTCAAGAAGTAGGTGCCAAAAGTTTCCATCTTAAAACCTGGATTTGATTTGAATGTAGTTTTGCAGTCAAAATTTCATTCTTGATTGCAGATATGTCCATATCAAACAATAAGGCCATTTTTGATGCAATATCATCAATGTCAAAGTTTGCACCAAATGGGAAGCATATGAAAGTTGCTACAGGTTCTAGTGTTACTAAGTCTTGGAACTGTCTGTTGAAGTCTGTAATAACATTCTGCAACTGTTCAATGTATCGAACACTGTCAAACTGGTCACATTCTTTCCCCTGACTTTCCAGCTCTGACAATGTTTTTGAAGTTCTGCAGTTAGTGTTGCTGCAGCTGTGAGGATACCAGTTCTAGTTTTTGTTTAAAAGCATTCAATGAGGTAATCTTTCAACAAGAGTTTTGTTTTCTGCAACTCTAAGTTTAGCTGATTTAGAAAAGTAGTGGTGACAGTCAAAAAAGCTAAATCTAACAGCCACACTTCGTCTTCCAACTCTTTGTAATGTTTCTTTTAACTTCAGAAAGTCTTTAATTTCAAGCAAGAGATCCCTAAACCTCTGCAGGAATTTACCTCCACTTAGCCACCTGACATCACTGTGCAACAAAAGGTCAGCATGTTCTGCTTTATTTTCTTCTAGCTGAGACCAGAAGAGACGCCTTTGTAGACTTCTCACCCGAATAGAACACGCAATCTTATGGGAAATATCCATAATTTCTTTAATATTCAACATTTTACCACACCATGCTTGTTGGTGAATTATACAGTGATAATTAAAGTAGTTTGGAAACCTTTTGTCACTTTTGCACAGGGCAATGAACCCATTGGAGTGGCCAGTCATAGCAGGTGATCCATCAGTTATGCTCACAAGCTTGTGAAGTAGGAATTGTGTGTCAACACTCACTGAATGCATGAAAAATGTCCTCACCAAGTTTTCCCTCTCAAAGGTAGGATTTTAAGCAGTTCTTCTTTGGCAGTCATATCTTTAAATAAGATTCTAATAAAAATGCATAACTGATGTCAATCACATCTGTCGAGTCATCAAACTGAAGTGAAAGGAACACGCAGTCATGTATGTCTTTCTTCAGTTGTTCCACCAAATTCTCATCCATTACTTCACAACGCTGCATCACAGTGTTTCTGGATAGCTGAAGCTGGTTAATAGCAGACAATATTTCGGATTTATCACAGAAATTCTGAAACGACTTTGCTGCCTCTGTAAATACTACTTTGAATATATTTTTTCTCCATCCTGAGAAGGTCTCTTGTGTTTCTCAAGTACATGGCTCACCCAAAATGATGCAATCATTGCTGCTTTCAATTTTGTGCTAGGCCCTGTAAAGATAGACTGCTGAGCACTAAGTTGAGACTTAAATTCATTGACTTTTCTCTTACATAGCACTTTCAGCTGGGAAATCACCATCATAACGCTTGTGAATAGTTTTAAAATGCCTCTAAATTCCCCCTTTTGACAAAAGCAACGCATGTATGGCAAATTAAACACGCACATTTGGAGTTTTTCATCATAAAAAATATGCCATCTCCCACTCATTGTGAAAGTTGTAAGTTTTTTATTTCTTGGCACTTGGTCCAGCATTCATTTTGATGGTGTTAATGCAATGGGACTGGAGATTGACCTTCATCACCAATTATTCCAAATGACTGACCTGACTCTGAACATGCTCATAACAGCTCAGCTTACTGCAGTATGAAATTTTGGCAGAAATTAAAGTTAGCTCTATCATTTCCTGTGACATTAATTATCTCTCTCTCAGAATTATTAAAGTTATACTTTTTTTTTTGTTGAATGACTGGTGAACACAAAGATAAAACAAATAAATGTTGCTACCAATAATGGAGGTGATAAAGAACACTAATTTTTGGTAGTAACAGTCAGATTGTGTGCTCATTAGTATTGTGAAATGTAAGGTCTCTATTGCTAGGCTAAGCTACTGTCATTCTGGGATCTACTGGTAGATCATGATCAATGTTTTGGCCACCCCTGATTTAGAAGATGAAATTTCCATTATTTTATTGTTTTATCACTTCACATAACTCGTTATTTTTTCATCATAGCCTTTTATTTTATTTGAATCATAGCCTAGGGCCTAAGAAATGTAGCGCACAAATTTTACCCAATTTTCTTGTCAAACAGCCAATCAAACAAGTGTAAATCCTTTGAGAAATATATAAAGCCTAGAAAACCAAAAAACTATCTTTTAGTCATAGCTCACAATATTAACCCATGTAACTGGTTAAAAACACATTTACTAAGCCCAACATAGGCCAGTCAATTGTATAACAAACAAAACTGATATCTAATGCAGCCATCTTTTCAACACAGAAAATAAATTATGAATGTTACAAAAATATGACAAACTAATAAACCCTAGCTGGGTATCCACATCATTTATCAGCTGATACCATTTTTAATTATCAGTATCAGTTATCAGCTAAAAAGTGATATTGGTACATCCCTAGTAACACCACCAAGCTCCCTTTCCTGTCTAACATCCTCTAACCAGTTAGTTCCCTTGCATCTCATAACTCATTTTCATTATTTCTACCAAAATGCATGGCTAATGTAGAGAATTTTTTTAATAAGAAGTGGTATTTCTAGATGTACTTTTTGCTCCTGAATCCAGTGATGATATTCATTTTTGGGGGAAATGGCTAGTTTTGAAGTCATTCAATTTTTAATTTTACATCCAATGAAGAATTCTTGCATTCTGCAGCCAATCAGCCAGATGCGCATCAATTATTACTTTGTCATGGCATGTGATGGCTGCAATCTCATTCATTCGAGCAGTTCAGAAGTATTTAGACAATGATGAGTGAGTACTTGTGGAAAGATATTAAGAGTTGGGTGTTTCAGGAAAGAACATTACTACCATTACTTTGTCCACAAGGACCACACTACCATTCTCCACCATTTCCTCAAGCACACCACCATTTGCTACCCTCCACCAGAATAAGTACATGATGTTAGGTTAGGTTGGGGTTAAGTTAGCATTAGTGTGCTTATTATCAATATTTTTTTTTTGTTTACCCCTCAATTTCCCTCTTCAAAGCCCTGCCCACTTTTCTTGTGATCCAGATTGTTAGGGTAGAAATGGCCTCCATCTCAAAAACTAGCCATTTCCCAAGAACTGAATATTTATTTATTTATTTATTATATATATATATATATATATATATATTTATTCTTTTAGGAAGGAGTTGGCTGCAAAATTATCAATAGACAAGAGGTTGAGCTTGGTTTTAATGCATGGAATACCAGGTACAACAAATCCCTGAATTGGTACAGAATTTAAATTCCATACTGATTCATCAATTTGTAGTACCTGATATTCCATGCATTAAAACCAAGCTCAACCTCTTGTTTATTGATAATTTCATAGTCATCCCCTACCTAAAAGAAAAAAAAATATATATTTTAGTCAACACTGAAAATTCCTATGCTGCACAACTTTTGCACTACCCTGTATATATAACTTTGATATACTATACTTAACCAATCATCAGGGGCAGCGCTGTCCAACTGGTGGCCCGCAAAATGAAATTTTGCCAAATTTCGTTTCTGAATTTTCTTCCCTATTTTGTCATTTCTAGTAGGTAGAACATTCAGCCAGTTCCAAAGTCGTATTAACCAATGATGATGTATGATTATAGGCCTACAATTTTACTTTAATAAGTGTAATTGTGGCCCACTATCTAACTCTTGTAAACATCTTGGCCCGCGGCTTTACAGTATGTCAGATTTTATTATGCAAGTCAGTGTTTTCACAATAAAATTGGTATTAACCAACCGATATTGGTAAAATTTTCAGGATATATTTATGTTTATATGATAAATATACCCTGTGAATTTCAGCTTATAATATCTATCCTTATCAAAGATATTGATAACTTGTTTTGGGGTTGTGAGATTTTATTATGCAACTCGAGGGTTGTTCATCATATTGTAAATAAGTGTATATACAGTAATAGTATAGTTATTGATATTTATTTTTCAATTTCAGATATATAAAGATTGCCATGGGCCGTAAGAAGGACAAACTCAAAAGAGAAACAAGACATTGTAAAATTATTGAGTGATGGGAACACATTGGAAAGATAAGAACAAAGAAACAAACTGGCTTTAAGAATGTCACAGAGAGAGATTTGAGAAAAATTAAAAGGATAATAAGCAAGAAAAGTGGATTGACCAGCAAGGAAATATTTGAAGGAGCTGGTGTTGCGAATGTAGAGAGAAAAGATGCAGAATATTAAGAACAATGGCTAAAGACATGAAAGCAACCAAACTACCACCTTTAAGTAAACATCACAAAGAAAAACGTGTAGTTGGGCAAAAATGTACATGAAAACTGATTTCTCAAAAGTAATTTTTAGTGATGAATGTAGAGCTACATTGGATGGCCCTGATGGCTGGGCTAGAGGTTGGGTCCTTCATGGAAATAGTCAACCAACACGACTTAGAAGACAACAAGGGGGAGGTGGAGTAATGTTTTGGGGTGGTATTGTAGGCAGTAAAATTATAGGACCCTTCAAAGTTGTTGATGGTGTCAAGATAAATGCAGAGAATTATTGTAAGTTCTTGGACAAGACATTTTTTGACTGGTACAGGTCACAAACAAGAGGCTTTAAGCTAAAGAGTATATTCATGCAAGACAATGCTCCTTCACATTCTGCAAAGCTGACTATTGCCCACCTTGCCAAAAAAAGTTTCAAAGACAACAAATTAATGGAATGGCCCCCAGCCTCTCCAGATATTAATCCAATAGAAAACTTGTGGTCCATCATTAAGAGAGATGTATATGAGAATGGAAAACAATATTCAAGCAAAAAAGATCTCTGGGAAGCAATAAAAACTACTACAAGTAATATCAAAGCCGAAACAGTAGAAAAGTTAACAAAATCAATGGATGAAAGACTGATCAAGGTTATAGAATGTCAAGGAGCCCATATTAACATGTAAAATAATATATTGTGTTAATTGTGTTATGTTAATATATGTATTGTGTTTCTGTGGCCTATATCTTTTGAATTTATTTATAAATAAAAATTTATGTTGCACTTAGTTTGTTTGCATAATAAAATCTCACAACCCCAAAACAAGTTATCAATATCTTTGATAAGGATAGATATTATAAGCTGAAATTCACAGGGTATATTTATCATATAAACATAAATATATCCTGAAAATTACCAATATCGGTTGGTTAATACCAATTTTATTGTGAAAACACTGACTTGCATAATAAAATCTGACATACTGTATAGAAGTTGGACAGCACTGATCAAGGGTGTACAGTTGACCTAACAAGGCATTCAATTATTATGGCACTTCAAAACCATAAAACAAATTTTTAACATTTAAAATTAAGAAATTATTTATTTTATTATTAATATAAATGAACAGAGGTGGGGAGTCAGCCAAAAAAATTCTGACTCTTGAGTCAGTTTTTTGAAACTAACTCCTGACTCCCTACAATAATTCTATACACTACAGTATTATAGCTGTAGCAT
Source organism: Bathynomus jamesi (assembly GCA_023014485.1). NCBI lineage: Eukaryota > Metazoa > Arthropoda > Malacostraca > Isopoda > Cirolanidae > Bathynomus > Bathynomus jamesi. Next base: position 245,234 of record JAJOZX010003039.1, read on the forward strand.
TAACCTAATCCTCTTTTCCCATTGGAGAGGGTTAGGGGTCCAAATCTGTATATGTAAGACCTAAGGCGGCCCTCAAACAGAGTTGGGTGAGATGAGCAGACTATCACAAGCCTCAACCCTATGACAGAGGCATTGCACTTAGCTTTAAAGATACACCCTAAGGTACTAAAGGATTTAGCAGAATACATAATAAATCTCAGTCTTAATTAAATTTTATTTTGCTTGATATGTAGATATAAAAATAAATAAATCTTTATAGCAACTAAAATAATTTCTTTCCAATAAATTCCTTTTGAAAATAAAATAATATATAAATTTTAAAATTTTTCTGAAATAGATATTAGAAATTGATCAGTTCTAATTGAATTTATAGCCAATAAGAAAATATTTTAATAAAAAATAGTATTTTACCAATAATTGCAATTTTTCTACAAAATGCAAAAATATACAAATCATTTAAGAGTTGGAAGTCGTTTATTTTTACCAACTCCGACTTCCGACTCTAAAAAAAACTCAAAAAAGGGCCAACTCCCGACTCCTAACTCCCCACCTCTGTAAATGAAGATTATAGAAAATTTTTAAAAACAATACAAAGCTCACAAAACTAATCACGAACAATGACTGCCCACTGTATAGTTAATGTCTAAAATAAACATTACAGACACTACTCTTCACAACATATGGAAAGTCATTCCAAAAATCTATTCCTCCATCATAGGAGACCAAGATCCAGTCAATCTGTTTTCTAATTTTTTTTTTTTATGCCCTCAAAAGAAACCTATTACCAGGCCCTAAAGGGAATTCAAAATCAAAGGTATAATAAATTTTTCACATTTTAAAATTACAGAACAAATGCACAGGGGTATAAAGTCACCAAATATTTTGTGGTTTTGCAATAAGTATTTAAGCTGAAGTTAGGGACTTGCTCAAGGGAAGGTTTAAGAAAGCTGCTAGCGCAGAGTCTAGTGGACCTAAGTTAGTTGGCCCTATGATTGTGTGTGTAGCTAGTGAGATTAATGTAACAGGACAGAAACAATCTAATACAGGAAATACTAATGAAAGATGTAGTGAGGTTGAGCCTAAGCCTGGCCCTAGTCTTAGAGACAAGGATGCAGGCCCAAGTAAAGTTAAGCCTAAGACAAGTGTTAGTGATAAAGATGCAGGTCTAAGTAAAGTTAAGCCTGATGAATGGCACAAAGTCAAAGGTCATTCAAGGAATAGGATTAGAAAGAAAGAATAGTAATCATGTTGTAGCAACTAGCAACAAGGTTTCAGATACTAGGGAATTTAGATGAAGCAGTACAGTGTAAATGTACCATGGTTGGGGACTATTATTAGGAATCAGGACAATGAATTTTGCAGTAAGTGAAGGAAAACCTGTAGAAGAATGAAGAAGTTGCCTGTAACCCAAGGTAATATTATAGTTCATGTAGGTATAAATGACTTAACAAGCAAGGATAAAGATGGTAGATGCAAGTTAAACAGAGGTACAGGGAATTTATAGAAACTTTAAAAAATAGAGAGCAAGTGTTTTATGTGTGGCATTTTACCAAGGATTGGGGTAAGCATGGCATTTATCATTTAAGGCTAAAATTCTACTTGTAAAGTTAAGATGCTATTTAGTGAAGGGGTTCACAGTTCATAGATTTGTGGGATAATTTTTATGAAAGGAGAGAGCTTTACATTAAGAATGGATTACATCTTAGTGGGAGGGGAATTGATTTGTATGGGAGGCTTCTAGAAGAAAATGCAAGTTCTTTGGGGTTTCAAAGATAACTTTAGATCAATAAAGGGCATAAAGCATCAGGGTATAGGTAAAGTAATAGTTAGTCTTAAATACAGATTATCAGGAATAGGCATATCAACTACAGTATCTAGCCAAAGGTTCGGAATCAGTTAAACCAGAGGGGTTGAAGGGTTTTTATACAAATGCATGTAGTCTTTGGAATAAGAAAAATGAATTAGTTATATGATTAGTGAAAATCTGGATATAATCTGCATTAGTGAGGCAGCATTCAATGACATGAGAGCAGAGTACGAGTTAAATAGTTATACTGTACAATGTATATTTATCAGAGAATGGATAGGAAAGGTATGGTTTGGCTTTATACATTAAGAATCATTTAACTTCAGTTCAGAATGAAAGTATTAAATTAGACAATAGGATTGAATTAATTTGGATTGATATCTGTGTTTCAGGCCGAGTATATTCGGGTAGGTGCATTTTACAGACCTCCAAACCAATCGCAGAAGTTGATGACAGTATGGTTCAAGAAATAAATAAAGGTTGTAGTGCTAGAACATTAATTATGAGAGACTTCAACCTGCCTCTATAGACTGGAGCTTTTTAGCAGGAAATAATAGCGAAGGTAACTTCTTCATTGACTATTTTCTAACGCAATTCATAGACAAACCAACCAGGGATCAAGCAGTCTTAGAGCTAGTTCTTTACAATGATCATGAACTTATTAGGGAACTTGCAGGAGTCATTAGGAAATAGTGATCACTGGATCATAACGTTTTTAGATAGAATTAAATAGGGATTTAGTCAACAATGACCATCTACTTCCTTGCTTCTCAAAGGGACTAATAGTAAATTTAGGGAGTTGTTAGACTAAGTAGGATAAGAACAAGAAATTTTTATAGTGAGCACACTCGGGGCCACTTCGGCCCATCAAGGTGGCTCCACTATATAAAATCTGCCTGTACATTGGCAATAACCAATTTTTACAAAATTAATTAATTGTCAATTTAAAACTAAAGATAGAATCTCTGGATCCAGAAGATCAGTTATAATAGGCTACTATCCACAAATATGTTACACTCTATATCTATTTATAACTGACATGCAAATATATCAGATCCAAAGAATCCAGTCAATTTCATTACGGTATCCATCAATACCAGTACCTTGCCAACCAAAAATAAGTCATGGTCCATATCAATTGCGGACTAAGTCACAATTTACAACCATATACATTACAATATATATACTTAGGAGGAAAAGTGGAGGTGTTGCTGTAAAGACTGTACAGTAATGTAGAAACATGTGTGCACCCATTTTGGGTCTCCCATTTCAAGGTGTTTGTGGGGCAAGTGAAGATCATGAGTTTCTCAATACCTCACAGTACTATGGGGCTTGGGGGGCACCACTCAGCAGAGGAATCTCTTTAAATGGGGTGTGTAGGACAGAGAGTATCCCCTAATCCAAGATGCTGCCTCCCTATATCCCACAACACCTGCGTTGAGCTGTGGGATCTATCACCCAAATGCACACATGAAATAAACTAGTACCATTCATGCAATAAAAATGGGCTTAAACACCATCACCAGATGTCTGTCCCTTGCAGACATCAAACTATCCAACCTTCTTTTGAAAGAATCAAGTGTATCTGAAGTCACCACTTCTTCTGTCAGACTGTTCCAAAACTTAATTACTCTGTTTGTAAAACTGTTTTCTTAAATTTGTTCTACATCTTGGCTTAAATAATTTCATGCTATGACCTCTAGTCTGGTTATTGTGATCTTTAATGAAGAGACTCAAAATCTATCTTATCCAACCCTTTTATCATTTTATACACCCCTATCATATCACCCCTTAACCTCCTTTTTAATGAGAACATGTTTAGATACACCAGTCTTTCCTTATATGTCAATTGTCTTAAGAGATGGGATCATTCTTGTTGCTAGTTTCTGTACTTTTTCCAGTTTTTCAATATCTTGTATCAAATAGGGACTATTAAATTGAATACAGTATTCAAGGAGGGGTCTCACATATGAAATGTATAGTTGCTTTATAATATTGGATGATTTGTATTCAATGTGTGTGTGTGTGTGTGTGTCAGTCTAGCATTTGCTTTATTTCTGATTGCCATACAGTGATTTGAGGGTTTAAGTTCATTAGTCACAATGACACCCATCTTTCTCTTTATCATTATTTTTAATTGAAATTCCATTCATATTGTATTCAAATTTTGGATTTTTTGGCCCAATGTGTGTAACCTTGCACTTATCAATATTAAATTTAATCTCCCACTTATCTGCCCAGGCTGTTACTCTAAGTCAGTGGTGCACAAACTTTTTTGATGTGAGGGCCAAACCAACCATCTGTTTTATATGTAGGGGCCAGATATATAGATATTCTATTTTTTCTAAATATGCATTTTTATAACCAGGGGTAATATTTCAGATTTTTCTTTGGGTAGCTAACTTTTTCATTGAATTGAAAAGACCTGTGGGGGCCACATTTGGCCCGCATGCCAGGGTTTGTGCATCACTGCTCTCTTCTTGTATTGTCATTGCTCCTGCTACTGACTTCATTATGGCCTAATTTTGTATCAGCAAATTTTGAGGTTTTACATGATAGGCCCTTTTCTAGATCATTTATATAGACAACAAAAAGCAGAGGTCCCAGCAGGGATGGGGAGTCGGCCAAAACCAACCAACTCCCGACTCTTTCAAATATATAAGTATAAATAAATGTAATAAAGTAGGTACGATAATAATACAGTTTAGTAATTTAATACAATTTTAATGTTGTATTACACAAAAATAAAAATTAACAAAAAGAAATTGATCTCGTATAAAATATTTGAGGGGTTCCAGCACAGGTGAATCAGTGCTTAACACCCAACCATCTCAGATCTTGCTTATGTTTGGTGTATAAGGTAAGTTTGTGCAAGAAAGCCAGCTGTGAAAGTTTCAACTTTCTATGACCATTACTTCACGAGTTATGAAGGTCATAAAAATCAAGGTTAAGGTCAAAATAGCTCAAGGTCAGCATCTTTGGATGCACCTCACACATTCACTAATTATCGTAACCATATGAAACTATGTTTTTGGACTCAGAATGAGCTGTAGAATCCAAAAATGCAACGAAAACAGCAATAGGAGAACAAATAAAAATGTTCACCCTTTTTCAAGGAACGAATTGACCCTTTGACCTTGAAGTTCACACATTTTGGGGAAACATTTCTTTACACAAAATGAAGTTCCACCATTGCACTTTTAATATAAACAATAAAAATATATCTTATTCACCAACTATACTGTCTTAAAGAATTTTTCAAATTTCTGGCAAAATTGCCATATGTATATGCATATATGTACTGTACTGTTAAATAATATATTTTGTGAACATAAATTAATTACTTATTTTATGCCTTTCTTACAGATAAACACGATGGGTAGAAAAGTTTGTGCTGATCCTCTTAAACATAAGAGGAAGATTGAAAAAGCACTTGCGCCAGTCCGTAATACACTGCAAGGAATTCACGGATTAATATATGGAGTTTACATTTGTAAAAATTGTGTTAATGATATCAATAAAATCAAAGCTGAAGACAAAAAAGTCTCTGATATTGTCTCAGATTCAAACTCAGACACTGATGCCACTGCCACAGAAAAACATTCCTCTGCCTATGGGTGTACTACTGAAATAATGTTTGAAGATTTCCAAGGAGATTTAGACACAATTCTTCCAATGCTGAATGTGACACCAGTGAAGACAAGTAAGTTTAAGTATTTTTAAAGTGTTAATTTATGTAGATATTATAGCAACAAAACATCAATATATATAACTACATGTATGAACATTACAACCTTTATATATTTGACAAATTCAGATGTATGCATATCAATTTATATAATGAAGATCAATACAGTTATGATTATATATACGGTATTTACCAAATTCATATGTAATGTACATGTACATCTATAGGCCTACAGTTGATTAAAAAAAGTTATAACAATTTATTTTATTTGTTTTTCAGAGGGTCTGTCACGAAAAGGGAGATCTTCAAAGGCTGAAACAAAATTTGAAATGGCATCAACATCCCTGAAGAGAAAGCTAGAAACTTCATATGACAAGTTTTACACAAGAAAGTGAAGAAAAGCAATCTAAAATGGATGACAATAATTTGTGAGTACTGTATATATATCTGTAGTACCTTCATTAAAGTATACTAAGCCTATATATAGATCATATGTTTGCATATAAATTTACTCAAACATGTATATCATTTTCGCAGGCATGCAGGAGTGATATCTACAAGAATGGTTTCAACCAGCCGCAAAATAAAGAAAGAACATGGCATATTACCAGAAGTTCCACATATTAGCAAAGGTCGGGTTATAACAAAGAAAGAGAAGGAAGCAGTGTGCACTTTCTATGAATCAGATGAAATAAGCAGAATATGTCCAGGCAAGAAGGATTGTCTATCAATTAGGAATCATGAAGGAGAGAAGCAACTACAGCAGAAACGATTGGTGCTTGGTAATTTACGTGAGATTTTTGCTGTTTTCAAGGCAAATGACTAATCCAAAAATAGGTTTCTCATCATTTGCTGCATTGAGACCCAAATGGTGTGTCTTGGCAGGAGCTGGAGGAAAACACACTGTGTGTGTCTGTACCTACCACCAAAATCCCAAACTTCAGCTATCAGCTTTGGGGGAAAAACAACTATCATATAAAGACCTCATTCTCTATGCAGTTTGTGACAGTGAAAAGGAAGAGTGTATGCTACAAAAATGTGCATTGTGTCCAGGAGAAGGTGTTATTGCATTCCTTGAAGGATTGGAATCTGTTCAGGATGCAGTCGGCACCATAATTACATACAAGCAGTGGACTTCCACGGATCGGACAACCCTTATTAACATCGGTGAATCCCTTGAAAACTTCATTAAGTCTTTGGCAACTAGAATTTGTGCACTAACAAGACACACTTATGTGGCTGATGCACAAGCAAGTTTCCTAAAAAAACTGAAAGCTAATCTGATGGTCACTGAAGGTATTCTCCTAGGAGACTTCTCTGAAAACTACTCATTTATTGTACAAGATGCTGCACAAGGTTACCATTGGGAAAATAGTCAGGCAACAGTTCATCCATTTGTGTTCTACTATAAAGTAAATGAAAATGATGTTGAAATTAAAGTTAAAAGTTATTGTTTCATTTCTGATGACATGAAACATAGTACAAACCTTGTCTTTGCGTTCTTAAAGCAACTGATCCCCATGATAAAAGAAGAGAGCTCAGGCCTGCGGAAGATTCATTACTTTACTGATGGTTGCGGAGGGCAGTATAAGAATAAATATAACTTCACCAATTTGTGTCACCACAAAGAGGACTTTGGACTGGATGCTGAATGGCACTTTTTTGCAACTTCACATGGCAAAAGTGCTTGTGATGGAGTCAGGCACAGCAAAAAGAATGACGGCTCGTGCCAGTCTTCAACGTACATTTAAAGACCAAATTCTGACACCACTTGACATGATGAAATTTCTGGATGAGAAAGATACCAGCACAAAATTTGTATTCTTATCGAAACAAAATGTCCAGCAGACAACTGAATTCCTGGAAAATAGATATAAAAATTCTGTAACCATCCCAGGTACTCGTAGATTTCATAGATTTGTGCCTATTAGTCATACCCAGTTGGAGGTTGGTGAGATTTCCTCAGGTCCTACAAAAATTATGACAGTTGTGCATCCATCGTTTAAAGATAATTTACATGAGCAAAAGCACATTTCAACTGAAGATATACAAGTTGGGGTATATGTGCTTGTAACTATGTTAATAAAATTTGGTTTGGATTAGTGGTTGAAGTATCAGAAGAATTTAGTGATTATAAGGTCAATTTTATGTCTCCACATGGAAGACGTTCTAAACATAGTTTCCCTTCTCGTCCTGACTCATGTTGGATGTTATCATCTGATATTATCCAGACAATGACTGCTCCATCATTGACAGCAGGTTCAAGAATAATTCAGTATGCCTTTGATGATCATGAGATGCTAACAGCTGAGGGTAATCATGCAGACCTGTTTGCCACAGTTTCCTGTTCTTGAGTCGAAAGTGTACAGAGCTCTAGTTTAATATGTATCTATAGAATACAGGTCTACATAATATGATACTCCTTTTTACTCCTATTTTATATGATACTCCTATATATATATATGTTTGTATTAATGTATTATTAATAAAAGTAATTATAAAAAAAAGTAAAATATTTCTAAGGGTGGAAAGGTGTGGTTGTAGGGGTGGAGGAGACCACAATAAAATAGAGATCTATATCATAGTTATACCTATGGTACCTAGCTTATATCTAAGTGATTTTGTATCACGTTTCTAATAATATTTATTTTTGCTTAAGTAGTTTAAATAATGAATATATCTAGATTTTAACAGTACATATATGCATATACGGTACATATGGCGATTTTGCCAGAAATTTGAAAAATAGCCAATTTGAAAAATTCTTTAAGACAGTATAGTTGGTGAATAAGATACATTTTTATTGTTTATATTAAAAGTGCAATGATGGAACTTCATTTTGTGTAAAGAAATGTTTTCCCAAAATGTGTGAACTTCAAGGTCAAAAGGTCAATTCGTTCCTTGAAAAAGGGTGAACATTTTTATTTGTTCTCCTATTGCTGATTTTGTTGCGTTTTTGGATTCTACAGCTCATTCTGAGTCCAAAAACATATAGTTTCATATGGTTACGATAATTAGTGAATGTGTGAGATGCATCCAAAGATGCCGACCTATTTTGACCTTCTTGATTTTTCTGACCTTCATAACTCGTGAAGTAATGGTCGTAGAAAGCTGAAACTTTCACAGCTGGCTTTCTTGCACAAACTTACCTTATACACCAAAAATAAGCAAGATCTGAGATGGTCGGGTGTCAAAATGAAAATTTTTTGCTTCACTTGTGCTGGATGGAACCCTCCATTTATAACCTCATTAGGTTAACAATTTTAAAATTTTAATGTTGCATACAGTACCGTAGCTAAATAAAAAAAAGTTGGTAAAGAATATTTTGTTTCCATTGTATATTATATGCTAAGCTAATATTGAAGCTAAATATTAAAAAAGGCTAAAAAAACACACTTAATAATTTAACTCTCTAAGGAGAATTGTTCTTAAGAAAAGTATAGCATCATTATGTCCTCCTTCAACTTAGCCCGTAGGTGGATTTATTAACCGAAGAGCTGAAAATAATCTTTCAACGCTGACTTGTGTTGGTGGCAATGCAGTAACAGTTCTGGCTACATCTTGCACTATTCAGGATACTTTGGCATTCATCACATCAAGTTTAATGAATTGATCAAATTTCTCTATTTTTGTTAAAGCTGCATTAGTCTTCTCTGAATTTGGTCAATGGGGTTATTTTTATAGGTTTATCATCATGACTCAAACGGCATCGCTAACTTTTTGATTTTTCTTCATTATAGAGATATTTTTCAAAATCCATTTCTTCAGAGTTTGAGCAGGAGCTTTGCATAATGGCAGGACTAGAGCAGCTTTCAAATTCTGAATTACTTGGGGCATCTGTTTCATTTAACATTTTCATTCGCACAGCTACATCACACACAGCTGACTTTCTTCTAGCAATCTGTTCTTCAGTTAAAAGTACCCTGTGCATAGGGTCTACATAAACTGCAGCCAATAGCACATCATTATTCAGTAAATTTTCTTCTCTACGCTGCATAGACATTCTTATACTATCTGCAACAATGCCACCAATTTGAGATAGTTTATAATTAATATTTTTCCATTCCTTGTAAAATGTGCTAGGTGTCAATTCAGCTTCTTAAAACTTCTTTGTAACCACATATGGGTACTTAAGTAATGCCTCAAGTTGACTTGCCTGCTGCCACTGGATATCAGTCATTGTTACATCTGGGTTTGCCATATCGATAAGGTATGGCTTCAATTCAAGAAGGCGCTTAATCATTTCATAGGTACTCCCCCAACGTGTAGCTTGATCTATAACCACCTTTTCCAGATCGACGTTTTAATATTGCATCAAGTTTAGGCATTCTTGCAGCCACTACTATGTTGCGTAACCTACCTACTACATTAGCAGCATTCCTTTCTTTTAACCCATCATGAATTGCCAGTTGCAATGTGTGGACTGCACATCGCATATGGGGGATATTTGAGAATCCAGCAAAATCATTGTCTACAGTGTCAACACTGTCAAGTTTGTCAGCAGTTTCATCCGTATCTTCTTCACTACTATCTTCAAAAAGATCTCCTTTTACTTCACCATCATTAAGTTTCTGTACTGTACTTGTCATATTTGAAGCATTATCAGTAACAATTGATAATATTTGCTCTTTAGTGATTTCATATTCTGTCAAGATGGTTTCAATTAGTTTGGTCAGGTATTCGCTTGAATGTAGAGTTTGTGTCCTTCACTGCCAGAGTACGTATAACTAGTTTTCCTTCATCATCAATGAACTGAACATTTATTGCCATATAATTAATTCTTTGTCTCGTGCAGGCATCCATCTTAAGAAAGAAGAATTTTCCTTGCAGCATTGTTTTCAATAAAGTTTCCTGGCTTTCTGCTTCCTTTAAAATCATGTTTTGAATATCATCTCTCTCTAATGACACACCTAGTTTTGCCGCCATTTCTCCATTTAATCCACAGAAAGCCGGGGAGGAAAATAATGTAAGTGCAACCCCATTCTTTACAACTAAATCTACAAGGTATTTTTTTAAATTTTCCTTTGTCATTGATATTGTAATTCTCTCACTGTGGAAAAATTTTGTAACAGACTTGTTTGCTTTTTGAAATAGAGGTACTGGCCTGACTAGAAGTAGGTTTCTGGATTTCCTTATGCTGATCTACAACCTTATAAATATTGGGATGTTTGTTTCGTAGATGGCATTTCAAGTTTGAGGCTCTAGTTGGAGCATTAGCATGTTTCTCAGTGTAAGCACTAATTTTTGTATTACACTCTTTACCATACTTTTCTACTTGACAAATAAAAATACTTTCATCCTCATTTAGCTTAAAATATTGAAAGACTGCTGATTTTCTACTAGGCCAATGACTCATTACTAATAGGGGCTAATTAAATTAATAATTAATATATTGCTAATTTTTATATGGTACCTAGTATCCTGAAATAGAAAATAGACATATGAAATTCATTTGCTAAGATTTACCAGAACAATAAATCAAATGTGGAAATATGAATCTAGAATTAGTTCAGGAAGATATTTATTTAGGGCATAGTAGTATTCTGGTAAATTGTTGGCATATAGAAATTAAATCAGAGTCGGGAGTTGGTTGTTTTTACTGACTCCCGACTCCGACTCTTCAAAAAGCTCCGACTCCCGACTTGGACTCCCCATCCCTGGGTCCCAGCACAGACCCCCGTGGGACTCTGCTCAATACGGGTCTCCAAGTAGACTTATTTCCATTTAGATGACTGTTTTGTTTCTCAGCCATTCTTCTATCCAGTCAGCTATATGACTTCTTATACCATGGGCTCTAACTTTTACCAACAATCTCACCTGAGGAACAGTATCAAATGCCTTTGCAAAATCTAAGTATACTATATCTACTGGCTCTTTATTGTCCAAATGCAATAGGACTCCATCATAAAATTCAATCAAGTTGATTAGACAGGACCTTCCATTTCGAAAGCCATGCTGGCTATCATTTATAAGGTTGCACTCTTCAAGGAACTCAGTAACTTTACCTCTAATGATACTTTGAGTAATTTGCAAATAATGGAGGTGAGGCTGATGGGTCTGTAGTTTTTTGTCATTTCTATTTCCTTTTTTAAAGATTGGAGCCACATTTGCTTTCTTCCAATCCTCTGGAATTTCAGTACATATCAAGGATTTATTAAAAATAATTTCTAGTGCCTGTGCTATATTCTTTTTGGCAGCTTTTATGACTATTGGATGCATTTCATCTGGCCCTGGAGATTTTTCCATTTTTAATTTATCTATTGCTTTTAGGATATCTAGTTTTGTTACCCTTAATTCATTTATTTCTCTCTCTTGTCCTGGTAGTATAAGATCAGGAATATTACTTAAATTTTCATTTGTGAATACTGATGAGAAGTATTTGTTTAGTTCTTCAGTTATTTCAAGATCATCATCTATAGTTTTATCATGTATATGGAGGAGGCCAATTTTCTTTTTCACTACTTTTCAAATTGAAATGACTGAAAAACTTCTTAGGATTGCTTTTTTAAATTCTTGGCTAGGCTTTTTTCCAGGTCTCATTTGCTATCTCTGATTACTTTCTTGCAAATGCTTCTTTTACTTTTATATATTTTGGAGTCTGCCATTTTTAGTTCTTTTGAATTTATGAAATGCTTTTGTTTTTCTCTGATTGCTCTTTTTACATTGCAGTTTATCCAAGGTTGTTTTTTATTTTTTCCAGTTCTGATTTTACACTGTGGGATATGCTTCCTTTGTATATTCATTATTATTCTTTTAAATTTTTCCAACATACTAGTTACTCTGTTCAGGCTGTAGAATATCTGTCCACTTTATTAGACAGAGATCATTTACTAGTCCATTTATATTTCCTCTTTTAAAATCTAGAACTTCTACTTTATTTTCACTAGGTCTTGAATTGCAAACAATATTAAACCGAAGGATACAATGATCACCTGAATCTAGTATTTCTGAAACTGAGATATCCTGGAAGTATCTGGATTATTTATTAGAATTAAATCTAGAATGGCATCAGCCCTGGTTGGCTCCTTTACTAACTGGGTTAAACCATTCTCAATTATACAATAAATATGCCACTTTTTATACCAAAAACATTCAACAAAATAACAGTAATGCTATATTACATCAATACAGTACAGTATAAATATTGGAACAAGTAAAGATAATCCCTCCCAACAGAAAAAGGAGGGACTATCTTTACTTGATCATTTTTACTTGAAGTTGGTAATACCACTTTAATTAAAGTCTTTGGATCAAGTAAAGTTAAGCACCCCCAACCTTTTTTAGTTAGCTTTATAAGGCTAACTAACGAAAATATCACAACCTAACCAATCATCAAGGGCGTACAGTTGACCTAACGATTGGTTAGGTTAAGTCATGATATTTTCGTTAGTTAGCCTTATAAAGCTAACTAAAAAAGGTTGGGGGTGCTTATCTTTACTTGATCCATTGTAATAAATGAATTTTAATAAATCTTGTTTTCAAATAAATCATTTTTTAAAAAAAGATTCTTAATTTTTATCCTTATGTCAGACTGCTTCACTTTACTTTACTTTCTGGGAGGGATTATCTTTACTTGGTCATTTTTGGGAGGGATTTGCTTTACTAGTGTGACCTGGGAGGGATTATCTTTACTTGATCCTAAATATTAAAGGACATAGTAAGCCTAATAAGACATACAATACCAACGAAAAAGCACTGGAAAAAGCACTCAAAAATAGTGAAAAACACAATACACACACACACACACCAACACGCTATAACAGTTTATGGATAATGAATTTGCCAATAAAAATTCTATCGAGATGTGGTCCAGATTCAAAGAAATTTTAGAAGATGTACAATGTAGGTGTATTCTTTTCAGAACTGTTAGGAATAAGATTAGGAAACCTTTGTGGTGGAATAAGAAAATAGATAAAAAGATTGAAAGTAAAAAAAAAAGGGCATTCAGGAAATTTAAAAGCAATGATAGTATTTTGGACTTAGATAATTATAGGCAGTTAAAAAATAGGCGTTTGATTAGGAAGAGCAAAAGGCATAGTGAAATAAATCTAACTAGAAATAGCAATTAAGCTCCAAAGAAATTCAGGATATTATTGGCATTTTTATTAATTATTTTAGATCTGTTTTTACTAAAGAAAATTTAAATAACTTTGATTTTAATTTTTCATTCCTGTAAATTCAGGCATTCTTCTTCATATTTATATAAGGAAGGATGATGTTATGCAAGTGATTCATATATTGAAGTCAAATAAAGCTGCTGGACCTGATCATATATTTGCTAGGATTCTGAGAAGGGGAGGAAAGCTTATCCGAAGCACTAACTATTTTGTTTTAAGTCCATTAATTATGCAGAAATACCAGATGAATGGAAAAAAGCAAATGTAGTATCCATTTACAAAAAGGGTAGTAAGGAGGAGGTTGGAAATTATAGGCCTGTTAGTTTATCATCACTGGTAAGAAAGATACTAGAAAGAATTATAAATAATAATATTCAAGATCATTCAGAGAATTTTAATCTTATTTCAAGTTCACAACATGGATTTAGATCAGGAAACTCTGGTTTGTCTACTCTTAGACTTTTGAGTTTATAACTGATGAGGTGGATAATAGAAATGATGTAGATGTTATTTATTTAGATTTTAGTAAAGCATTTGACAAGGTTTCACATAGGAGACTTCTATATAAATGAAAAGCTCATGAGATATTAGGGTGAATTATAAATTGGGTAGAAAAATGGTTGGAAGACAGAACAGAGTAATTCTAAATGGTTATGAATCTGGATAGCAAAGTGAAAAGGTGGGTACCAGATACCACAAGGATCAGTTTTAGGTCCATTACTTTATTTTATATCTAAATGATTTAGAGAAAGTAGGTTATAAAATTTCTAAATTTACAGATGACACAAGTAGTCCCCCCCCACCCTCTGTTACAAATGTAGAAAATTCTTATAAACCACAAAAGGATCTTGATAGATTAGTTACTTGGGCTAGTAAATGGCAGATTGAATTCACTGTTCAAACAAAAGTGGTCATGAATTTTGGTAGAAATAATGAAAACTTGGGGCCAGTTCCGTATTGCCCCCCATGCAAAATATGATTTTATTAACATTAGGATTATAAATTATTTTGACAGTATTAAAAATTCAAAAATAAAACAAAATATGATTTTATTGAACATGAGGATTATAAATTATTTTGATACAAAATATTAAAAATTCAAAAGGGTCCAAATTGTTAATTATAAAAAAAAAGCCATATAAAAACCTATCCCAATCAATTTCTGATGCATGATCTTTACTGGGGCAGATCCACTCCCGTACCACCCCCCAAGACCTAAATTATACAAATGTCATAATATGTGCCCACATTGCCTGGGTAGCCAGAGCCATAAGGACTAATGTAAAGGATAAAGTTAAGTGCACTTTTTTTAATTTATTACAAACCAATATTTTCTCACCATATTTAATATTTTTATCAGAAATAGAAAACCATGGTTGTTTTTTACTAACAAAAAGCACCAATTTTTTAATAAAATATATATATATAAAACTTTAATAAAAAAATGTTGGGGGCAATACGGAAGTGTAGCCAAAACTTTAGCTATGAGATGCAAGAGAAGTGGTTGGAGGATGTTAGACAGGAAAGGGATCTTGGCACTATAGTTGGTTGTAACCAAATTTTCTTAGTAGTGCTTAGAGGCTAGAAATAAGGTAAATAAAATATTAGGTATTATAAGAGAAATGTTAGTTACAAGAGTAAGGCAGTCATCTTAAATTATATAATTAGGTTAGGCCTCATTTAGAATACTGCATTCAAGCTTGGTGCCCTCACCTTAAGCATGATATCAATTTGCTTGAAGGTGTGCAATGTAGGGCAACCAAGTTTATCCCTAAGAAGACTGGAATACAAAGATAGATTAAAGAAACTAGGTACATTTAGTTTTGAGACACATTGTATGAGGGGATATATGATGCAGCTGTTCAAAATGTTTTCAGGTTTGGACAATTTAGATGTACGTAACATTTTCTTACTAGAGACAGATGGGATAATTCTTCGACAAAATTAGAAAACAGCCTTGTAGACTTCATCTAAGAAAATACTTTTTCAGTCAGTAGACTTTTGGAATGTCTTGCCATATGATATGGTGAATAGTAGCGCATTAGTTAGTTTTAAAAAAATTATATTCTTACATGAATGAGAAAGTTTGTAGATTGTAAATACTGCATAATTAGGTTAAGTTTGTAAGCTATTTTCATAGTACATTAAATTACACTGCATTTGGAAAACATGAAGCCACTCGGACCTATGGAGGTAATCCAGGTAATGAGCTACATTTTCTAAAAAAATCTTGCAAGATGTAAATAGTAGTACATTTGGTAATTATTCGTTTTTTGACCCACTCTTTTTATAATGAGAGCAAACGTTTCTGGTCAATTTGGAGGTGCTCTGCACAAATCTGCCATCCATTTCCTGTGCAAATGCGTAGTTTTCAAGATTATTGTCATCTCAAAAACTACGCATTTGCACAGGAAACGGATGGCAAATTCGTGCAAAACACCTCAAAATCAACCAGAAAAGTTTGCATTCGTGCTAAACAGAACCTAACCTAACTAGTCACCTTATTTTGGAGGATATAGTTTGGTAATTATTCATTTTAGTACTTTTCCTCCTTTCTGAACCAAAACACATTTTTCTGGTATTTTGTGGTGTGATTTGTTCAAATCTGAACATCGTTTCTTTGGGAAATGAGCCATTTTTGAGAAATTTTAAAATTGAAAATTTCTCAAAAACAGCTCATTTCCCAAAGAAACGAAATTCAGATTTGAGCAAATCACCAAAAAACACCAGAAAAATGTGTTTTGGTTCAGACCTGACCTAACCCAACCTAAACTGACCTAACCCAACCTAACCCGCGTTTTTTCGCATGTGAACAGTCTTCCACGAACCGCTGTGAATGGTTGACTGTCCAGTGAATGTAGCCTAGATTTCCAAGTTGAGAATACGCACACCACTCGTCGGAATAGATTGTAGTCCCAGGCCTAATATGTTGCTAGATCAGGCGAACAATAACACGACTAGGTAAAACACTGACTCATAAAGAAAGCTTCAGCACCAGCTTCTTTCTTATAAATATCTTGTATTAATTGATAGTAATCCAAATCACAACCTTCACAAATCATAATGAAAACAAGACTGAGAAAATGAGTATCCATTACGAGAGATTCAAAATGTACGTCTCTGATTGGTCAGATAAGGTCACGTGAAACCAAAACCAGATGTAATTGGTTGTTTTGACCTATGTTTCCTAATTTTGCCACGAGATGTCTCCCCATAAAACTGGAGGGGGCGACGTTCGTTAAAATTTTAACAGCGTTAAGAGCTAAATACTCGGTCAATGGCCTATATTGGCTGCTTTTTACATCTAAATTTTTTTTCATAAAAAATAATTATTACATTTCCTTGATTTTTATCAGTTTCCCTGAGGTTTCAAGGTGTCCTGAATACGAATGTATATGTTAAATTGTCATAGAATGTCTCCTATCAAAAACGAACAAAGCATTAAAACAAATATTAACCTATAGTTTTATAACTTTCTCGGCATAGCATTGTGAAAAATATTTTCACAAATATTTATGAACCAGACGTTTTTATTCACCGAGAAGTTGCAATGTTCCAGCCACGTGCCCTTAAAGATAGAAACTATAAATCTACTCTCACGCTTATTTTTTAGATTTTTTTTACGGCACCTAAACACCTTCGAGTCTTGTCTTAAAATACAGGCAGTATTACATTTAGGGCAAATCACAGATGTCGGAATTATGCCGACTGGAAAAAATATCAACTTTTATCTTCATCGAGGCCAACAAGGTGGATTAGGTCTTCAAAATAAAGTTCACAAGATTGACACGTCATAACAGTAGAACGAAAATCACCACACTAACCAGAAACAAAGTAGTAGGCAAAAGCAAGAAAAGGTAGCCAAAATAAACAAACCCACCAAAATTTATATACATACATATTAGAAAGCAAAAATATTTTTTTTTTTAAATTACATTTTATACAAATTTGCACAAGATAATATATATATTTCTTATTCAGTTTTGATTGGTTATTCAATATATATTGCTGTTATAGCTGGGTGTGACTGGGTCAAAAAACGAATATTAACCGTACATTTAGTTAGCCAACTTAAGATTGACGTTTCGCAGGATTCTATTATTAGTTCATGACTTAGATAACCTCAATAGGCCACAGTAGCTTCATGTTTTCCAAATGAAATGTAATGTAAAACTGATGTCCCCGCTGCTAATGACCCAGGGTAAACCTAAGTTACTGTAGCCTAGGCCTACAGTAGTTTTTTGGAGAACCTTATTCAACCTACGCGATAAAGAGAAACGTCATTTACATGTTCATTAAGCATAACATATTGGCAATAAAGGTTACCATAAGCAATTAACAAACTTCTGGAATCATCGGTAATACCATACGACCGACCATGCTGAAGCGGCTTGGATCAACTCACCTGCATGAATTTCATGCCAGCTAATTTAAATCCCTTAGCTTCGAATCTCTTAATAATTTCCCCCGTCAGTCCTCTCTGTACGCCATCGGGTTTAACGGCAATAAAAGTTCTTTCTTTACTCATGATGTGAGGAGTAAATTTACGAAAAAATAGAGAAAACAGCCAGCAAACTCCAGGCCACGAGAAAGCTGCACGAAAGAGAGGTTAATAGGTTGGTTAGTCTTGCCAAGGAAACGATTCAATAGTGCAGTCTTCGGCAACACAATTTTAGTGATTTCTAAAGTATAAACAAAGCTTACCTATATCTAGTCAGGCCATGCTTGTATAAAATTTCATACTCTTTTATGAAATCGAGAAAAAAGTGAAACCATAAATTTACAAAAATACCTGAGCCATCAAAATTTTGAGCTTCACATTCAAAGCCAGTGAAACCGAACTTGTGAGGCTACACTCAATATTTAAGTGGCTCGTGAACTTTAAATGTTAAGGACTCGCTGATTTAAAACCATGCGGCTGGAAAATAATTATGCCTTAAGTTATTATACACCTCAGAATTATTTTCACAAACTCTTCAAAGTCACATCGTCCCTCTAAGCTTGTACAAGATTCCATACTACTATGTAAAATCCATGGAAGACATTGGGTCAAACATATTTCAAAACAACACAGCCATGATTAGAAAAGAATTAAGAGCTGTTTTAATTATGACAGGGCTAATTATGAAAAGATTGTTGAGGAATTTCCTGATTGTGAGCAGGGGACCAGTTTATGGAAAGTAGCAACTGTAGTAAATGTCTTTATCTTCTTTGATAAACTGGAGCATTATTATTATTATTATTACTATTATTATTATTATTACCTTTCAAATGTACCTTGCGATGATTCCTCATTTCACGAAGGTCAAGCTTGTCGCCCATCCTCTCGAGTTGGACTGGTGAAGTAGTGAGTTGGTTTCTTGTACGCTCCACCCCACATAGCCAGGTGCGCCCGGCTCATAGGGGATTGTTTTGAGCCAGGCGTCTAATTTTCTTTTGAAGATGTCCACCGCAACACCACTCGTGTTCTTTAATTCTTTGGGCAGCTGCTTAAACAGTTTTGGTCCTTTCACAACAAAACTATTTTCTTTCAAGGTTAAGGATGTTCCCTGTCTAGCCTTTAATTTGGGAACACGACAGTCTTCCTTTTCTACATTTCACTGTTGTTTGGGGAGCTACAGGGTTCAGAGTAAGAGTAGGGACTAGTTTCTCCGTTATTTTCCAAGTGTAAATAATGGTGTATCTCTTCTCCTTTCCAGTGAATATAAGTCTAATTCGCGTAACCTTTCCCAGTAATTTAGTTCTTTGCACCCATTGATCTTGGCTGTGAAGCTTCTCTGAATCCATTCTAGCTGTCTAATGTCTTCTTTTTTGTATGGGCATGTTAGGCCCAAGCAGTATTCTAATTTGGGTATGATCAACGTTTTCAGTAAAGGAATCATTATATTCCTATCCCTTCGTTTAAAGGTTCTCAGTATCTGCCCAGTTATTCTCTTTGCTCTGTTTACTGCTATCTTATTTTGTTTCAAATTTCGCATCATCAGTCATTACAACCCCTAAATTCTTTGCTTTGGAATTTCTCTGAATTTCCTGTCCATTTGGGGTATAATAATCCATGGATTTTAGGTCTTCTCTTTTTCCATACTGTAACAGCTGAAATTTCTCAGTGTTAAACTTCATATAGTTGTCTTCCGTCCACTTGTAGATTCTGTTTCTTATTTTTCTACTGATCTTTGTGTCATCGGCAAAGGATGTTACTGTGCTGTCTCTGGTAACGTCCTCGTCTATGTCAGTTAGCATGATTATGAAGAGTAGTGGAGCTAATACTGTTCCTTGTGGTACTGAGCTGAGCAGGCGCGGACTGGCCCCGGCGGCCCACCGGCCCGTGACCGGTGGGCCCTTTCCGTTGGGGGCCTTGAATTTGTTCGACGTATTAGTCCAAAGGTGGGCAGTTGCGCCGCAACTTTTTGCGGCGCAACTTGCGGCGCAACATTTTTGGTTGCGCTTGCGCTTGCGGCGCAACTTTTTGAAAAGGGTTGCGCTTGCGTGTGCGGCGCAACTATTTCAGCAGAGTTGCGGTTGCGGCGCTACAAAAATTGTTGCGCGTGCCCACCACTGCGTATTACTATATAAGACCTCAGGGGTGTTCACAGGGGTCAAAAAATGTGCCAACACGGCAACGTACGTTGGCGATAAAACGGCATTAAAAATTTTCCTTTTTTTTAATACTAGTAAAAATAATGATATTTAAATGTTTATTATTAACTTTATTTATTTTATGAATTTGTCCGTTTAAATAAATTTTATTAAATAATTAATTATTTATTTATTTTATTTGTTGAAAATTAATTAAATAAATGTTAAAAATCGCTAATGTTGCCAAACGCATTTCTGACATTTCTAGTATAACCAATCAGCACTCTAGGACACTATTTTTGGCGCGAAAAATAAAATTAAGTAAATAAAGTAAATATTTTTTAAGCGGTGTTGCATTTGTGCTGGCGTGCCGATTTTTGCTCTTGGTCTTTATAACGTGAGTAATTTACTGGGTTTTTGTTTAAGTAATTGTTATTTTTTTATATTTTCAAGCTTTAAACACACAAATATCTTAGGAGCTGAATAAAGGCAAGCAGGGCCCAGCCAGTTCAGCCTAGATCCCAAGAACTTGCATACCCAAATCTACAATCCACACCCCCAATAATTTCCTCATATACCTTTTTTCTAAACGCCTTTGAAAACGTTATTCATTGATACTGTACGCTATATAAATATATATTATTATTATTATCACAGGCGTAACTAAAAGAAGAAAGGTCTGTGACCTACTGTTGATAATGGGCCCCTCTGTAATAGTTTAAGTAAGTGACAGTTTAGTTTGGGATTGAAAAAAGTCTCTTTCTACTTCAACGTTTTCTACGATTTTCATGAGTAACTTTCATATTGTAATGAACGTATATATATATATATATATATATGTATATATATATATATATATATATATATATACAAAGGTGGGCACCCGGGCCTCAAAAAGGACCGACGGCCCCGGTCCCGGTCCTTGCCTCAAACTGGACCGACGGTCCCGGTCCTTTCTGAAGATAGGACCTAGGAACGACTCTGTCCTCGGTCCTTATATAATATAAGTGAAAATTTGATTAAAATGAAATTAAAGACACCGGAAATCTTTAATTTTATTAACGTAAAATTATAATTAATACAATACATAAATGATGAAAAAGTTAAGTTAAATGCTTGAGTTTCCCTCCAAGAAGACTAGCATTTCAAAATGGCTGTCACTGAGCCCTGACCTTTTCGGCTTGAGGACGTCCTTCCCCTTCCTTCAAATAATCACTAAACACACTAAAATCACTAAAAACCGTCCGGACCGGACCGTCCGGAATTGCTTAAAAATGGACCGTCGCTCCTCATTTCGGTCCTCACTGAGAAAAGGACCGCCTTTCCCGCTCACGGTCCTTAAAAAGGACCGAGTTCCTGGAGTTCGGTCCTGCCCACCTTTGTTTGTGTATATATATATATATACTGTATATATATATATTATATATATATATATATATATATATTGGGTGTTCGAGAATTATCTGTACAATTTTTGCTGTTATTAAAAGTCAACCATGAAGTGTAGAAATTCCAGTGTTGTC
Source organism: Bathynomus jamesi (assembly GCA_023014485.1). Taxonomy (NCBI): domain Eukaryota; kingdom Metazoa; phylum Arthropoda; class Malacostraca; order Isopoda; family Cirolanidae; genus Bathynomus; species Bathynomus jamesi. The sequence goes on from JAJOZX010003039.1 coordinate 266,945, forward strand.
CCATTTTACAGAGAATCTCATTAGTTTTTTCTGATACCACGTTTTGACAAGTTTTTTAGAAATGTACGCGGGTGACAGACATTGATGTTTTAAAAGCAAGAATCACAGCTGCTGTTGAGCGAATTGATGTGGATATGCTGCAGCGTACATGGCAACATTTGGAGTATCGATTGGATGCTTTGCGAATCACTAATGGTGCACATATCGAATGTTTGTAACAACGTTACTTTAATAAGAGAAACTTTTGAAAATACAGATTCTAAATAATCTTGTTTAAGAATTTTACGTGTTATCAAGAATTTTATTAAAAGATGAAATTGTACAGATAATGTTCGGACACACTGGAATTTCTAAAAAACTTGTCAAAACCTGGTATCAGAAAAAACTTAATTAGATTCTCTGTAAAATGGGACAACACTGAAATTTCTACACTTCATGGTTGACTTTTAATAACAGCCAAAAATTGTACAGATAATTCTCGGACACCCTGTATGTAATATATATATATATATATATATATATATGTATGTATGTGTATGTGTGTGTGTGTGTGTAT
>JAJOZX010003039.1:277500-482500 GCA_023014485.1 Bathynomus jamesi
AGAAATTTGCCAAGAGGGGGGCGAACTTGGAACTAATCGTAGAAGTATAATTGAAATAGAGATAAATAATTTTTATGTACGTTCATGATGAGCTTATCGTTCAGTTAGAGATGATTAACTAGCCACTGCTAAGACACGTTATGAATAAAAATATAAAAATTCTATTATAAAAATTATGATGATCTGATTAGTAACACAATATTGAATGCAAACCGCAATTAGGATGCTGAGATTTTTATTAACATAAGAATAAAAAAGTGCTAATTTCGAGATTAAGCATTTCCTTTAAAGAAGAAAATTATTCTCAGCGCCGGATTAAGAGTTTTCGGGATCCTAAGCCATTTTAGATTTTTAGTAGTAGGGGAGGCAAGAGCTCGCGCCGAAGGCACCGAATTTTTTTCACTTTCATTCTCATTCTGTTGTAACCTAGCAATTTTACTGGGATTAACAGTACTTTGATCATCATGCTCTGTAAAACCACTGTCAGTTTGGACATTTTTTCTTTTGAAAAATTTATAAAGGTCCATTATCTTTAGTCCTGTGACACCCGCAAATAGTACTCTACAAAGTTACAAATAGAAATAGGAATTATTACTAACCATAACATTAAAGTCCATTATAATGAAATAAAAAAATCCAAACAAAATCCACACACAATTTTGTGTGTGCAATACAATGTGAAAAATTGTAAATTAAATGAAAACTTTGAAATTAAATTTTGAAATGTGTAAAAAACTGAATACCAAATTTTAAAAATAACATACTTAATGTTTCATTTCATTTATTAGTTACATGTTTGAGACCAAGCGGCCTTCACACATGATCACACACACACATTCATACACACAAAGTTTTAATCAGTACTTAAAATTATCAAAATTTTGAAAGTTCACAAACTAAATATTTAAATGAATGTAAAAAAAATCGATAAACTGCGGTTGCCAGGTGCCATGAAAAATGACGCAATACTCTACTCGTGAAAAACAAAATCGCTAGAAAGCTAGCTAACATTTTTCGATTTGCGCATGAAATTAAATATGTAAAATATTTAATTGAATATGTAAGTTAAATGCGTAAAGATAATAAAAATAATAATTTATTAGCTCAAGGAGGGGGGGGGATCGCCCCTGTCGCCCTCCCTTTCGGTACGTCTCTGTTGACAGTTGGTTATTATTTAATTTTTTCCGAGTTTCCAAAAAGTCATAGATTACACAGCCCTGCATTTTAAAAATTTTGGCTTGCTAATTGCATTCAAAGAACTGATTATAGTTAATTTCAGGACGCTGAATTCGAAACTACCTTTAGAATTTTCGTATCACGTAGTTATTTTACAAAACGAGTTTGAAAGAATTTCGAAATATGTACAGTAAACTTGAGTGTTTGTGTTTTAATTTATATACAAATAGATACACAGTAAACTAATCTTGTTTATTTTTGGCATGCTGAGTTAAAAAATATCATCAAAATCAGCATAGGATATGTAGTTTTTATGAAAAACGGGTATCAAGGAGTGAATTTTCTCTTATTAGATTTCTTCCCATTATGAAGTAAAACATTTCAAACTAGCTTTTGAACTGTCGATAAACAGTCTCCATTCATCTTGAATATATGGACAACCCATAGCCTCAATCAGACCTTTGACATCATCACAGAATACAAGTTGATCAGACATTTTGAAGTATTTTAACAGATCACGCTCCCTGTTTCTGTAGGAAGAAAATTTTGTTTCTGGACAAAGCAGGTTCTTCTCGTTTAGTCTGGATCCTAGAAGTTCTGCAGATTCTTTTGGCAAATCCAAATCACGAACTAAATCGTTTAATTCTGCCTGTGTAAATAATATTGGTGTCTTTGAATCAATCGATGTGTGTGTGCAGTAAAGTCATCATGCTTATCAGCGCTTTCTGAAGTTTCTGATTCGCATTCATCTGATTCTGAATGTACATCCAAGCTAGTGAAAATAGGAATTGGTACTTCATCAGAATGAGGAACAGGTCTTGTAGCTGATGGTATATTTGGGTACTTTATCAGAGACTTTGTCTTAGCATTGAATCCAGAAAGGTTGACCATGCAAAAATAGCAATCGTTCACATTATGTGGTTCTCTCCAGACCAGTGGAATCCCGAAGCTCAGACTTTTTCTGGACCCTTTTGTCCATTGTCGGAGATTTTCAACGCAAGAGCGGCAGGCAGTATGAAGAGCCCATGTCTTGTCTTGATCGCCCAGTTTTACTCCAAAATACGCAAAGTATGCTTTTTTCACAAATTCAGTGATCTTAGTCGACTGTTTTGGAGCCATAAAACTTCCACAAATATAGCAGAAGATATCTGGGCTATATCTGCATTTTCTACGAGTATCCATAATATCATATGCACCAATTAAATCTGGAAATAGAAACAACACAATCATTAATTAATGCATTTGCTAGGTTACTAGACAAGCAATAACTACCAAAATGCGCAGAAAGGTACAATTTTGTTTTTGCGGTTTTGTAATTAAATCTGACGTGATACGCAAATTTGGATGTCAGATTTGGAATCAGCACACTTTATTCATTTATAAATAAGTATTAATAGCTAGTCAGCAAAATTGATGCAGACCAGTGTTATCTGTTTAACTATTCTTTCAAATATTTTAGCGAGATGAGATGTGATCGAAAATGGCCTATAGTTTTTGGCCTCGGATCGATCTCTTTATATATTGGGACTATGTTCGCGCTCTTCAGGATGACCGGTATTTCTCCCGTGTCTAATGATCGTCTCCATATCCAATATAAGGGCTCAACGATTGTATTCTCGCAGTTTTTGATCAGTGTGGCATTCCATTTGTCCGGTCCTGCCGCTGAGTGTGCTTTTACTGTAGTTTCCCAATAGCTTGTGTAATATCATCTGCCGTAAAGTCGAAGTCCGTTATACTTTCCCCTTGTAGTTCTTCCTCAAAGAACGCGTTTCTATCGCATATCAGTTTGTCAGTTTTTGGGATCTGAAAGATGATTCGTACTGAGCTCGTAATATTTCAGATACTTCAGATACTTCTACATATTATAGTGATAAATATATTCCAAAGAGAATTTTGAAGTCCGCAAATGTTTAAAAGAAAACCCATGGTTTACAACAGAAGTTAAAAGTCAAACAAAAACATAAAAAGTTTGATATATTGTCAAAATAGATAAAATTATAACCATAAACTATGCAGTATAAGCAGACTAATAAATAATCAAGTGAAGTGGAGTGTAAAGAAAGCTAAAATATCATCTGGGAGAAGTTTTATCTCTGACATAAAAAATAATTGTAAGAATTTCTGGAAGTGTATGTAAGTTCAAGAATTGGTTTCAGAGTCAACACAGTGCTGAAGGAAGACAGTGGAGACTGTGATAACTAAAAGAAAGCTTCAACTTTAAGTAATTATTTTTCAAGTACTTTCGTGCGTGAAGATACTAGCAATATACCAGGGTTTAGTGAAAGAAATGAAGGAAATAGTGCTCAAGAGATAATGATTAATAGAGCTATAATACTAGAAAAATTGAAATCCTTGAGAGTGGACAAGATACCAGAACCGGGTGGCGTACATCCCGGAGTGCTAAAAGAATTAAGTGAAGTAATATCTTACCCTTTAACTGAAATTTTTATGAAAAGTATCGTGGAGGAAGTTGTGCCTGAGTATTGGAAAATTGCTAACGTGAAACCCTCAACGAAAAAGGCGAAAATATCAAGAAAGAAAATTACAGACCTTTTAGCCTGACAGCGGTGATTTCTAAAATCTTTGAATCAATCATCAGAGACCAACTGGTAAGTTTCTTTAAATAAAGGAGAATGATTGCTGAAGAACAACATGGTTTCGTTAGAGGAAGCTCTTGTGCTAGTCAATTGCTGGATTGTTGTGATGCCTGGACGAAGACCGTGGATGATCATGGAGCTTTTGACATTGTTTATTTTGCCATGAAAAAAGCTTTTGATTCAGTACTACCCGAGACTTTAAAGAAACTAGAAAATTATGGAATGAAGGAAACTTACTTCGGTGAATTGAAGGTTTCTTGATTGGAAGGAGACAAAAGTAGTAGTAGTAGTAGTAGTAGTAATAGATGGAGTGCATTCGGAATGGGCGGAGGTGTTGAGCGGAGTACCACAGGGCAGTGTTCTGGTCCAATGCTTTATGTCTTCTATGTTAATTACCTGCTGGTGTTGTGGAGTCAACGGTGAGGTTGTTTGCAGATGATGCCAAGATGTTCCGACTGATTGATTGAAACAGGAGAGGATTGCAACGTGCTATAACAGGATATTTTCAGTCTCGAAGAATGGACAAGGAGCTGGTTGCTGCTTTTCCATCCGGATAAGTGTTATTTTATGAAAGTGGGCAGCACTATCCTGAGTCTAACTTCACCTACAAGATGCATAGGAAAAATGAAGGTGTAGATCTGGAGAAAGTTCAGAATTGTAAAGATCTGTGTTATTGTTGATGATGAGCTAAAATTTTAATATATAACTGAAGTTGTACAACGGGCAAGGAAAATTCTTGATGTCATTCGGAGATTATTTCATCATTTGGGTGTTGACTCCTTCCTGATGCTTTATACACCATTGGTGAGAAGCCATTTAGATTATGCCTCCTCTGTCTGGTTACCATACTTGTGGAAATATGCAGAGCAGCTGGAACGAGTTCAAAGAAGAGCAACAAGGATGTTACCTAGTATATCTACCCTGCCGTATGAGAGTAGACTCCAGCAATTGAACCTACCAGCTTTGGTCTTTAGGTGAATTAGAGATGATCTCATCAATCTCTATAAATATATGCATGGCTACTTTGAGACAAGTTTGAAAGGATTACATTTAAGTAATGATACTATAACTAGAGGAAACTCATTCAAACTTAAGAAGGCCCAAGTAATATTAAACCAAAGGAAGTTTTCACTTACCTAGAGAATGGTTAACTGGTGGAATGCCCTACTTGAAGATGTCACCGCTGCCACAGTGAATAAATTCAAGAACGGGTTCGACAGGTACGAGGCAAAATTAGAAATTAGAAACAATTATAAAGCAGCATCATGTCTCATGCCACAACTACTGGTGTAGCCAAATACCAAGCAAAGCAAAGAGCGGCTGATTAAATTATAGGACCATGTCCTCTTAAGCCGTAACAGGAAAGTAAAATAAAGTACAGTAAAGTATAAACTTCGCTTCCAAAGCCAGTTGGTACAAAAAGAAATATATAGGCCTATGGTTGATTGTTTTCAACTTGACGATCCGATGGGAATTTCCACCAGATTTAATGCCTACAGTCGACGACTAAAAGCCTACGTTTTTTCGTTGAAATTTGTGTATGTGGAGGTCTTTAAAAGACCTTGTTAAGTAGTTTGTTGGTAAAAATATTAAATTTATTTGCCTTCGATATTTAGGACAGCCCAGTGGTAAAAAGGAAACCACCATACCATTTTTTTTAAGTTAGTCTCTGGTTGTAGGTCGCGCAGATGCCAACCGTTCTTTTCTCTCGATGTAGGCAACTAGGTTATGCAAGTCGTTTGTTAAGTTTAATTAACACAGGCAACTTACTCTGCCTAATTACTCACTGGGATAGGCCTATCCTATGGTTTTAGTAGCGTTTTTCATTCAGAACTTGTAAGAAGAATAAACACATCTTCCTTGCCTACAGCAATGCTTACGACTAGGCAGCTCAGAGTTAAATCTTTTTGGTTGCTTAAATTTTGCTTACGTCCGAAAACGGAAAAAACCCAGACGTATAATTTTCATTTTCATATTTTCATTACTTCTCAAAATTTTCACGAATCAATGTGATGGAAAATTTTGGCACGGAAAAATACGTTCTTGTTTCTTGCTTATGTAGGCTCAGTGCCTACATATTTTGTTCTACCTATGGCAATTTTCCCCATTCCCAATAGATTTTCGCAAATCCCAAGGCAATTTGTAGTTATTGAATACAATAAATTAATATTTTGTATTAAATTATGAAATAAAGGTACCGTATACGATACCATATTACAGGTATGTTTAGGCCTGGTTTAACTTAGACTTTGTTGTGGACTGTAATGTAAACTGTATGATGGCCGTGTATAATTTTCCCATAGTTGGCTTTGGTCAAAATTTGTGAAGCCGCGTGTAAAATCTAAGTACCATGCGAGCTTAAAATAGGTGCTGAGCTCTCTCTCTCTGACGTAGAATTACTTGTTCAGTCATTTGTATGAAATGGTTTGTACAATAGGCCTATATTGAGTTTTTTTGTAGACCAATGGAACACTATAAATAATGAACATACAGTTGCCTACGCCAATGCTTCCAGATTTGAAATCTACAGAATATATCGGATACCAGTCCATTAATCATGACTTCTATTATCGTATTGACTGACTCACCAAGCAATTTTGTATTTATATTTATTACATAAATATAAATACAAAATTGCGAATGACAGTGGCACAGTTAGGCATTTTTTATTGGCTACAAACAGTATCCTGACACTAAAAGGAGCACATTTATAAATCTAGGAGTTCTTAATAAACTCATTAAAATATTATTATAGGCAACATACAGTTTTCTCATATTATACATCCTCTAGTTCCACTACAAATGAGCTGTATACACTGGAGTACAAAAAGTTTTGAAGAAGGTCATCTTAACATCTAATATACACACACAATTTTCTCATCAAAGTTTTATCTTGAACGTATACTTGTCTACATTGCCTTAGAATGTCAGTCATCTGAAAGACCATCAGTTAGTATGTGACCCAGATATAGCACTGTATCTGGCAAAAACACCATGTATCAGGAAACCTGTAAAACACATAGCTAACAGTCATTAATCTATCACTGCTAAATTTAATGTTCTGCAGAAATACCATCAACACCACATGGTTTATTGCAATCCAAATATTTTATGGCTTGTTTAGTTGCACTAACTCTTGTCTAGCCTATAGGTAGCATCACAATTATATTATTGCTCCTATGTACAGAACTGAATAACTCGCTGTAGTGTTCTTCCATAATTTGACTATATTCCCAGTCCCTGTTACATTTTCAATGCTAGCAGGGAGAGACATTGCAATATTATTTATTGCTTTTAATTCTTCCCCAAAAGTGTTTTGCATTCTGGTATTCTCAGTGATTCTTCAAACTGATACATATTGTGAAAAGTTCATGATCCATCAAACCGAAGTTACTGATATTACCGAGATTAAAGTTTTTTGCGACGCGGGTAACATTGTAACAAAACAATTTAATGAAAGTATTATAATGGATTATTTTTTTTAAAGGTGGAAACTATAGCTTTTCTCTAATTTGAAGTCGTTCGGGGGAGCGAAAGACTTTTTAAGAGGAAATAGTGAAGCCTGTTGTAAGTGTTTGAAAGCATTTTTTTCCCAAAGCGTCACATTTCATTTCTTTACATGAATCATTATTTCATTTATAGTATGATAAAGCAATAATTGTTTTAAAAGTCAAAATCATTTAACCTTATTTCTCCCCAAATCTGAGCGAAACTTTGTGTGTGCAAAAACAGTTTTAGATAGCGTGTACATTACGTATTCTGGTATACAATATAATTCCGTTTCTTCTATAAAATGGAGAGTTAAATACCTTTCATAAAATGATTACATTCTTTTAGTCCAGGTTGTTGTATGAAAACTGCTAAAATAAAGTCCAATAATATGTTCACGAAGAATGCCGACTGAACTACACAAGTACTATTTTCAAATAAAAGTACTACTTTCACTGCTACAGCATTCTACTACATTTATAGCATCTTTCTAATAACTTTCATTTATATAATTGATATTCTTTAAAAAGTTTAATATAAAAGTAATGGACAAAGAAAAACAAGACGTAGTTATAAACTTATAACAGAGTTCACATTATAGAAAGACGTAGATAGCCTGTGATTCATTTAATCTTTACAAAATTTGTAGTTTCATCATATCTAATATTGTTGTTAGCCTGTAACACTCGATTCACACTGAACCTGGATACTGAACTTTTTATTCCGAAATAGTATCCACCGATAAATTCCCTAGCCCATTTTTTTCTGAAGAGTATTCCGAAACAGTTTCAAACTATAGGTGGGGTAGGCTATGAATTGAATGTTCTTTCAGCTAACAAAATTTTACTTAGTTTATTTTAGTTATAGACCTAGTTTTAGACTGTACCGTATGTATGTATATATATATATATATATATATATATAAACTCTAAATGCACCTCGGGGGTGTAGTGGTTAGCGTCGCTGACTACAAATCCATCGGCCCGGGATCGAAACCCGGTGACGGCAGGCGGCGCGCAGCAAGACCCAGCTGTTCATCCTTCCACCCAATAAAGAAAGTGGTTGGTAGATAAATGGGTAGCCTAGTGGTTAAGACGCTGGGTTGCTGGTGGGGCGTGGTTCGGATTCCACGTTAAACTGTAGGTTTAAGGTGGAGTGAAACGCTTGACCTTCGTCAGTGTTAGAAATAGAAAATCTAGAAGAGGAAGAGCTATTTTTGTCCCAAGGCGATATGATGACTAAGCTGAATGATGCTGTATTGCTTGTATATATTAAGTTAAGGTGTATATATATCCTTCTCATAATTGTAAGGTTAGTGAAAAATTCATTTAATTTAGAGCTAGCATTTTCGGGCTCTTGTGGCATCATTGTTTGGGTACTCTTGTGGCATCGGTTTTTTGGGGGCACTGGCGCGTCCTTTCTACTCGTTTGTTGAATGCGGCACTTACAGGGCGTGGACTTATAGAGAGAGCTCTTGCAATTCAGTTTGGTTGTTTAGATACAAGATTGTTGCATCGTGCAATGATGCAGGTTGTGTTGTTGCAAGGTTTAGAAAGATGATCATAAATAGTGCCCCTTTTGTTTTTTACCTTAATTTTAGGCAACTGAGGCCTAAGGTAGGCCCACATCGAGTCAGCAACCCTGAGGTAGGACCTAACAGGACCTCCAAGTCCGTAAGTTTTAGTCTAGCTTAACTTGGGCTGTAGGTTGAACTGGCCCTTCAGAGCTTGGCCGTTCAGGGCTGAGCTGGGATTCTGAACCCAATAAAATAAAAAATAACAGTCAGAATGAACATTTCGGGTGGAAGCAAACCAAAGATTTTATATATATAATATATATTGAACGTGTCGGGAGATTGGGAAGCAGATGTGGTATTTTTGGGCAGAGAGGGGGTTTAGAGTATGAGAGTTGTGGCGAATGGGTTGGTTCGTAGGGAGGAAGTGGTGGAGGGCCTAGGCGGGATGAAAGGTGGAAAAGCGATAGGAGTGGATGGGATCGCTGGAGAGTTCCTGAAAAAAAGCAGTGAATGTAGTGTTGATTAGTTAGTGCGTCTGTTTAATGTGTGTGTGGACAAAGGCGACCTGCCTCAGGACTGGCAGAGTGCATGTATCGTTCCCCTGTATAAAGGCAGGTGGGACAAACATGTATGTTCGAATTATAGATGAATTAGTCTGTTGAGTGTTCCAAGTAAGGTGTATGGGGAATAGTGATTGAAAGGGTGGTGGCATGCACGGAGCAACAAATTGGGAAAGAGCAGGAGGGTTTTAGAAGAGGTAAAGGGTGTGTGGATCAGGTGTTTGGGCTCAAGATGTGTGAGAAATGCTTGGAGAAGGAAAGGGATTTGTATGTGGCGTTCATGGATCTTGAAAAAGCGTATAATAGGTTGACAGAAAGGCGTTATGGCAAGTGCTGTAGCTGTATGGGGTGCATGGGTCGACGGGTCGTTGTTGAATGCGGTGAAACATTTTCACCGAAAGAGTAAAGCATGTGTGCGTGTTGGAAGAGAGGAGGGTGAGTGGTTTCCGGTAGAAGTGGGTCTACGGCAGGGTTGTGTAATGTGTTTATAGACGGGGTGGTGAAAGAGGTGAATGCAAGGGTCATGGGGAGGGGAGCGGGGGTGAAGCATACTGCGGGGGGAGGTTCTTGGGAAGTGAATCAGTTGTTGTAAGCGGATTATAGGGCTCTGGTGGTGGACTCGAGAGAAAAGCTGCAGGAACTGGTAACTGAGTTTGGGAGGGTGTGTGAAAGGAGGAAGCTAAGAGTAAATGTTAATAAAAGAAAGGTTATGTGGTGCTGTATGCTGTAAAAGGGAGGTTCGTGAGCGACTGAGTGTAAGTTTGCATGGTGAGGAAATGGAAGAAGTGGCATGTTTCAAGTACTCAGGGGTGGATGTGGCGAGGAATGTGTTTGGAAAGAGAGATCATTGTTTATGGGTGCGAAGGTGAGTCTGTATGAAGGTATAGTAGTGCCAACAGTGTTGTATGGATGTGAGGCATGGATGGCGAATGCGAAGGAAAGGAAAAGTGTGGATGTACTGGAAATGAAATGCTTGAGGAGAACTGTTGGGTGAAGTGGATTGATCATGCGAGAAACACTGATGTCCGTGAGAGGGTGTGGGAGTCGAAGGAGTCTTGAGGAGAGAACAGATGAGGCGGTGTTAAAATAGTTTGGGCATATGGAGAGAGTGAGTGAGGAGAGGACGGTAAAGAGGATTTAAGTGTCGGAGGGGAAGGGGTAGACCGAGGAGGAGATGAGATGGAAGGATGGAATGAAGGAAGCTTTGGGTCAGCGGGCCCTGGACGTTTAAAAATGGAGAAACATCGCTTGAAGACAAAGAACGCAGTGGCCACCCTTCCACTTCTCGTACGGATAAAAATGTCCAACAGATTCGATTTCTGGTACGAGCAAATGTTTCTCCATTTTTAAACTTTTTGTGCCATTTGTAAACGTTAGCTATTGCATTTCAGAGAGTTATACGTACTGCAAAAACACACTCCTTTTAAGCGCTCCAACCAACTACTGACTCATGGTAGCAGATTTTGCTTCAGACTGCAAACGCCAGAGGTCAGGAAGATTCGCATATGTAAACGGTTATTTCTTATTTGCATTCATTTGTCCGTAGCAATAAAATTATCGGTATTTATTGATCACTTCTCGTATATATATATTTATTTATGTTATAATGTTATAATGTTTCAAACCAGGAGCGGCTCGCAGGTAGGCACTGTGGAACTGCAGCACCCCATGATCTTATGATCTTTATATTTAAATATTTAAAATAGCCTCTCTGATTGTTTTTTTCAATGAACTTTGAGTTTTTAAATCAGATTATATCCTTTTTTCCTTAAACTATTTCAACGCCGAACGAATGAATCACGAAAGTAGCTTCAGCCTTCCCGTGGAACTGCGTACTTAACAGTTCCAGATTTTGTTCGAAACGCTTGAAACCTCGGTGGCGGACGGACGAAGAGTGAGTCAGAATCGCGGGTTTAAGAGGATCCAAAACACTGTGGACAGAGCAGTGCCGATTTGTTTGTTTGACGTGGTAGTTGTGTTGCTGTATCGTTTGCTAATTCGAAATTTAATTTCCGAATTGCATTTATCAATGATTCGTTATTTATTTTTTGTCGTGAGATTGAAGTTAATTATATAATAATTGGATTATTTACAATATATAGCTTTCATTTCTTAGAATATTTTTTCCGCAAGTGACTTTGTTTTTTGAAATTTTAACTAGGCGCCTATTCTATTATCATGGCTGCGCTAGCCCCAGAAGTGAGTCGGGTGACAGTGAGTAAAATTCAGTCTCGTAATTTTTCACAGTTATCTCTTCAAGAAAAAATAGCTATTAAAATTGAAGGACGCCCTACACCAGAAATTCAAATATCTCAGCCCGGAATAAGTAACAATAAGAAATATATTCGTAGTTTTAATTCAGAATGGTACCAAAGAAAAAGTTGGCTTTGTGGTTGTAAAGTTAAAAATGCATTATTTTGTTTCCCGTGTCTACTACTCGGTGGTGACTTGACGTGGACAAAAAGTGGTTTTACAAATATAAACAAAATGAAAGAAAAAACTGAAAAGCATGAGCGTTCAAAGAAGCATATTGATAATGTGATTTCCCTGTCACTTTTAGGAACGGTAAATATCAAAGAAAAACTTAGTGAGGCTTACAAACTCTCGATTATCGAACATAATAACAAAGTTACCAAAAATCGTGAAATATTGTCGAAAATAATAGACTGCATTAAATTCTGCGGAAATTTTGAGATTTCTTTACGTGGACATGATGAAAAAGATGATTCGGCAAATCCAGGTGTATTCAGGGGATTAATTAATTTCGCATCAAAATTAGATCCCGATTTGAAAAAACATTTAGAAAGCAACACAGTCTTCAAGGGCGTTTCCAAAACCATTCAGAATGATATTCTTGACTGTGTGCTGCAGGTATCCCGCAATCAAATAAAAAAAGAAATTAAAGAAGTTTCGTTTGTGGCGGTCATGGCTGATGACACAACTGATGTTTCTGAACACACTCAAATGGTTATTGTTCTGAGATACGAGCTGAATGAGGAAGTCTTTGAGCGCTTTTTGGGTTTCTTTACTCCGGAAAATCAAACGGCAGAAGGACTATCTAAGTGCATTCTAGATCAGCTAGATATTCTTCTCGAAGGAAACAAGCAGAAACTAATTGCTCAGACATTTGATGGCGCAAATGTCATGAAAGGAAAAAAAGGGGGAGTTCGGGCTAAAATTAAAGAAGTTTACAATAATGCACACTTCATTCACTGTTATGCCCACCAACTGAATCTGATTATGAAAAATGCAGCAAGTACTACCCGAAATTCAAGAGTATTCTTTTCTAACCTCTTGGTTATACCAACATTTTTCTCCAGGTCACCACTTCGTCTCTCTATCTTAAGCAAACATATGGCCAGCCGCATTCCTCGTCCATCCGCTACTAAATGGAATTTTCATATACGCACCGTAAACCGCGTCTATGAAAATTTCGAACCCTTAAAAAAATGCCTTGAAGAAATACAGTCGACAGCAAACGCAGATCAAACCATTTCAGAAGCAACAGGAATTTTGCACGTTTTGAATAACGAAAAGTTCATCTTTTGGTTGAAACGTTTTCATCAGATAATGCCTCACGTAGAAGTCATTTACAATCAAATGCAATCTCGAGCTATTGACTCATGTAAAGTACAAGAATATATAGCAAACTTCAACAATGCCATTTTAAAAATAAGAAATTCGGAGTACTGTGAAAATCCTTCAAAAACACTTATGATTGAAGCAAAGGAAGTGTGCGACTGCGTATGTGTTAACATAGCTGAGAGGTATTCATTTACCAAACAATTAGTAGCTGCTAAGCTGTTTATCAAGGAAAACTCCGATAGCTATAATATGAAAATGCCTATGGAAGAGGTAACGGTGACCACTGAGGCATATCCCATGATTGAAAAAGAAAAGCTTCTTACTGAACTAAAAGTTTTCTACAGTAGACCTGATATGCACAATTACGACAGGTTAATTGATCTGCTGAAATTTATCACTGAAAATAATCTAGTAGATGTTCTTGGAGAACTAGCTAAGCTCCTAAAAATTCTTTTGACCATCCCCATGACTACATCCGAGGCCGAACGCTGCCATTCAACATTAAAAAGAATAAAGACGTTCTTAAGGAGCACTATGAATTAGGAAAGACTAAATGCTCTTGCAATGATTTCAATAGAGAAAAATTTGATCAACAGTACACAGAATTTCAATGAAAAAGTAATAGACCTTTTCGCTCAGAATAAAAACAGAAGAATGGAATTTGTTTATAAATAAAATTTTTGGCAAATTCGAAATTACCCGTTAAGCGTAAGTACCCTATAATTGATTTTATGATACTATTTTACTTATTTTTATGACTGAGTAGTTATCTATTTATCTATTCGACTTTCTCTCTCTCTCATATATATAATCGACACAATTGTTCGCAATTTCTGAGGCAGCACCCCCATAACTGAAAGTCACGAGCCGCCACTGTTTCAAACCAACAAAGACCCTAGGATCCACTCATGGCTGGTCTACCTAACGTCCTAACTGTGTTCGTAATTGTGTATTGTGCATGTCGAGGGGACCTACAATTTTACGTGGGTTCCGAACCACAAGGAATATAAGAACATAAGAAATTTTTATTGTGGGCACACTAGGGGCCACGTCGGCCCATCGAGGCGGCTCCACTATGTAAAAACTGCCTGTACATTGGCAACAACCAATTTTTACAAAACTAAATAATTATCAATTTAAAACTAAAGATAGAATCTCTGGATCCAGAGGATCAAGTCATAATAGACTACTATCCACAAATATGTTACACTCTATATCTATTTATAACCGACATGCAAATATATCAGATCCAAAGAATCCAGTCAATTTCATTACGGTATCCATCAATACCAGTACCTTGCCAACCAAAAATAAGTCACGGTCCATATCAATTGCGGACCAAGTCACAATTTACAACCATATACATTACAATATACAGGGTGTCCGAGAATTATCTGTACAATATTTGGCTGTTATTAAAAGTCAACCATGAAGTGTAGAAATTCCAGTGTTGTCCCATTTTACAGAGAATCTCATTAAGTTTTTTCTGATACAAGTTTTGACAAGTTTTTTAGAAATTCCAGTGTGTCCGAAAATTATCTGTACAATTTCATCTTTTAATAAAATTCTTGATAACACACGTAAAATTCTTAAACAAGATTATTTAGAATCTGTATTTTCAAAAGTTTCTTTTATTAAAGTAACGTTGTTACAAACATTCGATATGTGCACCATCAGTGATTCGCAAAACATCCAATCGATACTCAAATGTTGCCATGTACGCTGCAGCATATCCACATCAATTCGCTCAATAGCAGCTGTGATTCTTGCTTTTAAATCATCAATGTCTGTCACCCGCGTATTGTACACAAGATCTTTGACGAATCCCCAAAGAAAGAAATCACAGGGTGTGATGTCGGGAGATCTAGCCTGCCAATGAATTGCACCTCCACGGCCAATCCACCTGTTTGGGAATGTCTCATTCAGGGACTTACGGACGATCAAGGCCCAATGTGGCGGTGCGCCATTTTGCTGTAAAATGATGCGTGGATGCAGTGCTTCCAATTGCGGATAGACAAAGTGTTGCAACATGTCCAGGTAGGTATTGGAGGTCACTGTTGATTCACCGAAGAAAAATGGTCCAATCACGCGATCATGTAAAAGGCCACACCACACATTAACTTTAGGACTGTCTCTGATGTGCTCTTCTATGCAATGTGGATTTTGTGACCCCTATATGCGCACATTTTGTTTACCTTGCCTGAAACATGAAAAGTTGCCTCGTCCGAAAACATGATTCTTGCCAAGAACGCATTGTCCTGGTCGACTCTGTCAAGCAGAGTCATTGCAAATTCCTTACGGGAGACCTTATCTTCTTGCGTAATCTGTTGCAAGATTTGCAACTTGTAAGGATGCAACTTCAAACGTTTACGCAAGACATCATGCACTGTCGAACGAGGTATCTGTAACACTCGTGATTCAATTCTTGTCGACTTGCGTGGACTGCGAACAAAAGCCTCTCGAATGCGCTCGACATTTTCAAAAGACGTTCGAGACCGCCCTGCTCCTTTCCTATGCTCTACACTTTGTTTCCTTAAACCTTTTATACCAAGCTCGTATGGTTACTCTTGATGGAGGGTTTCTGTTGTAATTAGTTCTAAACCTTCGTTGAACTTGTGTATCTGATTTTGTTTCGATAAACCATTCAACACACTGTGCTTTCTCCTGTGGATTCATTAAGGATGAGGGGTGTGTATGAATATCTGAGAAAGAAAAACTTGTCAAAACTTATCAGAAAAAACTTAATGAGTTTCTCTGTAAAATGGGACAAAACTGGAATTTCTACACTTCATGGTTGACTTTTAATAACAGCCAAAAATTGTATAGATAATTCTCGGACACCCTGTATATACGTAGGAGGAAAAGTGTAGGTGTGGCTGTAAAGACTGTACAGTAATGTAGAAATGTGTGTGCACCCATTTTGGGTCTCCCATTTAAAGGTGTTTGTGGGGCAAGTGAAGATCATGAGTTTTTCAATACCTCACAGTACTATGCGGGGCACCGCTCGGCAGAGGAATCTCTTTAAATGGGGTGTGTAAGAACAGAGTGTATCCCCTAACCCAAGATGCTGCCTCCCTATATCCCACAACACTTGTAAAACTATGTTTTCTTAAATTTGTTCTACATCTTGGCTTAAATAATTTCATACTATGACATCTAGTCTGTTTATTGTGATTTTTAATGAAAAGAGAATCAAAATCCATCTTATCCACCCTTAATTTTACTACCTTAAACTATACCCAATCTATCAACATATGCGTCTAATCGATTTTTAAACATGTTTATAGACGTGCTACTAATTACTTCTACCGGCAAACTATTCCAGCTATTTACTATTCTATGCGTAAAAAAGTTTTTCGCAACTGCTGTCTCGAACCTTCTACTTGTCAACTTACACCCGTATCTCTATCTACGTTATCGAACTCATTCATAATTTTGAAAACCTGGATTAGATCACCCCTTAGCCTCCTAGTCTCGAGTGTAGTAAATTTTAACTCTCTAAGCCTATCCTCGTACGACTTTGACTTAAGTGACGGAATCATCTTAGTTGCTCGTCTTTGAACTCTTTCGATTTTGTTTATATCTTTGCACATATGCTGATTCCAAAATTGGATCGCGTACTCCAAATGGGGTCTAACTAATGATTTATAAAGAGGAACTATAATATCGCGCGATTTGTACTTAAAATTCCGAGATATAAAACCTAACACTTTGTTCGATTTATTGACCGCTGCTGTACTTTGTTTCGCTACTTTTAAATAACCAGTAACTATAACTCTTTAATTTTTTTACTGCTCTACGCTTATCAACTCTTTCCCTGACATACTATACGCAAAATTACCGTTACGCCAACCTATATGTAAAATTTTGCACTTATCGATGTTAAATATCGTTTGCCATGTGACTGACCAATCAACGATTTTAGTCAGATCATTCTGGATTTTACCTCTATCTTCGTCATTAATCGCCCTACCACCCAGCTTCATGTCATCCGCAAACTTTGAAACTGTACTGACTAGGCCGACATCTAAATCGTTAATATATATAAGAAAAAGCAAGGGGCCCAATACAGAACCCTGAGGAACGCCACTCGCTACATTAGCCCAACACGACTCCGCTCCATCAACGACCACCCTCTGTTTCCTACCTCGCAACCACTCTTCTATCCAATTTATTACTACACCCCTGATTAATTGAACCTTAGTTTTTTCAATGAGTCTTTTGTGCGGTACGGTGTCAAACGCTTTTTGAAAATCTAAATACACTACATCAACCGCCCGATGACTATCGTAAACGTCAACCACGCTTTGAAAAAATTCTAGAAGATTAGTTAAGCAAGATTTGTTTCGCCTAAAACCGTGCTGCGTATTTCTAACTAAGTTATGCAATTCTAAGTGTTCGACTATACCAGGGGTGGGGAACCCTTGGCACGCGTGCCAAACGTGGCACGCCAACGACTTTTTTACGGCACGCGATTCCCCGGGCTCACCTTAAAAAAATTAAATAAATAAATATCCAAATTCTTCGCTGAGTTTTATATTTTAACTTAATGTTTTCTGCTAAAAAATGGTAAAGATTAACTTCTGTTTAATATATTATGTAGGTAAAATAACATTTTATTTTCTCTGTAATTTTTATGTATTATTCATAAGGGATTAAGAATCAATAAAAGAATATCTTTAATTTTATTTTCTTTCATTGTGCTTTAGTCAAGTAAAACGATTATGAGATTGGGCACTGTAATGTATTGGGAAAACTTGAAAAACTTATGGCTGATTGATCTGATATATAAAAACAAAAAAAAATCAGAATTATTGTTTACTCTTTTGCTGATGTTAAAAATTGCGTTTTTAAATTGTGTGGCTGTATATGGCAGCTATAATTACACTTAAAGGCTAATAAAAAATATCCACGCTATCAACAGGGTAGAACGACCTTCAAGTAAAAATTCCGTCACTAAATTTTACATTTATTCAATCTTACATGACTTACAATAATCACTCTTACAATATTCTTTGATTTTACCGCTCCAGTGTAATTTTTGATTATTTGAAAAGGTTCTCCCAATACTTAAAAGGCACCAAATATAATATGTTCCCCAAAATTTCGGTTGGCACGTGAGAAAATTTTGCATCAAAGATTTGACGATTTTGGCACGCTCACTTAAAAAGGTTGCCCACCCGGACTATACGATCCCTAATTATTGATTCCAGTAGCTTACCTACAACAGACGTTAAACTGATTGGCCTATAATTTCCCGCCGCATCTTTATCGCCTTTCTTAAAGATAGGTGTTAGGTTTGCTAACTTGAAATTATCTGGTACGCACCCCTCAGAAATAGACGCATTAAAAATATTTGTTAGCGGCACAACAATGCTATTTTTTTTTAATGCTTTTAGTTGTATGGGATATATGCAATCCGGCCCCGGTGATTTACGCGTTTTCATTTTATCAATATAGCGCATTACCTCCCCTTCACTAACCACAATATTATCCAAAATATTGCCATTATCAAAAGGTATTATGTCTATGACCATAGGGATATTCGTTATATCTTCTATAGTAAACACTGACGTAAAGAATTCGTTTAGCAAGGTAGCCATTTCCTTGTTTTCAGAAACTAGATTTCCGTTAACATTTTTCCACGGCCCCAAGACACTTTTTACTCGATTTCTATTGTTGACGTATTGAAAGAATCGCTTGGGGTTTTCTTTACCTTCACAAGCTATGGAGATTTCAAATTCGCGCTTGGACTTTTTTATTACACTTTTCGCTTCACACCTTAGAGATATGTAGTTGTTTCGTAACCACAAATTGTCTTTATCGCACTTATGTAGCCAATAAGCCCTATCTCTACCCTTTATAATGTCTCCTACTCTAGAAGTAAACCACAAGGTTTGTTATTTACTTTCGTACACTTAATTTTGTACGGTACACATTCCTCATTTATAGTCCTAAATACTGTTTCAAACGATTCCCACATTAGTTTTGCGTTGGAATTCCCCATTACGTTTTCCCAATTGACGTGTGACAATTTATTTCGAAATTTACAAAAATCTGCGTGCTGGAAGTTGAGAATTTTAGTCGAGTTAGCTGGTTTCGAGTGGCTTACTGAGAGGACAAACTCTACCATATTGTGATCGCTATTGCTTAACGGTTCTATCACTTGAAGATCAGTAATTAGCCTATCATCTGTAGTTATTACTAAATCTAAAATACTGTCCAACCTCGTAGGTTCCCCAACCTTTTTGAATAAGAAAGCTATCCTCGAGAAAATTAACTAAACGATTACCTTCCGCGTCTCCCTGCATTGTATCGTAATTCCGTTGGCGCAATTAAAGTCACCCATAACTACAGTAAAGCCTGCTCACTACCTATTATTCTCTTTAGTTCACGATATAACGCTTCGTCCGTATCAGCTGTTTGATTAGGGGGCCTATATATAACCGCAACAACAAGTTTGAAATCGTTCAATTTAAGTTCTGCTATAGTCGAATCTATTGGTTCTGGAATTGTGTGCTTTACTTCTATAACGTTCGCAATATTATCTTTGATATACAACATAACACCGCCTCCTCGCCTACCTATTCTGTTTTTAACAGAAAGTCTATAACCTTTAATTTGATACTCCCCTACAAAGTCACGTGTTTCAGTGCTAAGCCATGATTCATTTATCGCAATTAATCAGTCTTTACAAGCAATTAAGAAAAAAAATTGTTTCTTTTATTTCGTAGGCTACGAGCATTTAAGGATAGAACCTTCAAATTGTTTGTAATTGCGACACCTTCGCGAGCGCAGGCGAAATTTGTGGAATTTACACTGGGACCGTTCGAGTTACGGCAGCCTGAAAAGAAGAGAGTATATTATGAAATAGTCTTCCTAAACGCGCAGCTCCAACGTCATTAAGATGAAGTCCATCTTCGAGGAACAAGTCCCTCCTGCCGTAGAAACTGTTTCAAAAATTCGCAAAATGCACTCCTTCCTGTTGGCAAAGAGACTTTAGGTTATTGTTAATATGGTCGCCTTGCTGTAGAAATCGTTACGTTGGATAATTCGAGGAAGTATACCTGTTAAAACAATCTTATTAGTTTTTTTTCCTTAATCGCTCTAGTAAGTCCCTGTACCTAGCCAGCAGTTCTTCTGATCTAGAATTTAAAACGTTATTAGTACCGACATGAATAACATACGTTGTATCCTCGGAGGTACCGTCTGTAAATTGGTCAACACTATTAGTTATATCCTCCACCCTTGCACCAGGGTAGCAGTAACGGCGCCTACGACGAGGGTTTCTCCCACAGAATTCCTCGAGCTGCCCTCGAACAATGGAATCGCCAACGAGTCGTATTTCCGGTTCATCAGCATCGTCGAAACCTAAAACAGAGAAAACTTATTTGTTTGTTATTACTGGTAGACATGTCTTAGGTTTTCTCAATGGGGCTCCATTACGCACTCGAATGAAGGGTTGGGAACTAGGGGAAGAGAGAGGGCTATTAATCCTATTTATATTATTAGTAGAAACTGAGGCTGGAGGGGTCGTAACTGGAGTCTCAAGGGATTCAATTTTGCCGTCAGGAGCATCACGCTTTCTTCAAGCCTTACTCTGGCCTCCTCCTCACGTTCTAACTCGTTCCTCAGCACTTCCATGCTTGAGCACCACCTGCAACTAACTGTTCATTATTATTAGCCATTGTAAACGCGTAAGCGGCAAATTCTATTACATTTTGAAAATGAAATGTATTTTAATAAACACTGCCTTTATAAGTATTTAAAGTGTGTATACATTTTTTTGGGACGCCCTGTATATATATATTATATATATATATATAATATATATATATATATATATATATATATATATATATATATCATAAAAAACTCAGGGGACCATTCTGAGTTCATTCCCATATATATATATATATATATATATATACAGGGCGTCCCTAAAAAATGTATACACACTTTAAATACTTATAAAGGCAGTGTTTATTAAAATACATTTCATTTTCAAAATGTAATAGAATCTACAGACATTATTTAATTGTTTTGTCAACGCCTGTTTTCAAACTGACGTCCGTTCTGGTCCAGGCACTGCTGATAACGCGAAGCAATGGAATCGCAAACATCACGAAACATTTCGTTTGGTATTTGTGGGCATTCTCGTTCAATGGCTGCTCTCAATTCAGCGACTGTTGCAGGTTTTATAGCGTAGACTTTGTCTTTTAAGTATCCCCATAAAAAAGTCTAGTGGTGTGAGGTCTGGTGAACGCGGAGGGTATTCTACGAAACCCCTTCGTCCAATCCACATCCACATCGTGCCAAGTACCACTCGCAATACTCCACTCTTCGGTCCGGATCATCATCATCTTCATTAATAGCATGGACTAATCTTGGAATGTAACTTTTCCATTGACAGCGCTTCAAAATGCGTTGGACAGACGATTCTGAAATTCCTACCTCACGACTCGCTTGCCGCACAGATTTTCTTGGACTTTGGTGATACGTTTCCAGTACTCTTTCTTGCTTTGTGGGGCTTGTCGATGTCCGTGGTCTTCCGGAACGCTTCTTGTGGACATTCTGAACAGTTCCATCGGCTTCAAACTTATCTCTAATTCGAGTGATGGTAAGTCGCGTTGGTGGATCTGTTTGAAACTCCCTCCTAAACTGTCTTTGCACTTCAACTGCGTTTTCACACTTCCAGTAGCATTTTAGAATGAATTTCCTTTGTTCAAAGCTTAGTCTGACTGCCATTATTAATTCTAATGGGTTTAACTTGGAAAGAAAGAAACATCAATTGAGCTATCAGCTGTTAAAGTGTGTATACATTTTTTTGGGACGCCCTGTATATTATATATATATATGTGTGTGTGTGTTGTGTGTATATGTATGTATGTATGTATGTATGTGTGTATATATATATGTATATATATGTATTTATGTATGTATGTGTGTATATATATATATATATATATATGTGATGGTGTGTGTGTATATATATGTGTGTGTGTATATACAGTCGACCCTCGACTTACGTCGTCACCGTCTTACGTAATTTTGAGTTACGAGAAACCCCCTATTGACTGTAATTGATTCGTCTTACGCAATTATTTCGTGTTGCGTAATCGCAAACGCAGTGCGTGACCACTCACTGGCAGGACGCCGGGTATTTCACGTTATTTCATTGTTATTTTTACTGTGCATTATATAAAGTGATACTGTATGAAGTGATTAATAATTAAATTTGGCAAATTAATGTCTAAAATTAATTTTTTATTATTAATTTTTAATATGTAGTTTCTTTTACAGATGGTGTTTCTTAATAATAATTATTAATTACCATTATAATTCTGTTTATATACACTGTTTTTATCAAAAAATTTAATTATTTTATTATTTTCAATACTTTTTTGAGGTCCTGGAACGGATTACGTGATTTACATGTAGTTTTGGGTTTGACTTACGTCATTTTCGAGTTAGGTAACTTATCTCAGAACGGATTAATTACGTAAGTCGAGGGGCGACTGTATATATATATATATATATATATAATATATATATATATGTAGATGTATGTAGATGTGTGGTGTGTGTATATTATGCAGATGTGTGTGTGTGTGTGTGTGTATATATATATATATATATATATATTATGGAAAACTGATGAGTGGGTAGTTGGGAGGTAACGAAAATGGTTCACTGAGTAGGTAGGTAGTTAATCTAACAATCATTAAATTCCTTTTATGTCAATAACTGGGTGGATGAAACCAATTGGTTGCTCACCAGAGTTATTCTCCACACTAGTATTTATATACTGTGTGGGAGGAGCGTGCTCGGTAATAAGGATACATTACCGCTCAACCAACCGAGGAATAAACCAAGACAACGCTGGTACAAGAAGCCCCGCGAAGAGGAGAACAAAAGGAGAACAAAGGGAGAACGAAAACGAAGAACGGGGCGAGAGGACGTACCAGCAAAGTGCGCTCTCGAAAACATAACCGGAGAAGGGAGACACTCCGATAACAAAAAGTAAGTGACTAATTGAGTTTTTACACCAAAGTTAATCTCATTAAATTAAGCTGGGTCAGACAAGTTAGGCCTACATTGTGGCCTAAGACCCAGCATCAACTCATAGCTTAACAAAGGTGAAGGTAGATTGCCCTAACCTAATTCTTGTGAGGAATCTACTGTGGACCTCAATTTATCTGCCCGCTCTGGACCATTTCCGGAATCTCTAGGCTGACCCCTCTAGGCTAGACTTGATCTACTCTATAGTTAGACTGGAGATATAAGGGGTGGGTTAATTGTGGACCAATTCATACAGAGCATTTTTCGCATTGGTGGTCCGTGTGTGGGGAATTACAAACCTTAAGCTTACTTAACAAAAATTGCAGAATTAGGCTAAATAGTCTAGCCTAAGCCTAACCTGAGCAAGCCTAATTAGGTCTACAACCTAGGGCCTAACTAGGAAACATTTACATTAAAGGAGTCTCATTCTCTTATAAGCTTAGACAGTGGCGGTTCCTCATATGGGCAATATGGGCAGCCGCACAGGGCGGCATTTGTGGAGGGGCGGCATGAGCGCCTGCAAAAAAAATAAAAATAAAAATAAGAATAAATAAATAAAGAAATAAATAAAAATAGTTTATTTATGGCAGTTGTGCAATTTAATTTGTATTTTTCCTGTTCATAGTATCATAATTACATTCTCTTAAGTGAGTTATTCTATTTACGTGATGAAGGATTTGTAAAATTCAGAAATTTGAGTCTTTGTTTTGGTTCTGAAGTCCCAACAATTAGTCCAATAAAAAGTTATTTTGTGAAAGAGTTATGTCTGTCCTTTATTTTGGGGGGATTCGAATGTGTGTGTGTTGGCGAACAGGGGGGGGGGCGCTGAAGGTGAGGTTCGCCCAGGGCGTCATGTAAGCTAGGACCGCCACTGAGCTTAGACCTGAGTGACACACAAGTACTTTGGGGGGGATTAAACCAAATTTGAACTTGACTGTTTTGTCTGTGCTCTCTCTTCTCTGGTAATTTCTTCTTGTCCTCTATTTCATTACGATCCCCAGTTAAACAATTTTGACTTAGACATGGACAGTGCAGAATTGAAAAGTTAAAAAGAAAAGGGGGGCAAAGTTGGGAGCTGTTACAAAGGATGTGAACACTTTTAACAATATTACACAACCAGGTAAGAAAAATATAGAGTGTGTAATTATTAAATTAGAAATTAAAAAGAAGGAAATAATAGCCATTAATGAGAGTATTTCAGAGTTAGTTGAATCCGAAATGGCTGAAGAACAATTGATAGACCTTTACGCTGATGATGATGATCAGGTAAGCTCAATTGAACAGCAAATAAGGGAACTACGGTCTCGGTTGACTGACTTAACACCAAAAAAAACCTAATTCTGATTTTAATCAAAGTAGGGCTAACCTTCAACAAAATTTAAGTGGCATTCAAAATCCTGAGTCACAAGAATTGAGGGCTCAGTTACCCATTTTGCAAATACCAACATTTGAAGGGGACACGGTACAATTCCCATCTTTCATTGACAAATTTGAGAATTTAATAGGTAATAAACCTTATATTTCAACTGTTGAAAAGTTTAGTTACTTAACTAGTTCCCTTAAAGGCCCAGCCTATAACCTGATAGCCTATTTACCAGCCGTAGGGGATTCATATGAAGTAGCTATTGATCTTTTAAAACGTAATTACGTTAATAAAGATGTGATTATATATGAATTATCTCAACAAATTTTTGAATTTGCACCCATAAAAGATAACCATAGTGATATGGAAAATTTTATACAAAATTAGAAGCTATTATAGGACACTGGTTAGCAATGAGATAGATATTAAAACTTCATCTTGGCTTATACAAAGCATAGTACTTAGGTGCCTTCCTTCGAGGGTTTAAAGATAATTTAATTCTAAAGACGGGAGAAAATTATCCTAATTTAGCACAAATAAGACAACACTTCCCCAATATCCTAACTAATTACAACTTGAGAGATTTTCCAACACATAAGACCCAGACTATGGATAAACCAAAGACTGTTCCCAGAGACCAACTAGCTACAGCCAAACAGACAAAACTTGATACTGTAGAATCAAATGTGACCAACTACAAAACACGAACACCTACATTACAGAACTTTAATGTAACTGCTGCCTCAACTTACACCATATTGCAAATTTGTGCAAGTAATGAACACAGTATACTGGGTGTGACAAATATTCAGATTTTAACCAAAGGGCTAAAAGATGTGAACAGTTGAACCTGTGTAAAAAGTGTACTGGCCAGGGACATTATAAAAAGACTGTAAATCTAGGTTAAGATTCAAGTGTAAGTTTTGTAAAGTTTACGACATGTCTCATCAATGTGTGATTCACCAAAGTGTCCAAATAATAGTACTCAAACTCAAAAGATACCTCCCCCAAACAAAGGTAATCAAGAAAATGCCACTTTCATGGGACATTCTGCTTGTTCAAACAATGTAACAAGAAACACTGAGATTCTTTTACAACTATTACTTTGGACTTAGTGAATAGTGAGGGTAGTACCACTCCAGTGAGATGTCTTATAGACTGTTGTTCTCAACAAACATTGTTTCAAAAAATGTAGTTAATAAATTGGGTTTGACACCAAACCCGAATGAACAAAACCTCAATATTGCGTCCTTTGTTAAGGATAACTCGGACAAAAATAGCTATAAGACAATTGACCTGGAACTACATTTAGAAAGTAAATTCAAGAAAATTGAAGCAGTTATTATTTCTAAAGTAGGACAAAACAACTGGTTATACCCAACTAGAACAAACCATAAATCATTTGAAAAAACACTACAAAATAGCTGATAGACATATCACTAAACAACACAATAGCTAACATTGAAATGCTAATAGGGGCAGATTATATTAATCTTATTCATAAGGGCATAGTAGAGATAGGTAATGGTATAGCTATTCAGACTCCATCAGGGATAGCCCCTTTGGGTGACCTATCAGAATACAACCTAGACCTAAACCAAAACAGTGCATGACCAACAAATACTATGTGCCTCAACTCAGTCCTACATAACACTGTAAGAATAGCAACACTTTGAATAATATTATCTCACTGAGAACATTAATTCATCATTATCAAATGAAACTTTGGATGAGGCAATTCAAACTTTATGGTTGCTAGAATCTGTGGGTATACATGACACACATCAAACTTCAGAAGATCAGTTAATGGTAGAAAGATTTGAAGACACCATTCAGTGTAAAGACAATAGTTATTTTATTGAGTTACCTTGGAAAATAAATTGTCCAACTTTAAGAGATAATCTCAAAGTAGCTAAAGGACATTTATATAAAGTAATGAAAAAACTCAAACAAGAAATAATGTAAAATATAATGATGTCTTCAAAGAACAGCTACAGAAAGGCTTCATTGAAGAAGTAACAGATAACCCTTTTAAAAAAGATGGTTGTCATTATTTAACCCACAGGGGGGTTTTCGACAAGATGCCCCACAACAAAACTCAGAGTAGTATATATTGTAGCCTCAAAGACAGTGATAAACACAGTTTGAATGATTGCTTGATTGAGGGTCCTAATCTCATTTCTGACCTTGTGAAGATCTTACTGAGGTTCAGGTTTACAAATATGCTGTACAAAGTGACATTTCGAAGGCATTTTTGAGAATAAATCTTAAAATGAATATGATAAGAACCAACTTAGGTTCTTATGGTTCAAGGATCCATTTGATTTGAATAAAGGGTTCATAACCTATAGATTAATGTGTGTTGTTTGGAGCCAATTGCTCACCTAGCCTATTAGCATTGACAATTAAACATCATTTAAACCAGTTTAATAACTCTCTAACATTGAACTTCCTTAAGGAACATTTTTACGTAGACAATCTAATAGGCTCAACGACAACAAAATCTGAATTATCTGAAGTCTATGAACACTCTCAAAACATTATCCAACAAGGTAACTTTGAACTTAGAGAGTGGATTTCAAATAATGAGGATTTAAACAAAAAGATTTTAAAAAATAATAATGGTCTTACTGAGCCATCAGACAGAGTTAAAACTTTAGGTATGAACTGGTATTTGGATGCAACTTCTAACAGTCATGATTCAATCTGTACTAAAGGTTTTAAACTTGATGAGGAAGCAAATACTAAAAGACAAATTTATCAGAGGCTTCCAAATTTTTGATCCTATGGGTCTATTCCTGCCTTCAACAATAAAATCAAAGATTCTCCTCCAAGAAATTTGGAGGACAAATGTTGGGTGGGATGATCCAATAACAAATGAAAATCAAAAATCTTGGAAGAAGTTAGCTACTGATTTAACAAAAGTGCAGAACATTAAAATTCAAAGGTGCTGTGGGTTTAGGGATAAGCCCCAGAGGCTTCATGTGTTTGCTGATGCAAGCACACAAGCTTATGGGTGCTGTGCGTATCTTGTTAAGCCCTACAGAAAGTCATCTAATTTATGCAAAAGGGAAAGTTGCACCTCTCAAACCTACCCGAACCATACCTCAATTGAACTATTGGCTGCTACATTAGCCATTAAAAACCATTTCATTGCTTAAGGATGCTACTATGATGTGTCATAACTAATATCCACGTCTGGCTTGACAGTCAGATTTGTCTTGCATGGATACGGAATGATAGCATTAATAGTAAGAATATCTTTGTAAGAAATAGGCTAAAAGAAATAGCTGACGCTAATGAAAGCCTACAAGTAAACTTTCACTATGTTCCAACTAAACAGAATCCAGCAGACTTTCTGACCAGAGGTTATCCTACAAGTTGTTGAAGTCAAACAAAACTTGGTTTATGGGACCTAAGTGGCTCTGTAATACAGACCAATGGCCTGTGGAACAAGTTAACTTGACATTAAATTTAATCTTTTCAAATGAAAAGGTTGAACCAATCACTAATTATGAAAAGTATTCTGATTTCAACAAACTTGTTAGGGTGACAGCCTACTGTTTTGAGGTTTGCTCACACTGTTAGCTAAATTAACAAACAGCTAAATAAAAATAATCATAATTATACAGAGGTTGCAACCCAATACTGGGATAGGCCAAGCCCAACAAAAGAGTACAATAAAGAGTTAGAATTCTTAACTAATGGGAAACAAACAAAAGAACCTGTACCATCAGTAGTTTGTGGATCTAAACTTGTTCAGGATGAGGAAGGCCTTCTAAGGTGTAAAGGGAGATTAGACAAATCAAACTGTCATACAAAAGCAAAAATCCAATCCTTTTACCTAGATTTAGCTATTTGACAACATAATAATCAGGAAAACACACAATGATGTATATCATATGGGGGTACCACAGACATAACTACATTAAGAAAAACTTATTGGATACCCAAGGGAAGGATCACTGTTAAAACAGTCCTGAGTGAGTGTGTTACATGAGGCGTATTCATGCTAGGCCCTATAGGAAACCAAATCCTCCTGCTTGCCAGAGAGAGAGTTACTCTCAACAGACCTTTGAGACTGTAGGCATTGACTATACAGGAGCATTGACTGTGGGGTGGGTGTCACTGAACAAAAAATGTACATTGTACTGTTTCATGTGCAGCCTCACGAGCTGTTTATTTGGATGTTGTGGAGGACCTAACAGCAGATCTTTTGTTGCTGTCTTTAAGAGATTCTGTGCACGACATTCAGTACCCAAGACAGTTTGGATGACAATGCTAACATATTTCAAAGCTGGTGAACAAGTCATCCACGACTTGTTAAGCAATGAAATCACACAATTATATATACAAAATACAAACATAAAGTGGAAGTATATTCCGGTTGCCTCTCCTTGGTATGGTTTCTATCTGGGAGAGGAATATACAGACAGTAAAGAATTGCTTGAAGAAAGCAATTGGCAAAAAACAGATACACTTATTTGGGTTACTCACTCTCCTGGCTGAGATGAGAACATCATTAACAATAGACCACTCACTTATGTGGTGACAACATTAATGACCCAGAACCATTAACTCCAAATCATTTGATTCGAGGAGAACAAGTTAGTCTCCTGCCGGACTACAATATAGACTTCAGAAGACCCAAAACTGGACTCAACGACATGATGAGCTCCAGACTAAGTTACAACATTTAACTAGAGTTAAAGCTCATTTCATTAAACAGTGGGAAAACTGAGTACTTGATGGGTCTAAGGGAGAGACATAAACAAATGACTAAGAAGGATTGGTCTGAACACAATTAAGGTAGGGGAACCTTGTTCTCATACATGACAGTACTCCAAGACAAAAACTGGCTTGGCTAGAGTTTCAGACTCAGACCAGGGCAGATGGGGGTAACAAGAGTGGTCAAATTAAGGACTTCAACGGGTGACACAACAAGAGACATTCTCTTTTGTACCCTTTAGAGTTGGACCCAAAACAATGGACTTTGGAGAACCTTCTCCATGACAGTAAAACAATGGAGACACTGAACTTCCAGTAACTATTCCTTTGACAGTAGGAGTGGTAACGCATCCTACTACAACATTGACAGACACAGACCTCAGCGACAAACAGCATTAAAAGCGCGACTATTTTTACAACAAAAATAGATGCTGGGAATTGTAATTTTATCTTCTAACTTTCATTTTTTCTTTTCTTATGGTAAAGACCATAGACAGTTTCATCCTTTGGATGTATATTTTCTCTTCTAATTAAATGCTACACCTTCTCCATGAGAAGGTGAGGATAGGCACTGTTAATCAGATTAACAGGCATTTACAGTTAAATAGTTAGCTAGTCTACACTCAGACAAAAATTGGTGACATTGACACCAAAATTTTTATCTCCCGGGGCCCCCAGTATATGGAAAACTGATGAGTGGGTAGTTGGGAGGTAACGAAAATGGTTCACTGAGTAGGTAGGTAGTTAATCTAACAATCATTAAATTCCTTTTATGTCAATAACTGGGTGGATGAAACCAATTGGTTGCTCACCAGAGTTATTCTCCACACACTAGTATTTATATACTGTGTGGGAGGAGCGTGCTCGGTAATAAGGATACATTACCGCTCAACCAACCGAGGAATAAACCAAGACAACGCTGGTACAAGAAGCCCCGCGAAGAGGAGAACAAAAGGAGAACAAAGGGAGAACGAAAACGAAGAACGGGGCGAGAGGACGTACCAGCAAAGTGCGCTCTCGAAAACATAACCGGAGAAGGGACACTCCGATAACAAAAAGTAAGTGACTAATTGAGTTTTTACACCAAAGTTAATCTCATTAAATTAAGCTGGGTCAGACAAGTTAGGCCTACATTGTGGCCTAAGACCCAGCATCAACTCATAGCTTAACAAAGGTGAAGGTAGATTGCCCTAACCTAATTCTTGTGAGGAATCCTACTGTGGACCTCAATTTATCTGCCCGCTCTGGACCATTTCCGGAATCTCTAGGCTGACCCCTCTAGGCTAGACTTGATCTACTCTATAGTTAGACTGGAGATATAAGGGATGGGTTAATTGTGGACCAATTCATACAGAGCATTTTTCGCATATATATATATATATATATATATATATATATATATATATATATATATATATATATATGTGTGTAGATGTGTGTGTGTGTGTAGATGTGTATGTGTATGTAGATGTGTATGTAGATGTGTGTGTATATGTGTGCGTGTGTGTATATATATATATAATATGGTATCAGGACAAAATCCCCCCGTGGACAAAATCCCCTCGCGGACAAAATCCCCCATGGACAAAATCCCCCCGGACACAACCCCCCCCCGGACACAATCCCCCCGCGGACAAAATCCCCCTAAGGCTTTATTAAAAAAAGAAGAATACGACTGACTTTATTAAAGAAGAAAAATTAAAAACAATAAGAATAAGAATAGAAAAGAGGCTTACAGAAACGGATTACAGAAAACGGATTACAGAAAAAATATCAAGATGACAATGAATTTGCCTTAAAAATTCGAATGATACCTGCTCTAGCTTTTGTGCCTCCAGAAAAAGTTGTTGATGCTTTTGAACAATTATACGATTTTTACCAGTGGAAGGTTTGCCAATTCTCGATTATTTTGAAGATAATTATATTGGAAGGCCATGCCGACGAGGACGAAGAGAACCCACTTTTAGCATTTCTATTTGGAATATGTACTCAAGAACAATTACAGAACTTCCACGTACAAATAACTCTGTCGAAGGCTGGCATAGACGCTTTGCATCTCTAACAGGATGCTCGCATCCAAACATATGGAAATTTTTAAAAGTTTTAGGGCAAGAAATAAGCTACCAACAGGCATTTATTTCTCAAATTATCGCTGGCTTGCCGACAGAACCGCAAAGGAAGAAGTATAAGTCTTCTTCTTCTCGCATTTTGAAAATTGTACAAGACTATAACAACAGGTCTATTTTTGATTTTCTTAAGGGAATTGCTTTTAATTTGCCTTTTTAAATTTTGAATTTTGTTTGAATTTGTGTTTTTAATTTTCTTCTTCAATAAAGTCAGTCGTATTCTTATTTGTTTGCCCGGTTAGGTAATTGTACGCCCTTGACGATTGGTTAGGTTAAGTCGTGATATTTTTGTTAAAACTTTAATAAAGTCAGTCGTATTCTTATTTTTTTAATAAAGCCTTAGGGGGATTTTGTCCGCGGGGGGATTGTGTCCGGGGGGATTTTGTCCGCGAGGGGATTTTGTCCACGAGGGGATTTTGTCCACGGGGAATTTTGTCCTAGAAGCATATAATATATATATATATATATATATATATATGTGTGTGTGTGTGCGTGTGCATGTGTGTTTGTGTATATATATATATATATATATGTGTTTGTGTGTATATATATATATATATATATATGTATGTGTTTGTGTGTGTGTATATATATATATATATATATATATATATATATATATATAACTGCAATGACCACGCAGTGTGTGTGTGTATGTATATAGTGGACCTAGTTTTTAGCCGTTTAAGGTGATAATGATTTAATTGTATGCACTGATTGATTAAGGCAATGACTGATTGCTTATTAATGAAAGGCTGGGTTAATAACACTGGCCAACAAAATGAAACTTTTTTCTCATCACAACATGATCACACTTTTCTTAATGCATTTTTCGCGCTGATTCCGAATCTGGTTTTATGTTTTTTCTAGCACGTATAGTTATATAGATACACTGGTTTTGATATTTTTAAGTTTTTGATATTGCTATAAGAAAATTTATGGATGTATACTGTAGATCACACTTAGGAATGCTAAACAACAAATACATCATATACTTTATTCAATGTACTTATAAATAAAGAATATATACATTATTTTATTAAAAGCGCTGTGAGTGTGATTTCCTTTTGTAAATTTGGTCTGGATTGTCACGATACAGCATCCAACAATGGTCCGCCATCATGCTTTCATTCCAATATCCTTGGTAGCGCTTCTCCATCATCTGAATATCTTGATGGAAGCGCGCTCCTTGCTCGTCACTCACTGCACCAAGGTTTTCAGGAAAGAAATCTAAGTGGGAATGCAGGAAGTGAATATTTAACGACATTCGACACTCCATTTCTTTGAAGGCATCAAGGAGGTTCTTGACCTCCATCCTTATACGCGGGTGACTTGTTGCTTCCAAGAAAGTTTTCACATATCCATTTGTGAATCCTGACTGCATACCCATAAGCATTCCTGTAACTTTTAGATCTCCACAAACATTCCATTGATGACTGTCGTATTTGATTGCCTTAAGTAGTATATCCATATTGTCATATGTCTCTTTTAGATGGACGGAATGGGCAATGGGGATGGATGGCATTATATTACCATTATGCAAAAGAACTGCTTTCAGGCTTCTCTGCGACGAATCAATAAAGAGGCGCCACTCAGATGCCACATACGTCTGAGATATGGCTGTAAATAGTCCATTGATGTCATGGCAATAACAGAGAGGACCGTCTACTGAAAAGAATGCTGTTAATTCAAAATTCCGCTTTCGGTAGTAACTAATACGAACATTGTTCTCAAGTAAAATTGTTCTCCTTTAGTCTTGAGGCGAGAAGCTCTGATTTCTCTTTAGACAGCGATAAGTCTCTAACAAGATCATTCAACTGTCCTTGGATTAACTTTTTAGGCTCTAAATGTCTACCTTCAAAAGTGTACTCTGGTTCTGTAGATGGTCCGGAAACGCCAGTTGCACCTTCATCACTTTCCATGTCATCTATGATAGAATCTAGCCTATCACTTGGGGAATTGGAATGGGCAATGTTTCATCATGTTTTACTGGTCTACGTGCTGAATCCAAGTTTGGATATACAATCTGGTGTTTGTTCTTGGCAGAAAACCCCATTAAGTTCACACTACAAAAATAACAGTCTTCATGATGATCTCTCGGCTCCCTCCATATCATGGGTATGGCAAATGGCATTGAAGCTTTCTTTTTGTTAAGCCAATCACGTAATCCGTTTGAACAGCCAGAACAGATTTGATTTGATTTGATTTGACACACAAAGCACGGCGTTGTTGCCTGAATCACAATGCTGCTAGACGTAAAAGCTCACACCTGAAATACATAAGATGTATAATTAAGATAATTGAAATAAATAAGATGAATAAACTAAAAAAACACAATAAAATAAATACAATCAAATGTTGAAATATTAGTATGTTGCCTATTTAAAATGGTTAAATCTGTGTAGTTATATATATGCCTTCATCTTGAAAACTATACGTGCTAGAAAAAATCTGAATGCAGTTTTGGAATCAGAGTGAAAAATGCTATCCAGCCAACACAAATTTTACTCTGATGAAAAATCTTTGTTGACCAGTGATGATTTATGATGTCATACAGTATCACCGATTGGAAGTGGCTATTTGATTAGGCCCACCATATTATTGGAAGTGGCAGGTATGGCAGCGAGGGTCACCAGCTTGGATTGCACCCAAGCAAATTAATGTTAAGGTTATAAAGACACCTTATAGTTTTGTATTTTATTATGAAAATAAAGCCGTTATTTATTCACTGTGATATAACAAAGAATTGACCGTAATTAATTGATAGTTTTACGTTATGCTTATGACACAGACTTAGCTAATAAGATGAAATGTTAATAGCTTAATTGACACGTAATAAGTAATGTACTCATTGATGGTATGTAAATGGCATGCAACATGGAACATTGAATGGGCCTAGTAAATGATATAAAGAATGCACGTGCGTTTGGTACATTGAATGGAAAACATGATACTCTGATTAAGTAGGCTAGATGATTGAATGGGCCTAGTAATGACATAAAATAAATGATGCGGCCCCATAATAATGACGTGCATTATTGGATAGGCCTAATGCTAGTTGAGGGAATATACACTGTAAATGAATTAGGCCTGCAGTAAGAGAAATTAAGTTATCACATAAACATATAAATGAACACAATAACACAATGATACGCGGAATTATGGTATTGAAATGATACTTGAATTGGATAATAGGCCTACTGCGTTCTTTCACGAGAGTCAGTTGGAACGCTTAATTACACTTGGGGTGTAGTCTACCGTTCGGCGGTAGGTTAATGTAGGCTTCACAAGAGTACTTAGGATAGGATGTACTTATCTTACCCGGACGATGTAAACTCTGTTGAAGGCGGGTTGAAGAGGAACCTATTACCGTAGACTCGCGTTGTCGTTGTCCGTTAAGCCTCTCGAGATGATGGAGATGCTTGATGTAGGCTTCGTACGGAAGCCTGAGGTGATGTTACTTCTCATTGTGCAGGATGGCCAATATATATCGAGGAATGTAGAGAAACTTGAAGGCTGACTTTGTAAACCGTAGGCCCGAAGTGATTCTGGTTGGGCTTCGAAGGATTGCTTCTGCAGGCGGTCTGTAGAAGGTCTTACTTGATGATAAATCGTAGGCCTTGAAGGAAGTAGCAGGCCGCGCCTCCGGCAGGAAACCGGAGGGAGGTTGACGGACGTGTTGCTCGTAAAGGTGGAAATAGAGTTTGTTTGTTTGTTTTTTCTGTTTAAGGTGCTTTCAACCCTGCTGGATTATTGACACCATTTTTTTTTTTTTTTGTAGAGAAAGGTGGTGAAAGAAGTAGTAGAAGAAAGGGTGTGTGAGTGCGAGTGGAAGCTCGCTTTTATACGTAGTTCCTGTGACGTAGGACTTCGCGCCAAATCTTAAGACGCCTTGTCCGCGCGTCCTTTTGTTGATAAGGGCTTGCGTTCGCGCCTTTTGGGAAGAAACAGACGTCTCCATTGTTCGGTTCTTTGCCCACGTGTGCTTTCCAAGACTGTTTCATGATAGCGTGGAAGGAAAGGCTTTGTCTGTCTATTTGTTGGTCTATTTCTTGTCGATCCGCTACATGTATATATGTATATGTGTATGTACTGTATGTGTGTGTATATATATATATAATATATATATATGTGTGTGTGTGTGTGTGTATATATGTATGTGTATATATATGTATATGAATGTATGTGTGTATATATATGTATATGAATGTATGTGTGTATATATATATATATATATATATTATTTCTTGAAAAATTCCACATCACAACTTCGCTTCACAGTTTATGGCGTAATTGATCATATCTTCTGTAGGTGAGCAACGTGATCGGCCATATCTTCTTTCAATAATTGTCGAGAAAGGGATGTTCTTAGCCTTAGAGAACCGGCATGTCAGGATTAAAAGGATGATCAACGCCCACGTCAACATTATGAACATTTAATATCAGACGTTTCAGAAGTCAAACTCCCATCATCAGTGGTATGTTTAATTCGTAAGCAGAACTATAGTCATTGAACTTCGGCTTTTGTGTATATATGTCACAACCATGCGATCTACCATTTCTATGGTTGAAAGCTATCCATTTTGTGCCATGAGAAGTTCGCTCCAAGAAGCGAATGTTCTTTAATATCATTCCCTCAAAGTACAAACAATACAATCGATGGTTTAGATCGTTTTACATTTCCATCAGTATATTTTCAAAATATATAGAATTTATTATAATTATTGTCATCTCGCATCGAACCCTCATCCCTAAATTTTTAAAATATTATGCATGAACATTGAATGTGGCATAATTTGAACCCTTGCTTGTATTTCTTTACTCATTTAATTAATTCATTCCCAAATGCACCAAATTCATTAATATTTACTGTATATAAATGTATATATTTAACTAATGGTTTCACTCATTCTTGTTCCATGGCTGTAAAACCCTTCATTACTGTGTGTCTCGAATTCATTTCCTCTCAATTCTTCCGAAGATGACTTGCACTATACTGTATGTACAAATTAAATAACTCAAGAGCGGATCTAGGGGGCGGGGCGGCGACATCCGGACCTCCCTCAGTTTCTTGCAAGTGCCCTATTTGAGTGATGTGTATGCCTCTGAAAACAAATTTTGTTTTTGTAAATAGATCATGGTTATTTTATTTTATTTTCAAATTCTATTTCGAGTCTTTATCCGTATACATCGTACTTCCAAATTTGTAGTTATAATGGGTTTCATAGGTGCCCTTAGTACTGGTGCAGCCATATCACTATTTTTATCTTCGTCTTATTCTGATAGCAGGCCCGAAGCCAGGGGGATCGTGGATCGAGCGACCCCCCCCCCCTCCTTGACAGGAAAGGTCCAGTTTTGTAACCATAGTTATAACTTGTGATATTATAATACATAACATCATTTAGTAAATAAACATTGCTTTTTTTTTAAACTTCACAAACTACTTTAAACTACAATAAACCCCATCCGCAGTGACGAGGTCGTTGCACCAAATAGTTCTTTTAATTGGCACCAAATAGTTCTTTTAATTGGCAAGACATTTGTAATTGTTTGAAAAATTTTCTGGGATAATTGTTGTACCCAAATTAGATTTTTATTTTGTATCATATTTGAATGAGACTCGTCTAATAAAACAATACAAGTGATTTTACACTCGCTCATTGGTGGTCTGTTTTAAGAAAAAAATTTTGTATTGTGCCCTTTTTTCTTTGGACCCACCCCCCCTTACTAAAATGCCTAGATCTGCCCTTGACTATGGCGTATTAATTATGACTTAACTAATTAAGTCATTATGTACGCAAGTTATGTCTTATCTAATGTGATACAGTATAAAATATTGTCGGACTTGTTCATTCATACGTCCATGTTCTTTCGTGACCGCTATTTTTTATTAATTTTAACTTTAATTATTTTCGAATTTATTTATTTATCTACCTATTGTCTACCTATGCCCTATCAACATATCAGCAAGGGTTCAAATTATGCCACATTCAATGTTCATGCATAATATGGTAAAAATAAAACCTACAGACTCGACACGACCATTACAGTCTAGCCCTGTTCAAAAATCAACTTTTTCTTATTTTCATAGGTTTCTGTACTTTTTCCCATGCTTTTTGACCTGAAAAGGCCGAAAATCACAACCATTTTGACCTAGGTTGTTGGGAAGCATTGCCGCATGGAGCTTTAAGTTTTCTGCCTTGAAATCGGCCAAAAGCACCAGTTCCGGGGTCCCTTGAATCATGTTTTGCACTATAACTTTTTATCTAAACAAGATAGAGCAACAAAATAGGCACCAAATTAAAGTGTTTTTAATCCTCTTTCTAACTTATACAATTATGATAGTCTTGGAACAAGAAATGGCACATTGGTACATACAAAGATTTCAGAAATATCACAAAATTCGTTTTCTCACACTCAAGGCAGACAAGGCGCCTTATTCATGACACAAATTTGAGATTAACATTTTGTTACAAGTCTAATCGATCAAGAAGTGAAAGCATTACATGATGATTAATTTCATAATGACATTTACACAGTCAGTTGTTGAGAGTTTGTTTCTTGAAGCTGTCAAAGCGGCGTCTGTTGAACTCCACAGCTTGAAGGAGATAGTCCCTTTGCTTGGCATCTGTTGTTATGACATTTGCAAAGTCGCTCATCATCTTGACACCACGTTCAGCAATGTCATTCACCGCTTTCAGATTCTTAACATAGTCCAACGCTTTTCTGTAGTCCTCATTCTGTGGCCAAGACGTGACAGGTTCCAGAAGCCACTCGGATCCAATGTTCAGTGTGTCCAGCAGGAAATGTGATTCTGGGCCAATGAGATCAACCAGGGTGGTCTTAGCTGTGACTCTCTGGAATAGAGGCTTTCCTGTTCTGAAGCTGTCTGGCTTCTCAGTGGCATGTAACTGGGCAGCAATGTCGTGCTTCAATGTGTCACTCAATCTACTGCTGAACAGGGCAATGGCACGACTTCCTGCGTCAGGTACCATTTGTGGTTTTCCATCTTATTAAGTACTGCATCAGCAAGCTCTGGGTCAGTTTTCTTGTACTTCAACATGTCCTGGATTAGACTTAGATCATTCACGGGAGCATCTGCAGCAGACATTGACATCATCCATACAGGAGTGTAGAACAGCGCAAGGAAGGTGTTGAGTCTTTCCAGCTTTGATACAGTGTCTTCGTCGTACTCAAGTTGATCTGCAAACATCAGCATTTTCATGGAGTACAGGTTTCTGGCCATCCATCTGGCCTGATGAATGGCGCCTGGTCGACTCCAGTGAATACCTCGAGGAGGCGTTCCTCCAAGAACAATGACTGTCAGTTCAGCCATTTCCTTGTAATCGGCTCTTGGAAGCCTTTCTGCTGTTAGAATGTCTTGGAGTATTTCTTCACTGTTCTTCTTTTCCTTCAGCCATTTGCTGTTGATAGCCAGCATCTTTGGGTTTTCCTTGGACAAGTCCGTCCAAACATCCTTCAGATGCTCAAACCAGGGATTATCTGGCCCCTTCACCTTCCCAAACAGCTTCTTCCAAACTGCTCCTACTAGGATTTCCAGGATGTGATGTCGACAGGCCAGATAAAACACCTTTTTGTTCAGCATTTTCTCTAGCAGTTTGGCAGCTCCTCTGTGAACTCCACTGTTACTGGATGTAGTGTCAAAAACAAGGGCAGTAACATTATCCGTAAGTTCCCATGTCTCCAGTAAATCCATTGAAGCCTCAGCCTGAGCTGTGCCAGAAGAATTGTCGATGACAGGTACTCCCAATAACTTTCCTTCAGTGTATGAAGGTGGACCAGACACTAGCACAGCTAAAGTCTCTGAGGTACTTCCAGGTTCACTGCCCAAGACATCTTTGAGCAACTTTCCATCCCAGTGTAAGGCAGCGTACTGTGGGGGATTTTCACAAAACTTGGACATGTGACTCTGGCTGATATTATACCTGGACAGCATTCTGTTGCGACGTATTGTTGAGGTTGAGATGACGAAGTTATCCAGATCAGCCCCTCCAGCTTTCAAGGTGACAGAAACCATGGCAGTAACTTGATTGTCTGATAAACCAAGACGATCAGCTGTATTGCAGATGACATCACATTCCATGACCTTCCTTGGAAACGTCAAAGTCACACTAGTCACAGTGTCTTGATGGTGAGAACATCCAGGACGAGGCTGATGGTAATCCATGTCCTCTGTGTTAGCGTCGTTGTCAGTTGAGTCACCCCAGGTAATGTCATCCACATGAACAACTGCCTCTTGTTCTGCTGCAGCTGTAAAATAGTACAACATGTTAAGACAGTAATTGTTAAGTACATGCTAAATATCGCAATGGAGTAAAACTTAAAACTTTTTGTGACGTTCAAAGTAATTAGTTTTACCTTGTTCTTGTCTGTGCTGCAGTTTTTCATTCCTCGCTGCTTGCTGCAGGGATCTTGTCTCAAAAATCTTGTCATGACCAGACATATGACCTTTCCTCTCAGTCTTTTGGTCTTCGTAGAACCTGATATCCTCATCTTTCTTCTCTCTGGATAACAGTCTGTTGTTCTGTATTTCCTGGATTGCATCTGGAGCTCTATATCGAACAGGCTGTCTAATTCCAGCACAAATGCTCCTCTTTTTCCTCCAGGGTTACTTGCTCTTCCTTTGCTTTTCACCAGAGCACGATGTTTCTCATGTAGTTTCATGAAGAGCTTCATTGCGTTGTACTTGGTCATTGTCTTGATCCTAGCCATCTGCCAGAATGGGATGATAGATTCAACTGTTTCATATGCAAGGTCTTGAACCATGGGCCTCCCTGCATTTTCCGGTAAATTCTGAAGATTAAGGAAATACTGGAACGCCTGTCTGTTGGTGGGAAGCTGGGAACCACTGATAAAAGCTGAAGGGTATCCAACCAGGAAAGTTTCAGTGAGAGATCTGGTAGATGGCCCAGTTGACACCTGCCTGTGGACAGTACGTGGAGGTTCTGAGATATCAACTGTGCGCCCACGGAGCTCCCTCAGCTCCTTGCTTAATGCCATTGTGAAGTTGTAACTTGTAGATGGTTTTCTAGATTCTGATTGAGTTTCTGTTGTTTCCTGAAAAATGATAGATAATTATTATTATTATTATTATTATTATTATTTATTTATTATTATTATTATTATTATTATTATTATTATTTATTAATTTTATGCTCTTTCATTTGATACCTAATTTGTTGCTCTATCTTGTTTAGATCAAAAGTTAAAGTGCAAAACATAATTCAAGGGACCCCGGAATTGGCGCTTTGGCCGATTTCAAGGCAGAAAATTTAAAGCTCCATGCGGCAATGCTTCCCAACATCCTAGGTCAAAATAGTTGTGATTTTCGGCTTTTTCAGGTCAAAAAGCATGGGAAAATGTACAGAAACCTATGAAAATAAGAAAAAGTTGATTTTTGAACAGGCCTACCATTACACCCTTCAATAC
The DNA here is from genome assembly GCA_023014485.1 of Bathynomus jamesi. Taxonomy (NCBI): domain Eukaryota; kingdom Metazoa; phylum Arthropoda; class Malacostraca; order Isopoda; family Cirolanidae; genus Bathynomus; species Bathynomus jamesi. The sequence continues at coordinate 318,153 of JAJOZX010003039.1, forward strand.
AGACCAGACCACCAAGATCATCAAAAACATTAAGAATTCGAAGGCTACTGGACCAGACAACATATCTAACATACACCTTAAACACTTGGCCCACAGGAATACTAGCTCTCACAAACATCAGCACATATTCATACCACACTGTATTATTCCTGACATGGAAATAAGGTAAAATTATTACACTACGCAAACGAAACAAGAAAATCCAACAGAACCAGAAAGACAGAAAAGACGAATCTTACAAATCACCAACCCACACATACCACTATCGCCTACTCAACATGGATTTAGACCTCACCACTCAACCACGACATTATTCACTAACCTCACGCAGCACATCATGGATGGCATCAACTCCAGACGACCAGCTCAACGTACACTATTAGCAACAATAGACATTAGTAAAGCATTTGATGCTATCCCACGCTTCCCTCTCATAAACAAAATACTCAACACAAACATGCACAATAACACCAAAAGGTGGTTGAGCAACTATCTTTCAGGAAGATACTCGCATGTCACATTTAATGGCAAGTCATCCAAAAACAAGCTTTTTCCGAACGGGGTCCCTCAAGGCTCTGTTCTCTCACCAACACTGTTCAACTTATATATGCATGGCATTCCAACACCCATAGATAACAAGCTTACCTTATCATATGCAGATGACATCACTCTAACATCCACCTACAACGACGTCGACACCGCTACAAATAACCTAGAAACATACATAAACAGTATACAAGACTGGCTCACACACAATAGACTCAAAGTAGCGCCCACAAAATCAACCATCACCTTGCTAACAAGCAACACGAAAGAACACCAGATAACTCCACAGCTTACACTAAACAACACCAACATTCCACACACTCACAGGACAAAAATACTTAGGATCACATACAACACATCATTATCTTTTGCAAACCATATTCAGGACATTAAAAACAAATGTACGTCAAGACTTAACACGCTTAGAATACTAACAGGCACAAACTTTGGACACTAGCAGGAAACATCATCACTCATATACAAACAATATATTCGCTCAGTTATGGACTATGCTAGCCCATGCTGGGCACCCATTATCTCAAACGCGCACACAAACACCTTACAGACAATACAAAACAACGCACTTCGTATCATTACAGGATGTACTCAAACAACATCAATAGAACACCTGTACACAGAAACAAAAATACTGAAAGTTAGGGAACATTTAGACATGAGGGGAACACAATTCATGGCAGCAGCGACAACTAACCCACAACACCCTTACCACTACATGTACAATCATGCACCAACACCTCGCACCATTAAGGTAACACCAGAGAGACATTATAACCAAATACTCCATTCCATACCACGCCCACAGACATCACACAGTACAGAAAACACACACACACACACACACACACACACCTAACCCACAAAGCACTGACACGACTCGGTCCGAATGCGGTCCTAGGTGCGAAGCCGCCACCTTTGACAGGTCAGAGACCAGCCTGAGCAGATCGGATCGAGTTAACTTAGTACGATTCCAATGTGGACATCACCCCAACTTACAGACACATAAACACAGACTAGAGAACTCCACAGACGACACCTGCCACCTGTGCTAAGACCCACCACAAACAGTTGAACAGACTGTACCGCTCTAGCACAACATAGAACACACACAACATAACATCACTAGTGCGCTGAACCTCTGGTCCATTTCAGAGAGGGCGATCGGTTACCTGCATACCGCCGCCGGCTTGCTCGATCAGGGTGGGCTGATCGGCTAACCAACAGCAACAACAATATATCAGTCCATGTTTACTCGTGTCCGTCTATATTACGCGCATAACCTATTGTGTGACGTATGTGTACTTTATGCATTCGTACATATCCGATGATCATGATTACGTACGTAGCTACCTCACACGTAAATATGTCCATGTGTACGCAGTCACTTATTTAATAATTTTACTTTTTCTTTTAATTATTTAACCTCTCGCAAGATACGCGTTGGTGCTGACACGAAAGTTCGAATTCCGATGACGTCGCCAAAAGCGAACTTCTGAGGCCGAAACCTCCTCTCTTGCTTGTTCGTAATTCAAAACATTATTGTGTTATGTTATATGCCTGTGCCCACTGCCCACGTTCGTTGCGTTGTACTTCTAATCCATCTTCCCCTATGCGTCCCTGACTACTGAATTAAATCCTAGAATTATAATTACCATTACTGTCTATAAATATAACTGTATAAATATAAAACACTGTAAAATTATAATTAACTGTAATTAACTGTAATAAGTTGAATGACGGTGACCTAGAGGTGGAAAGAGTACCAAAACGAGTACCAGTACGATTAAGAGTACCGTATTTTTTTAGTGTTCGAGTACGCGTGTAAGAGTGTGGTTTCAAACTTTAACTGGTGCTTGACTACTTGTAGCCAAGCACCAGTTAAAGTTTGAAACCACACACTTACGCGCGTACTCGTACTCGAACACTATAAAAACCGTACTCGAACACTCAAAAAATATGGTACTGGTACTCGTTTTGGTACTCTTTCAACCTCCCGACCCGCCACCAAATAACTAGGGCGACCCAAGGTTAATAAAGTTAATAATAAGGTTAAAAATTTGCTATTAGGTGAATAAAGTTAATATTTAAGTTATGAGTTAATAAAGTTACTAAAATTATTAATAAGGTTAAAAATTTGCTATTGTAAGTTAAAACTTTCGTGATGGATTAATAAAATGAAATTAACAAAAATGTAGAGTGAAACTGCGTAAGCAAATAAATGATTTCCGGTTCTCAAACATGATGTTTTAATATGCATTCTGGATTCTTATTTACATAGTCTATACATTGATTAATAATGATTTACACAAGCTGATTATGCATTATTTCTACATTATTCTTTCGTTATTTATCGACGTAGGAGCTTTTCCACATTTGGTAGTTAGGCGTGAATTCATACAGTATGTGAATACTATGTGAATATTATGATGTTTTGGCTTTTGTTGTTAGAATCAGTTCAGTAGTACCATAAATCACACGTTTAATTAAACTCTATTAATTTTGTTTAGCTTTTCGGCAGAATATACAGGGTGAGTCAAAAGTCTCCATACATAGGCAAAATGGCCACTTTATTATGCAATCACTTGTAAGTCACAAAATATGCTCTATGCGGGCACCATTACACTGAATGCACATACGGATGCGTTCCTCCTAGTCATGGCAAACTCGCGTTAACACGTCTGGTGTTATGCGTGCACACGCATCACGAATGCGTTCCTTTAGGTGGTCCGTGTTTTGTATTTTCACCTGGTACACCATGGCCTTCAAGTGCCCCCACAAGTAAAAATCAAGGGGGGTGAGGTCTGGGGACCTCGGAGGTCACTCCACGGGACCACGGCAGCCAATCCAGTGACCCGGAAACTGCTGATCCAGCCACTGGCGCACGCAGATACCGTAATGGAGTGGCGCCCCATATTGCTGGAAGTACGCTGGAAATCCCCCGTCCTCGTTCAGTAGGGACGGCATGACTGTGTCTTGCAGCATGTTTAGATACATTTCGGCATTCAGATTGGTGTCAATGAAAAAAGGGCCAATAATTGTGTTGCCCCATATCCCGCACCACACCATCACTTTTCCAGCGCCTTGCGTCTTTGAGCGACTCATCCTGAGTCATCCAGTGCGGATTGTCATCACTCCAATAACGTACGTTTTGACGATTAACCTCTCCATGAACACAAAAGTTGGCTTCATCTGAAAACAGGATGCCAGCCGAGAACTCCGTGTCTTCGTCAATTTTTGTTCTTGCCCATTCACAGAATTCCAGCCGCCTGTCCGGGTCGTCTTCGCTAAGATACTGCAACATTTGCATTTTGTATGGATGCCATCTGTGCTCTTTCATAATGCGGACGATACTCCTTTGGCTGACACCGCATTCTGCAGACATCCGTCGAGTGCTTTTTTGGGGACACTCTGCGAACGCTGCCAGCACCATGGTCGATGTGCCTTCATCGGTGGCTGTTCGTGGACGGCCACTTCTCGGTTGGTCTGCAACACTTCGTCTTCTTGAACTTCTAAATGAGTTTGGCAACGGTGTCGTGTGTGATGTGCGTGCCGGGGGCGTGTCTCCTGTTAAAATCCTCAGCAACCTTGCGACAGCTTCCTGATCCTGCCAGAAAAATTATCTCTATACGCTCTTCTTGGGACAAAGGCATCTCAGCACATCACCTGCAAAAAAATAAAAAATAAATAATCATTTATTTATCATGACCATTTTGCCTATGTATGGAGACTTTTGACTCACCCTGTAGTATAAATTTCAAACATGCCTAAAACTGCGAAATCTGCTTTTGCAAAATCCAGGCAATTATTATTAGCTATCCTGCTGAATTTGTCCAAACTCCAACAACAACTAAAGTTCGTTAATAATTTAATAAACAAATGAATGTCACGTGTTTTACTTTAAACGTTAATATATATTTATCCACAAATAAGTTGCAAATAAAGAATTTTTAGGTTAAATAAAGTGAATAATTGGTAAGAATGAAGTTAATAATTTCAATTTTTTAGGTTAAAATTGGGTCGCCCTGTAATAACTGAATGTGAATTGGTTGATAATTGTAATCGTAATTATAGCGTATCAGAATTACAATGTACTTAATGACGTGCGCGGAATGTACTCGATGTACAGCCCCGACATTGTTGCCATCCAAAAATGTATATTTTGCAAATTAGTATATTTTGGTAATTATTTTTTTTTTATCTTTTAAAAATTTCGCTGTATGCTTAAATTGTTTCAAGATTCGTTGGATCTCCTGCTAAAGGGAGACTCGTCCTTCAAAATTGCATTCCCCCAAAATTGAGCGAATTAATTTTTTCTATCATAAAATTTATTCTGTTCTGTCTGATCTGACCTAGAGGTTAAAGCATTACCTGTAATATTTTAGAAACAGTAAAATAGAGTAAGAGGCTATTTTTGTCTTCTCCTTTGAGCCCTGTCTTCTCCAGAGAACTTAGTTTTAAAATAAAATAAATAATTTCTCCGATACGCTACAAAAAGAATTGGGGAATCACCAATCACCTAGTAAGTGTTCACAGAATCCTTCGATCCGTTACAAGAAGAAATCGGAGTGTAGTATCAAAGAACTATTCCGAGTCCCTACACGGTACCAGCTACCCAAGAGTGAGAAATCTGTTGCTGCCACCTAACCAGATCCCCGTCAACCTTGAACCACCCAAGGCCATAGACCAGTGGTCGGCGAACTTTTTTGGGCATTACCCCAAAATATATTTGAGGACGTAATCAGGACGTAAATTCGTAATCTTCTAAAATTTAGAATAACGCCACATTTATGTAACAAAATAAAATAAAAATATACGAAAAAAATATCAGCACAAAGTGTGTGTCATACCGCACGCATTACCCCCAAAAGTTTTAAATTTACCCCATTTGGGTAATTTACCCCTGTTCCCCGACCACTGCCATAGACAGAAGATTAACATATATACAGTGTGTGTATATATATAAGGACTCCATAATTCTCGGGTCTGTTTCATTTTGCAAAGTGGTTAACCACATTGCTCAGCAGATAGATGGTGAGGGAAACTAGTGACCCGTTAACCGAGTTGGGCTTCTATCATGAAAAAGAAAAAAGTTTGTATTTGACATTTACTGTGACAGTACTTATTCGGACCAGAGTGGATTTAATATCCCAGAAGAGTTCCTTGTACCATGCACAATCTGTGTGTAACATATATACAGTATAATGTGTGTATCAGGCATGGGGCCGAGGCCGTACATTTTTCAAAGACCTCGAGGCCGAGGCCTTTTTAGGGGAGGCCTCACGAGGCCTAAGATTGTGAGGCTGAAGGTATTTGCACCCAGAGGTGTCATATTCGGATACAAATAAAGAATGCGGTATTTGCACCTCTGGGTGCAGATACTCACTCAGAAATGTTTTACGAATAAGCTCCTCCATGCTTTGGAAAGGCTCAACAATCAAACCTAGCCGAGGCCTAAAGCTCTTCCAAAGGTAACCTACCGTAGCCTCACACTAGCCTGTATCATTCTTTTTTTGAAATCCATAAAGAAAAGCAAGATTCTACTCAAAATTAATAAACAAAGACATAGCTCACTTCACTTACCAAATAAAAGGGAATTATTAAGCATTAAGCATTTTATTTTACGCCGTTGGGGGCAAACGTTCGCATCACGGGGCCCCGTTTTTAAACGACGGTGTGTCCCCTGGGGACGAGGTATTCAGCCCCCTGCGGTTTGCGCTCGGCTTCCTTTTCTCACTAGTAGACAGTTTCTCGCGTCCCCTGGGTCCGTTTTCTTCACTTCAGTTTTATGGATGAAATTAACTCTTCTTCTAGCACTCGGGTGGTGGGCGACCAGGCCCTCGAGTCCTCTACCACTGGAAGACCGCGTCTTGAGGAGGTTGTTCCTCGTCTGGCTGCGGAAAATTCGTTTTAAGACTGCTCGTACGGCTTATTCCCGCAAATCTCTTGACCTCTTCGTGGTGGCCGACGGCTCTGACCCTGATTACCCTCGGTTTCTTGTTCTCAGTTCTTCTGCCTCTCCTCTCACAGCGGGATGTTTTTGAGGTCTATGATGACTTCACTTCCCGTTGTGACGATCTCCGACAGATGTGGCCACAGAACAATGGCTCCCTTGTAGTGAAAGTCTCCTCCAGGGCCCAGTACCAGAAGGTTTCGTCCCTTTCGACACTGGCTTCTGCGCCCCTGGACTGCCTCCTCCACTCTTCCTTTAACACCTGTACGGGTGTAGTTCATGCCCCCGTCTTTTGGAATACTCAGAGTCGGATCTTCTTACTCGTCTCTCCTCTCAGAAGGTGACTCGTGTTCAGGCACGTCGCCAGGTCTATAATTAATCATAGGGGGGCAATTCATAGATGTATGGGGGCAGGATAATCTGTTTATTAAGAAAAGTATATTTTACTATCGTTTTTAATTACCTAGCCTCTTGGTAAATTTTAGTATAAACTTACAGTAATTAAATGTTTGTATAATCTTTTGCATTTAAAAAATCGAAAAAACTTATTTTTTCTTTGTTAAAAATACCCAAAGAAAATATTCATACCTACCTAAGGCCTATTTGAAAGAAGGGAACTTTCATGCCTTTCAATTTGCCAGACTGTCAGGAAGAAGTTTGGCCACCAAATGAAAACCGAAAGCTATGGACTTCTTTTGATTATTTTAATCAATATTATGACTATAAATTTTGGGGTTTAGTTTCAGATCAAACTCATATTTACAGGATGCTACGTTTCAGAATAAGTATTTCTTATAATGTAAAAAAAACAAAACTCATTTATTATTTTCCTTTTTCTAAATTAATAAAAACAACCAAAAAAATTTTTTTTCAAAATTATTTTTTCACTCAGGACTGAAGAGGATATACAGGGTGATTCAAAAGTCAGGTTACATAGGGAAATACTGTATTATGTAATGATACAGGGGAATAGTCACATCACATGTTCGATATGGCCACCGTTAACGGCAATGCACTTGTGCAGCCAGCTAGGAATATCACATCAATGCGCTCCTCCTTCGATAACATCTCATAACTCATTTACCTGCAAAGAAACAGAAAAGCCCTATGTAATCTGACTTCTGAATCACCCTGTATAAAGGTAGAAAAAATCATATACCATGGACTTGTATTTCAATTACTCTGCTTTCACTCAAAAACTTCCTTAATTTCATTTACTTCATTTATTAGCATCACAGAACCCTTTTCTACTTGTACTGATACAATGGGATTCATAACTCACCTATTTTAGACGATACAAATGAAAAGGCACAGGACAATGGCACGAGTTTAAATTTCGAACTCACTACTCAGAATGTCGAGCACGTTATGTACAATAACTATCGATACCGTCACGAGGTTGCAGCACCAATGCGGCGCCAGATTCAAAATAATGTTTATGCCAACTTCTTCTGAGACGTATTTTTCTCTCACCATTAGGTACAAATGTAGATCGACATTCAAGGAGAGAGAGAGAGAGAGAGAGAGAGCCATAGCCATAGCCATAGCCATAGCCATTACTTGTTTTACTTGCCAGAAGTTTGGGAATACGTCAGTAAGACGTCGAAGTCCAAAAATGCTAGCTGTAAATTAAGTGTATGTTTCACTAATCTTATAATTATGAGATGGAAATATATATATACCTTAGCTTAATATATACAAGGAATGCTGCATTAATTAGCTTAGTCATCATATCGCTTTGGGAAAATAATGGCTCTTCCTATTCCAGATTTTCTAACAATTATTATGTAGTCTGAGACAATAGTTGAGGTTATTTTTATATCACTCAAGTTCATGTTACTCATGAATACCAGATCTGGGCAGTTATTCTTTCTGGTGTTTTCTGTTTGCTCTTGTCAACATAAACTCACTCGTTAGAGCCATCAACATTTTTGTTTGCTCCTAGTCTTCTCTTATGCCTCCTTTGTCCTGGTGTACTACCTATATATATTTCTACCCATCTTTTTGTATTTTAAAAATAGAAAGTTAGTCTCCGCAGATTATTATACTGGGGGATGGAGAGTTTACGGACTTTATTAGGTTTCTAATATCATCCATCACTGGCATTCGAGAATTTTTTAGTTGAAGTGTTCGGAGGTCTATAGACGACTATCAGTATCACGTTTAGTTTTTTTATTTTCACTGCTAGGAGTTCCACGAAGCTGTTTGATTCACTTATTACCATCTCCGTCATAGGATTCTCACGTACATATATAGCACAGCCACCTTTCCGTCTCGCTGTTCTGTCAGCTCTTTCTCAAGTTGAAACCATCGATATGGATTTCTTTTTTATCAATAGAATATTTGCAGTTTCCACAGTTTCCTTGGCAATCTTCAAGATGTTTCTGTGAAGCATGCGATGTCCGCAATTGTTTCGTCCATAAATCTTTTCAGGTATGAAACTTTGTTCAGCGAATGGTTTGGTTTTATTCTTTGAATATTAGCCAGGACAATATTTATGTTCTTAGTTTTGCGTTGCCACTCGTGCATTTTAAGTTCGTCATCCTTCGATATCGCATGTTTAGTAGCTCTATGGTCCTCCGAGAGAGATCCATTTCCGCCGACCTGTTCTGGTTGCTTCTTGCCAGAAAGCGGTTTGGCTCGGGGGTTCCCAACTGTGTCGACTGCATGCGCTGTATGAAACCTAGCAGCCGTATTGTGTGCGCGATGTTGAAAAAAATTTTGTTCGCGTTTTTCCTATTGTCCTTTGAACCTTGTCCTTTGTCTCTTGAGTTCGTCGAGAAATGATGGTGGTAGCATTATTTCCCATATTTGCAGGTTCCATATTCTGCGTATGTTTTTCAAATGTCTGGGTGGTAGAATCTGCAGCTGTCTCCGAATTTACTTGAGTCGTGACCATTATTGTAGAAGAAATTGCATACAGGGGGGTGTTCGTGGGAGACAACTTCAGTCTGTTTTCTTAATTGCCTGCCTGTTTTCTCCTATTTGTGCTAATGTCCTTTGAACTTTTTGTGTTATGTTTTGTGCCTCTGTTGCCTTTATACTATGTTGCGTTTATATTCTTGCCCTCGTTGTGTATCGGTACATTTTTTATATCTACTTCCCTTTTCTTCGTTTCTTCCATTTTTCTCCGTTCATTATTCACAATTTCCTCTTCTGCTTTTTCCGCATAGTCTCTTCTGCTTTAAAGACTGTAAAAGAGTTTATTTTGATCATGCAGCTTTCGCAGTAAAACTTTACCCCGTTCAGTTGCTTTGCGTTTGTTATGAGAGAGATTTCTTCATCTTTCCATTTCAGGCATTTGAAATCGAAAAAGAGTTAGCAGAGATCACATCTAATCGCCTTTGCCTCACTGGTTACACTGTTAAGGAAACCACAGAGTTGCAGAAATTTATTTTCCATTGCCATGTTATTAATAGAAGGTAAAAGTTGGTGCACCAACTTGACTCAATAGGGTATTATGGGAGGTATTGGGTGGGGTTTGACTCAAAATGAGTGAGGGAAAGTATTCTCCGTTACTCCGGAGAATGGGGGATGTGGCACGCTGTATATTCTCAATGATTAATGCCCGGGAGAGTGGCCGCGGTGGATAAATGGGGGATAGTTGAAGGAATTTTTTCACCTTATTGATGGGCAGCTAATTTCCTTCAAAAGAACAACTCGGAAAGACGTCATATATAAGTTATATAATTCCATATATAAGTTACCTAATACCGGTGAGGGGGGATTTCCCATCGCCAATCCAAACAACATAGCATAAAACTTATTTTCAAACTGAAATTTACAATCTTATTGAGTTAATTAAGCCTTGCGTCAAAGATTGTAGATTTCAATTTGAAAATAAATTTTATGCTATGTCGTTTGGATTGGCGATGGAAAATCCCCTCACCTGTATTAGCTAACTTATATATGGAATTTTTTGAAAGCAAAATTTTGCCTACTATTGTTAATTTTAACCTTGTTTTGTACAGGTATATAGATAATATTTTATGCCTTTGGCCTAATAATTTGGATGGTGACTTATTTCTTGGGAGGCTTAACAATTTAGTTCACAGTTGAAAACGAAAATGATGGAAGCTTATCTTTTCTGGATCTAAAAATTCGGAGATGCTTTAATCAGTTCAAATTTGAAGTTTATCGTAAGCCTACTAATAATAACTCTTTTGTGCATTTTTATTCTGAACATCATCCCTCGATTAAATCTTCTATTTTCTCTGCTGTTTCTTAGAGCATTGGGAGTTGTCAGTCCTGAATTTTTAGATTCCGAGTTATGCAATATCATGAATATTGGTACTAAATTATGTTATCCTATTTCATTTTCAGATAACTGCCTTAGGAAAACCAAGAATAGGTATTATAATAGTGTAACTGTAAAGGAATTTGAGCGTAAAAATATCCTTAGCCTACCTTACCATGTAAATTTTCAATATCTTCCGACTTTACTTAAAGCAAGTGGTATCAATGTAGTCTTTAAGTATAATAATACTGTTAAATCACGCCTAATAAAGAATAGCCCGGATAATGCGGTTGGTTGTGTGTATTCGATCGGATGTACACAATGTAACCCAGTATATATAGTCCAAATGGGGAAAAACGTTAGATATTAGGGTAAAACAGCATAAATATGCGTGAAGAACAGTAAATAATTCTAATGCATCGTTTAACCATATGTATAGATGTAATCATAGTATCAAGTGGGGTAGTTCTAAAGCGCTCGTTAAAAACACACATAATTGAAAGGAATATTCTGGAATGTGCATTTATCCATTTTAAAAATAATTTCAATAACAGTGTGGGAATGTATAAAATTGACAATATCATGTTAAAATACCTTTTGCCTTTAATCAACTCTTGTTAGTTATGTGCTAATCTTTTTATTTTTTTGTCCCGTTGTACATATGTATATATTTTCATCATCTCGCCTTCTCCCTTCATTCCCTGACGAGGTGTACTTCTGAATACACGAAAGGCCTTGGAGTCATTTTTCTTTTTCCTTGTGGATTTGCATCATTCATTCATTTCACGTATTTAATTGTGAAATTCATCCCTTATGGGTCCAACCCATAAGGGTGAATTTTCAAATTTATTATTTTTGATATGGAACCCCTGGATATTGTCCAGAATGGTTAAAGAATTATAAATATCAATTTTTATGCAAATCGGATAATATTTAGAGGTGCCGCACGGAGGTCAAACATTTCATTTTATTCTCCAATCGGATTATTTATATTATTATTTTTTGTATCAATTATATCATTCATTTCAACGTTTCCACACCACCCCTGAGGTAGCTGTTATCGGTGCGCTTTTTTTAATGTGGTATCCTCTATAGGCCTAATCCACAGTCCTCTAATTTTGTTTCTATTCCATTTATTTCCTTTATCTAAGTCCCTCTTTTATTGTAGATTTTTTTACGTTTGTAAAACGCTTACGGTGCTGCTCTACAATTTGTAGAAGATATTGGAGTTGTTCTTCACTTTTCGTAAGATGGCCACTAAAGTTATTAATTAAAGCAACACCTCTCTCAGCGTTGTCATTTACAACATTCATATTTTTTACATAATTGCTAGCAGCTTTGTAGTCATCATTAGCGTTCCAATCAGCAGGATCTCTGTCCAAAAAGTCCATTGGCAATGCTAATTTTGTGAAGAAGTTGCGAGTTGTTGAACTGACGAAGCTAGCTAGTGTTTTGTCTTGTAGGTTAGGATCATTCCCATTCACATTTATCCATTTAGGAGGATTTTGAGAGCCATTCACATCCAGTGCCTTCATCATTTCTCGCTTGACTTCCAGTGACGTTTCTTCATCAAAAAAAGAAAGTCCGATGAGCTCTTCATTCAAATACCAGAGATGGCGAGAAAGCGCTTTAGATGCAGCCACAGATACTTCTTTATCATCGTAGGATTAAAGTTTCTTGAGAAGAGATAGGTCATTAGCTGGTGCAGAGGAAGCAATGGGTGAAAAAACCATTCATTTACGTAGCATCGAACAGCAAATAATGCAAAACGTTGCATCCCTTCTAGTTCACGTCCAGTGACTTCCATTTGTTTGTGGAAAAGACAAATTTTTATTGTATATATCACTCGCGCCATCCATCGCGCACGGTGCAACGCTCCGGGTTGATGGAATTTAATGCCATCAAGAGGAACATCCCCAAGGTATATGATTGTCAAATCTAAGAGTTCTAGGTAATCTGCTCGAGGTTGTAATTTAGTCAAATGTTGCTTGCAATTTTCAATTATACTGGCCTTTTCCGGTACATCGATTTGAACAATTTCAAACTTGTTTGTGTCAAAAGTCTTCCATTTATTTTTAAGACGCTTAAATAACAAGATATCCGGACCACCAGTGGCAGCGCCGTAACATTTGTCAAAGACAGATGCTATTACTATTTCGAGAATGTGATGTCGACAAGCTAGTCCGAGGAGCGGCCGTTCAAGTATGTTTTCAATAAGAGTACATGCTCCTTTTTATCGCCAGTGTTGTTTGCAGTTGTCAAAGCACATTGCCTGCACACAATCTCGTAGCCCCCAGTCATCCAAAGCTTCGACCACAGCACCTGCAATATTTTCTCCTGTGCCAGATTTAAGTTTAGGTACTGAGAGAAGCTTAGATTTTCCTCCGCCTGATACAATATTTGGAAGTCTATCCACACTATCACTATCATCACCAGTAAGAGCTTGAATAAGCTTTCCGTCCCAATGAACTGTTAGAGGAATATCAGTTTCAAATGATTGCTTGATGTCATCCGCAATTTGCTGACGAACTGATATTCGCTTTCTCCGTATTGAACTTCTATACTCAGAACAATATCATCAACTTCATATCCAAGAGAAGATGCAGTAGCTGCTACTACTGATACTGCTTGGTAATCACTTAATTTGTTTCTGTCCAGTGTCATTGCTAATTCTGTTGATACAAACTTTGCTGGTTTATGACTACCAAGTTTCTCCTTCTTTATGGTGACTGGTGTACTTGATGTACTTGGCTCTTCCTCGGAGGAACTACTATTTGACGAAAATTGAGTCACTGTTGTGTTCATTTTCTTTCTCATAGTTTCTTTCTTAACTTGGCGTTGAAATGCTTCATCTCTAGATCTTCTCTTAGAATGTTTGAGAGCATATATTTTGTCCACACTTCCTATGTAGCCTCTCCTCCCCTTCTCTCGTTGAGCTTGTAGAAAAGCTCTGTCTTCTTCTACTGCCATTTTTTGCAGAGCATTGGCATGGGCGATATCGAATAAATCGTCCAAACGTTCTTGAAAAGAAGTTTCTTTATCTGTTTTTGTCTGTGAACGTCTAGATTTAGATTTTTGAAGTCCTCTATAATTAAAATACTCCTTTTCTATTTTTTTCGTAACATCGCGATAGTCAGCAGTTAGTATATTTGCCATCTCCCAAAATTTCAATACTTCAGCGCAAACAGCTTTAGATGGATCTTTCAACGTCTTTTTGGCATGTAGATGATGAAAAATAAGCCGCAGAACGTCACCATAGGATGGTAGCTTTCTTCCACATATTGTCTCAATTGTTTGTCCAATAAGCCACATTTCTGTTGATTTTCTAGTCGCTACTGAACTTGCCATATTTAATTAATGAAAATGTCACTGTAAAGTGAAAAACTGTTTAAAAACGCCACTGGTATAGTTCAAATTACCTTGGTATTCAAGTGACACGTAACACAAACGCACAACCTCTCTGAACGGTGTTGAATACAATACTGACTCACTGAGTCTAAATGAGTGATGAACCGGGCAATTTACAGTTAGTTTGTTTACATCTGATTTGTGTATGATGTCATTTGACACTCTCCTACACTGCTATGATGCTATCATCTCAACAACACAAGTAACATACAGAAGATAACTACTCCACAATCCATATAATATTACTAATTTTTTTATTTCTGATATTTTTGACAGTGGTACGGCACCCCTAAATATACTTCAAATGAGCTGATATTTTTGTTGGAAGTTATTCTTATAAAGGTTCACAATAATTTGAGGTCCCATGATATAATTTCAAAAATAATATATATATATACAGTATATATATATATATATATGCGCCTCGGTGGTGTAGTGGTTAGCGTCGCTGACTACGATTCCATCGGCCCCGGGATCGAGACCCGGTGACGGCAGGCGGCGCGCAGCAAAACCCAGCTGTTCATCCTTCCACACAATAAAAAAAAATTGGTTGGTAGATAAATGGGTACCCTGGGTAGCCTAGTGGTTAAGACGGTGGTGCTGGTGGGGCGTGGTTCGGATTCCACGTTAAACTGTAGGTCTAAGGTGGAGTAACAAGCTTGACCTTCGTCAGAATGAACAATTCGGGCGGAAGCTAAACCAATGTTAACCAAGGTTATATATGAAAATTATTTCACGAAAGTAACACGCGAAAAATATTTGATGAATAAAACTACGAAGGAAAGGAAACAGAATAGTGCTCAAACGCTTTCGTCTAATGACATCCTCAGGAACACTGAAGTAAATAAAGAGTTCAAGACTATATATAGGTTACAAAAAAAAAAAAATATATATATATATATAATAAATATAGAAATAGAAATTGTGGGAGGAGCATACAAAATTTGTATGCTCCTCCCACAATTTTTATTTATATATGAAAATGAATCGGAAACACAAGTATGTAAAAATGAAAGGGAAAAATAAAAATAATCCTAGCCAACATTCAGGGCCTTAAACCAAACCATTCCCCTAACAAAATTTTATACCTGAAAGGACCCATGCAAGAAACTGGAGCAGATTTTGCAGGCCTCACGGAAACCCATCTAAAGGACTGCCAGGCGAACTGTGAGAACTGTGAGTTCTGTATTGACAAAAAAGAAATACAAATTGACAACTATAACATCCTCCGAAGTCCGAGCCGACAGAACAGTGAGACGGAAAGGAAGATGTACTATTTACACACGCGAAAGGCATATGGCAGAAAAGACTATAAGCACCTCAAACAGCTACGTAGAATGTGTAGCAGCAAAAGTTGAAAAATTAAATATGATACTAATTGTAATGTACAGACCCCCAAACATGCCAACCTCAAAATTTTCAGATTCCATTACAGAGGTAAGAAACTGGGTAAAAGATCTACTCTCTCCAACCCCAAATATTTTTATCTGTGGTGATTTTAATTTTCCATTCATGAAATATAAAAGGATAGGAAAAAATATGTGTACACCAGGACAAGGGGGGAACACGGGAAGACCAGGAGCAGGTAAAAATGCTACTTACTCTATCTGATGAATTTATTTTAACACAAGAAATAACAGAAAACACAAGAAAAAACAACTGCCTAGATTTGGTATTCACAAACAACAGCAACCTAATGGATAATGTAGAAATATCCCCAACTATAATATCGGATCACAACATTATTGAAATAACAACCAACATAAAAGCAACAGAAAAGGAAAGAACACGAACAACAGAAAGAAGTAAATTCGAAATTTTTAATTTTCATTCCAAAGCTATAAAATGGGAAGTTGTTGCATCCAGCATGGAAGTAATAGATTGGAAAACCATTTTCGAGGCCAAGACAACGGAAGAGATGCTAATGACCTTAGAGGAGAAGACTCTGGAAATTGTGGAACAACATGTCCCAAAAATACAACAAAGAGGAAAGAGAAGCAGGTTCGAGAGACAAAAGAGGTCATTGTTCCGAAAGAGAATGACTGCAAAATTAAGTAACTGAAAAGATAACAACATCAGAAAAATATTAAATGATAAACTACAGGGCATCGATGGCGTCATACAGGACCTAATTGAGAAACATACAGAAAAAGAAGACGACGACGCTATGGAAGCGATAAAGGTTAACTCAAAGTACTTCTATAATTTTGCAAAAAGGAAGTCGAAAAACCATGCGACTATCGGACCTTTGAAAAACGAGAACAGTGCTTTATCTGATGATCTAACAGAAGTAGCTGAAATATTAAGATCGTACGAATCAACTTTCAGTATCCCAAAAACCGACAAACTGATATGCGATAGAAACCCGTTCTTTGAAGAAGAACTACAAGGGGACAGTATGACGGACTTCGACTTTACGACAGATGATATTACACAAGTTATAGGGAAACTAAAAGCACACTCAGCGGCAGGACCGGACAAATGGAATGCCACACTGACCAAAAACTGCAAGAATGCAATCGCTGACCCCCGATATTGATATTGGATATGGAGACGATCACCAGACACGGGAGAAATACCGGGCATCCTGAAGAGCACGAACATAGTCCCAATATATAGAGGAGATCGATCCGAGGCAAAAAACAATAGCCCAGTGTCGATTAAATCTCATCTCGCCAAAATATTTGAAAGAATAGTTACAGAAAATCTATGACGCTTTGGAAACTCGAAAAAAATTAAATGATAACCAACATAGATTTCGATCAGGCAGATCATGCCTATCACAACTAATGAAACACTACAACAACATTATTGATACACTTAAAAGTAATTTAAACTATGATGTAATATACACAGACTTTGCCAAAGCGTTCGACAAGTATGACCATGGAATCATAATACATAAACTGAAATATATGGGAATAACAGGAAAAGTAGGGAAATAGATATATAATTTCCTTAGTGAGCAGCGGCAAGTCGTTACAGTACAAGGAGTATCTTCATCAGAATCAGAGTTCCTCAGCTCAGTACCACAAGGAACAGTATTAGCTCCACTACTCTTCATAAACATGCTAACTGACATAGACGAGGACGTTACCAGAGACAGCACAGTAACATCCTTTACCGATGACACAAAGATCAATAGAAAAATAAGAAACCCAGAAGATATAGGTTCTGTACAAACCGACACGAACAGAATCTACAAGTGGACGCAACACAAAACAACACCACACTAATCAACATTTACATCCCACCAGATAGTTCACCTCAGGTGCCAGCCAATTACAATCCACAGTTACACAATCTGGCCTCTCTCACTAATATCATCTTAGGAGGAGACTTCAACGCCAAAGACACTAGTTGGTACCTGCACAACCAAAACAACACCAGAGGTGCCAACATAGCCACACAACTAAACAGCCTCTTCATTCTTAACAATACAGAAGAACATATACACATACCACATCAAGCAGGATACTCAAACTCCTCCCCAGACATAACGTTCTGTTCCCTCTCACTAGCAACACATACACAATGGAGAACAGAAAAACAACTGTCATCAGACCACCTGCCCATCATCATTACAACACATTCTACACTCTGCCCCAACAGCCTTAGGCACACTTATCAGATTATCAATAATGCAAACAAATACATACCCAAGGGCAACATTAGGAAATACAACCCAAATTACACTAGAGAAATAGCCCACCTCATAAGGCAACGTAACAACTTCAAACATAACACACAAACACCACACACAGAAACGATAAAACAGCAGATACAACAGCTCAACACAGAAATAAACAACAAACTCAAAGAAAAACAAACAGAAACATTTAGGGAATTCATAACAACACTAAACCACTCCACAGATATATCCAGGCTATACAAGACTATAAACAGCATTACCCACTCTAACAGCGGCATTCACACCTCACACGCGGCTATCTGTCGCAGCCAAAATAATATCCCAACATACACACAACAAGCTAACATTCTAGTTAATCACTACGCAAAGATAAGTCACTTAAACAGACAACAACCAGAAACACGCAGACAGACAAACAGCCAGACACAAGAAAACCTACAGACTCGACACGACCATTACACCCTTCAATACAGACCAGACCACCAAGATCATCAAAAACATTAAGAATTCCAAGGCTACTGGACCAGACAACATATCTAACATACACCTTAAACACTTAGGCCCACAAGGAATACTGGCTCTCACAAATATCAGCACATATTCATACCAACACTGTATTATTCCTGACATATGGAAACAAGGTAAAATTATTACACTACTCAAACCAAACAAAAATCCAACAGAACCAGCTTCCTATAGACCCATTTCTTTACTATGCCCACCTTCCAAAGTAACAGAAAGACTAATCTTACAAATCACCAACCCACACATTCCACTATCGCCTACTCAACATGGATTCAGACCTCACCACTCAACTACGACATTACTCACTAACCTCACGCAGCACATCATGGATGGCATCAACTCCAGACGACCAGCTCAACGTACACTATTAGCAACAATAGACATTAGTAAAGCATTTGATGCGATCCCACGCTTCCCTCTCATAAACAAAATACTCAACACAAACATGCACAATAACGCCAAAAGGTGGCTGAGCAACTATCTCTCAGGAAGATACTCACATGTCACATTTAATGGCAAGTCATCCAAAAACAAGCTTTTTCCGAACGGGGTCCCTCAAGGCTCTGTTCTCTCACCAACACTCTTCAACTTATACATGCATGACATTCCAACACACATAGATAACAAGCTTACCTTATCATATGCAGATGATATCACTCTAACATCCACCCACAACAACATCGACACCGCTACAAATAACCAAACATACATAAACAGTATACAAGACTGGCTCACACACAGTAGACTCAAAGTAGCGCCCACAAAATCAACCATCACCTTGCTTACAAGCAACACAAAAGAACACCAGGTAATTCCACAGCTTACACTAAACAACAACAACATTCCACACACTCACAGAACCAAAATATTTGGTGTCACATACAACACATCATTATCTTTTGCAAACCACATTCAGGACATTAAAACCAAATGTACGTCAAGACTTAACACGCTTAGGGTACTAACAGGCACAAACTTTGGACACCAGCAGGAAACAACATCACTTATATACAAACAATATATTCGCTCAGTTATGGATTATGCTAGCCCATGCTGGGCACCCATTATCTCAAACACACACATAAACACCTTACAAACAATACAAAACAACGCACTTCGTATCATTACAGGATGCACTCAAAGAACACCAATAGAACACCTGCACACAGAAACAAAAATACTAAAAGTTAGGGAACATTTAGACATGAGGGGAACACAATTAATGGCAGCAGCGACAACTAACCCACAACACCCTTGCCACTACATGTACAATCATGCACCAACACCTCGCACCATTAAGGTAACACCAGAGAGACATTATAACCAAATACTCCATTCCATACCACGCCCCACAGACATCACACAGTACAGAAAACACACACACACACACACACCTAACCCACAAAGCACTGACACGACTCGGTTCGAATGCGGTCCTAGGTGCGAAGCCGCCACCCATTAACAGGTCAGAGATCAGCCTGAGCATATCGGATCGAGTTAACTTAGCACGATTCCGATGTGGACATCACCCCAACTTACGGACATATAAACACAGACTAGACAACTCCATAGACGACACCTGCCACCTGTGCCAAGACACACCACAAACAATTGAACACATTATGACAGACTGTACCGCTCTAGCACAACAACGAACACAACACAACACAACATCACTAGTGCGTTGAACCTCTGGTCCACTCCGGAGAGGGCGATCGGTTACCTGCGTGCCGCCGGCTTGCTCGATCAGGGTGGGCTGATCGGCTAAACAACAACAAGAAGAAGTGGACGCAAGACAATATGAAGTTTAACACTGAGAAATTTCAGCTGTTAAGGTATGGAAAAAGAGAAGACCTGAAATCTATGGATTATTATACCCTAAATGGACAGGAAATTCAGAATATTCTAAAGCAGTGGTTCCCAACCTTTTTTAGGCCAACGCCCCCTTATGTCCATCAATATTTGCTGGTGGCCCCCCCCCTCATAAAGATGATAATATAACAGGATAAGTGATAAGTGATTTATTAATAGAAGGTAACAATTTTACAGTTTCCTAGCGCCCCCTAAGATTCTCAAACGCCCTCTGGGGGCGGGGGCGCCCACGTTGGGAACCACTGTTCTAAAGCAAAAGATTTATGGGTTGTAATGACTGATGATCCGAAATTTGAAACACAAAATAAGATAGCAGTAAACAGAGCAAAGAGAATAACTGGGCAGATACTGAGAACCTTTAAACGAAGGGATATAATGACTGATATTGATATAAGAAGTCCTCTACTGAAAACACTGATCATACCGAAATTGAAATACTGCTCCGTCCTAACATCCTCATATCAAAAAGAAAATATGACATTTAGAAGGGATTCAGAGAAGTTTCACAGCCAAGATTAATGGGTGCAAAGAACTAAATTAGTGGGAAAGATTACGCGAATTAAACGTACATTCACTGGAAAGGAGAAGAGAGAGAGAGAGGCAGCATTATTTACACTTCGAAAATAATGGAGAAACTAGTCCCTGATCTTACTCTGAACCCTGTAACTCCCCAAACAACAGTGGAAAGTAGAAAAGGAAGAGTGTGTCGTGTTCCCAAATTGAAGGTGAGACAGGGAACATCCTTAACCCTGAAAGAAAATAGTTTTGTTGTGAGAGGACCAAAACTGTTTAATCAGCTGCCCAAAGACCTAAGGAAAACGAGTGCAGTTGCGATGGACATCTTCAAAAGAAGACTAGATGCCTCGCTCAGAACAATCCCCGATGAGCCAGGCGTACCTGGCTATGAGAGGTGGAGAGTACAAGAAATCAACTCACTATATATACAGGGCTATTTAAAATGATTCATCCGGTTTCAACTGAGAATACTTCCGTACCTATCAACCGTGCATCAACTGGGTATACACCACATGAAAGAGGAAATCTTTGAGTTTTACAAGATCACCACGAGAGGGCTCCAAAGTCACGCCGTGGCCTAGCCTAGCAACAAACAGTCAATGTGAAAATGGCGTCCGCACAGCAGAAGGCGTTTTGTGTGTTGCAGTTTTCGAGCTGTAAATCGGTAGTCACAGTGCAGCGTGAGTTTCGTGAGACTACTTCTTCCTTTGGGGGTACGTTAAGGAGACTGTGTACGTGCCACCGTTGCCCACATCTTTGGATGAGCTTCGAACTCGCATTGTTACTGCCGTAGAGTCGGTGACAACGGACATGATGGAGCGAGTATGGGAGGAACTCGACTATCGTGTCGACGTTGCTCGTGTAACTAGGGGAAGTCACATAGAGCATTTATGAGGTGAGAGACAAAATTTGGACAGTTTTTCTTTTGGTTGATGTATCACAAATCACACTGTATTTGTAACATTAAAAAATATTCTCATTTGAAATCAGATGAATAATTTTAAATAGCCCTGTATATACAGGGCGTCCCAAAAATATGTATACACACTTTAACAGCTGATAGCTCAATTGATGTTTCTTTCTTTCCAAGTTAAACCCATTAGAATTAATAATGGCAGTCAGACTAAGCTTTGAACAAAGGAAATTCATTCTAAAATGCTACTGGAAGTGTGAAAACGCAGTTGAAGTGCAAAGACAGTTTAGGAGGGAGTTTCAAACAGATCCACCAACGCGACTTACCATCACTCGAATTAGAGATAAGTTTGAAGCCGATGGAACTGTTCAGAATGTCCACAAGAAGCGTTCCGGAAGACCACGGACATCGACAAGCCCCACAAAGCAAGAAAGAGTACTGGAAACGTATCACCAAAGTCCAAGAAAATCTGTGCGGCAAGCGAGTCGTGAGGTAGGAATTTCAGAATCGTCTGTCCAACGCATTTTGAAGCGCTGTCAATGGAAAAGTTACATTCCAAGATTAGTCCATGCTATTAATGAAAATGATCCGCACCGAAGAGTGCAGTATTGCGAGTGGTACTTGGCACGATGTGGATGTGGACTGGACGAAGGGGTTTCGTAGAATACCCTCCGCGTTCACCAGACCTCACACCACTAGACTTTTTTTATGGGGATACTTAAAAGACAAAGTCTACGCTATAAAACCTGCAACAGTCGCTGAATTGAGAGCAGCCATTGAACGAGAATGCACACAAATACCAAACGAAATGTTTCGTGATGTTTGCGATTCCATTGCTTCGCGTTATCAGCAGTGCCTGGACCAGAACGGACGTCAGTTTGAAAACAGGCGTTGACAAAACAATTAAATAATGTCTGTAGATTCTATTACATTTTGAAAATTAAATGTATTTTAATAAACACTGCCTTTATAATTATTTAAAGTGTGTATACATTTTTTGGGACACCCTGTATATACACACTATACATATACGCGCAGTATATTCGTACACAGCGATACGAACCACAACACCACCGAGGCGCATTTACCTTACCTTACAACCTTACAAAGGTTTCGCGCGATGATTTCTCATTTCGCGAAGGTCAAGCTTGTCGCCCCTCCTCTCGACTTGGCCTGGTGAAGTAGAGAGTTGGATTATGCGCTCTCCACCTCATATAGCCAGGTACGCCCGGCTCATCGGGGATTGTTCTGAGCCAGGCGTCTAGTCTTCTTTTGAAGATGTCCACTGCAACTCCCTTCGTGTTTCTTAGGTCTTTGGGCAACTGATTAAACAGTTTTGGTCCTCTCACTACAAAACTATTTTCTTTCAGGGTTAAGGATGTTCCCTGTCTCACCTTCAATTTGGGAATACGACACAGTCTACCGTTTCTACCTTCCACCGTTGTTTGGGGAGTTATAGGGTTCAGAGTAAGATTAGGGACTAATTTCTCCATTATTTTCCAAGTGTAAATAATGGTGTGTGTCTTTCTTCTCCTTTCCAGTGAATATAGGTCTAGTTCGCGTAACCTTTCCCAGTAATTTAGTTCTTTGTACCCATTGATCTTGGCTGTGAAGCTTCTCTGGATCCCTTCCAGCTGTCTAATGTCTTCTTTTTTATATGGAGATGTTAGGACCGAGAAGTATTCCAATTTGGGTATGATCAGGTTTTCAGTAGAGCAATCATTACATCCTATCCCTTCGTTTAAAGGTTCTCCTTGTGAACAGACGTGTTTTATCGAGTGTCCAGTGTTATCAATTGAATAAGTGGTTTTCGTTGAGGTGTCTTTAAAAAAAATAGCGTTTGGTGCATTCTTAACTAAATTACTTCGTGTTACTAATCATTCATTAACGAATATATTTCATTTATTGACTTTATTCAGTACTATATTATTTGATTAATCCAAGGCTAGTGCACGTGGCTTGCTTTGTTTGTTTTTCAAATCTATCAGAAAATAAGGTTCATTCTCCCTTCTTCGGGAGATCAGGGAGAGAGTGGTCACACACCGTAGGAAAAAAAGGAAAAAGTCGGTCGAATCGCGATCAGATAAGTATTATTGAATACTCTTTCTTTTACAGATCTTTCGTCGGTAGCTTAATTATAAAGGGTGATCCAGAGAAATGGGACCCAAAAGAAACCCCTGTAACTCTTAAAGTATAAGTCCTTTTATAAAATCATACGCATCATTCGAAAGAGGATAGTTACAAGTTTGTACAGGATTGTATAGGTTTTGACAATACAAGACAAGATAAGATACAAAACAAAATAAAAGTGTTAGTTAAAACTAACCCTTCAAGATGACTGCATGGACTGTGGAACAGCTGCGTTTCATAACTGAGCAATATTATGAGCATGGAAAAAGTGTAGTTTCAGCTCAAAGATCTTTCAAGACAAATTTTCAGATGTCAAAATCACCTTCTAAGAAAGTAATCCGTCGGTGTGTCAGAAATTTTTCCCTAACTGGCAGCATTGGAAAAAGAAAACCAACTGGAAGAGTGCGCACAGCAAGGATAGACGAGATCATTAACGGAACTCATGAAATTGTACAGGATAATCCTACATAAGCATCAGACGTGCTTCTCAGCTGTTAGGAGTTGGATATGGAACAACACACCGTATATTCAAGCAAAATTTAATGCTCTTTCCATATAAAATTCAAACAGTGCAACAACTAAACGATGGAGATTTCGCACGAAGACGACAATTCTGTCAATGGATCCAACAGAAGGTAAATGACCACCAATTTTCTAGCAACTTTGATTATGTCAGACGAAGCCCATTTTCACTTGAATGGAACTGTAAACAAACAAAATTGTCGTTTCTGGGCAACAGAAAATCCATTGAATATTACCGAAGTCCCGTTGCATAGTCAGCGTGTAACTGTTTGGTGTGGTCTTACTGCATCTCAGATCATAGGGCCGTACTTTTTCGAGGATTCCACCGGAAACACGGTCACTGTAAATGGTGATCGCTACGAAAAAATGTTGACTGATTTCCTTATTCCTAAATTAAGAGATCTTTGTCTAGAAAACCACTGGTTCCAACAAGACGGAGCTACCTGCCATACCACGAGGAACTGCATGGCAGTTTTGCGTCAAACGTTTCCAGGCGAGTTAATCTCAAGATTTGGAGACGTTGAATGGCCCGCAAGGTCTCCGGATTTTTCTCCCTTAGATTATTATCTCTGAGGATATTTAAAGAGTAGGGTCTAGTGTTGAAAAATAATCGAAACTTTACAAACCGGTTTTTTAATCGATCTGTTTTTTGAAAACCGGTTTTAACCGGTTATGACCGAAAAGTATAGTAATTTTTAAAAGCCACAATTGAAAGGTACTGACTTTAACTCTTAACAAGCATAGCTTATCGCCTATTTTTTGGTCAAAAGAATGCAAAAATGCAGCATCATATGTATGCATATGAATAAGAAAATGACAACTTTGACATATTTTATTTTAGCCAAAATAATACATTATTCAAATAATTTAGATTTGAAATAATTTTTTAAAATAAAACATCTATACTTAGAAAGAAATAAACTTCTTTTTGTAAAAAAAATTATAAAGAATAAAAATAAAATTTATCTTTATTTTGGAAAAAACATTGAAATAAAATTTTTTAATAAAAAAAACTTTACCTAGAAAACAGAAAATTGACTCTTCGTGTAAGAAAAAATATATAAATTAATTTAGATTTTAGTCCTATTTTGGAAATGACATCTTAAGAAACAAAGGGCATTAAGGGTCTTATACTGCGAATAGGGCTTTAGTCGACTGACTCTACACTACAGCCTACATGATGAGACAAACTGAAGATCGAGTTGCCAGATAGGCAAAAATTATACTGAAGAGCAGTTGCCAGTTTTGTCACAATTTAACTTAATAGGTAATGTATTCGAAGTTATTTTTTGTGCGCTGTAGCGCGTAGACGTTCGAGCAAGTTTGAGCCAAATAAAAATCAATCGATAAAACCGGTTTTTTCTTTCGGTTTTCGATTTTTAGGGGAATTTTAAAACCGGTTAAAAACCGGTTTTTGCAAACCGGTTTTCAACACTAGTAGGGTCTACAGAAATAACCCAACGACCTTGCAAGAATTGAAGGCCGCCATCACAAATGAGATACAGGCCATACCACCGCACACTCTTGCAAAAGTGATGCAGAACTTACAAGCGAGAACACTGGAATGCTTGGCAACTAATGGAGCACATTTGAAAGGAGTCATTTTAAAAAAATAAATATTTCATAATAAACTTGTAACTCTACTCTTTCGAATGATATATAGTTTTTTAGAAAGGAATATTAGAATATTTGGTTTTTTTTTTATGGGTCCCATTTATCTGGATCACCCAGTATATTCATTTAGTATAAATTTGTGTTACAAGAACCTGTTTCTGCATTTCAAGAACATTTTTGCGGGTTTGGGCAGGTGACGGCACAATAAGCACGCGGTAGACCTACGTTGTAATTTATTAATTTCCAAACGCTCGTTTTATTTTTGTTTTTTGTTTTTGTTTTTTAACTAATTAAAAGCATGGCACCCCCGTCAAGTATTTGCAGTTGCTGTGAAGGGAAATTTGCCGCTTACGCGTTTACAATGGCTAATAATAATGAGCAGTTAGTTTGCAGGTGGTGCTCAAGCATGGAAGTCCTGAGGAACGAGTTAGAACGTGAGAGGGAGGCCAGAGTGAGGCTTGAAGAAAACGTGATGCTCCTGACGGCAAAATTAGAATCCCTTGAGACTCCAGTTACGACCCCTCCTGCCTCAGTTTCTACTAATAATATAAATAGTACTAATAGCCCTCTCTCTTCCCCTAGTTCCCAACCCTTCGTTCGAGTGCGTAATGGAGCACCATTGAGAAAACCTAAGACTTGTCTACCAGTAATAACAAGCAATAAGTTTTCTGTTTTAGGTTTCGAAGATGATGATGAACCGGAAATACGCCTCGTTGGCGATTCCATTGTTCGAGGACAGCTCGAGAAATTCTGTGGGAGAAACCCTCGTCGTAGGCGCCGTTACTGCTACCCTGGTGCAAGGGTGGAGGATATAACTAATAGTGTTGACCATTTTACAGACGGTACCGCTGAGGACACAATTTATGTTATTCATGTCGGTACTAATAACGTTTTAAATTCTAGATCGGAAGAACTGCTGGCTAGGTACAGGGACTTACTACAGCGACTAAAGGAGAAAACTAATAAGATTGTTTTAGCAGGTATGTATACTTCCTCGAATTATCCAACGTAACGATTTCTACAGCAAAGCGACCTATACTAACAATAACCTAAAGTCTCTTTGCCAACAGGAAGGAGTGCATTTTTGGAACAGTTTCTATGGCAGGAGGGACTTGTTCTTCGAAGATGGACTTCATCTTAATGACGTTGGAGCTGCGCGTTTAGGGAGACTATTTCATAATACTGTCTCTTCTTTTCAGGCTGCCGTAACTCGAACGGTCCCAGCGTAAATTCCACAAATTTCCCCTGCGCTCGCGAAGGTGTCGCAGTTACAAACAATTTGAAGGTTCTATCCTTAAATGCTCGTAGCCTACGAAATAAAATAAACGAATTTTTTTTTTAATTGCTTGTAAAGACTATGATTTAATTGCGATAAATGAATCGTGGCTTAGCACTGAAACACGTGACTTTGTAGGGGAGTATCAAATTAGAGGTTATAGACTTTTTGTTAAAAACAGAATAGGTAGGCGAGGAGGCGGTGTTATGTTGTATATCAAAGATAATATTGCGAACGTTATAGAAGTAAAGCACACAATTCCAGAACCAATAGATTCGACTATAGCAGAACTTAAATTGAACGATTTCAAACTTGTTGTTGCGGTTATATATAGGCCCCCTAATCAAACAGCTGATACGGACGAAGCGTTATATCGTGAACTAAAGAGAATAATAGGTAGTGAGCAGGCTTTAGTTATGGGTGACTTTAATTGCGCCAACGTGAATTACGATACAATGCAGGGAGACGCGGAAGGTAATCGTTTAGTTAATTTTCTCGAGGATAGCTTTCTTATTCAAAAGGTTGGGGAACCTACGAGGTTGGACAGTATTTTAGATTTAGTAATAACTACGGATGATAGGCTAATTACTGATCTTCAAGTAATAGAACCGTTAAGCAATAGGGATCACAATATGGTAGAGTTTGTCCTCTCAGTAAGTCACTCGAAACCAGCTAACTCGACTAAAATTCCTAACTTCCAGCACGCAGACTTTTGTAAATTTCGAAATAAATTGTCACACGTCAATTGGGAAAACGTAATGGGGAACTCCAACGATAAACTAATGTGGGAATCGTTTGAAACATTATTTAGGACTATAAATGAGGAATGTGTACCGTATAAAATTAAGCGTCCGAAAGTAAATAACAAGCCCTTGTGGTTTACTTCTAGAGTAGGAGACATTTAAAGAGTAGATAGGGCTTATAGGCTACATAAGTGCGATAAAAACAATTTGTGGTTACGAAACAACTACATATCTCTAAGGCGTGAAGCGAAAAGTGTAATAAAAAAGTCTAAGCGCGAATTTGAAATCTCCATAGCTCGTGACAGTAAAGAAAACTCCAAGCGATTCTTTCAATACGTCAACAATAGAAATCCAGTAAAAAGTGTCTTGGGGCCGTTGAAAAATGTTAACGGAAATCGTTTCTGAAAACAAGGAAATGGCTACCTTGCTAAACGAATTCTTTACGTCAGTTTTTACTATAGAAGATGTAACGAATATCCCTCCGGTCATAGACATAATACCTTTGATAATGGTAATATTTTGGATAATATTGTGGTTAGTGAAGGGGGTAATGCGCTATATTGATAAAATGAAAACGCGTAAATCACCGGGGCCGGATTCCATATATCCCATACAACTAAAAGAATTAAAAGATAGCATTGTTGTGCCGCTAACAAAGATTTTTAATGCGTCTATTTCTGAGGGGTGCGTACCAGATAATTTCAAGTTAGCAAACGTAACACCTATCTTTAAGAAAGGCGATAAAGGTGCGGCGGGAAATTATAGGCCAATCAGTTTAACGTCTGTTGTAGGTAAGCTACTGGAATCAATAATTAGGGATCGTATAGTCGAACACTTAGAATTGCATAACTTAGTTAGAAATACGCAGCACGGTTTTAGGCGAAACAAATCTTGCTTAACTAATCTTTTAGAATTTTTTCAAAGCGTGGTTGACGTTTACGATAGTCATCGGGCGGTTGATGTAGTGTATTTAGATTTTCAAAAAGCGTTTGACACCGTACCGCACAAAAGACTCATTGAGAAAACTAAGCTCATGGAATCAGGGGTGTAGTAATAAATTGGATAGAAGAGTGGTTGCGAGGTAGGAAACAGAGGTGGTCGTTGATGGAGCGGAGTCGTGTTGGGCTAATGTAGCGAGTGGCGTTCCTCAGGGTTCTGTATTGGGCCCCTTGCTTTTTCTTATATATATTAACGATTTAGATGTCGGCCTAGTCAGTACAGTTTCAAAGTTTGCGGATGACACGAAGCTGGGTGGTAGGGCGATTAATGACGAAGATAGAGGTAAAATCCAGAATGATCTGAATAAAATCGTTGATTGGTCAGTCACATGGCAAATGAGATTTAACGTCGATAAGTGCAAAATTTTACATATAGGTTCGCGTAACGGTAATTTTGCGTATAGTATGTCAGGGAAAGAGTTGATAAGCGTAGAGCAGGAAAAAGATTTAGGAGTTATAGTCACTGGTGATTTAAA
This sequence comes from Bathynomus jamesi, assembly GCA_023014485.1. Lineage (NCBI taxonomy): Eukaryota > Metazoa > Arthropoda > Malacostraca > Isopoda > Cirolanidae > Bathynomus > Bathynomus jamesi. The sequence goes on from JAJOZX010003039.1 coordinate 347,549, forward strand.
AGTAGCGAAACAAAGTACAGCAGCGGTCAATAAAGCGAACAAAGTGTTAGGTTTTATAGCTCGGAATTTTGAGTACAAATCGCGCGATATTATAGTTCCTCTTTATAAATCATTAGTTAGACCCCATTTGGAGTACGCGATCCAATTTTGGAATCCGCATATGCGCAAAGATATAGACAAAATCGAAAGAGTTCAAAGACGAGCAACTAAGATGATTCCGTCGCTTAGGTCAAAGTCGTACGAGGATAGGCTTAAAGAGTTAAAATTGACTACACTCGAGACTAGGAGGCTAAGGGGTGATCTAATCCAGGTTTTCAAAATTATGAATGGGTTCGATAACGTAGATAGAGATAGCTTTTTCGAAATATCTCAATATAATAGGACTAGAAATAACGGGTGTAAGTTGACAAGTAGAAGGTTCGAGACAGCAGTTGCCAAAAACTTTTTTACGCATAGAATAGTAAATAGCTGGAATAGTTTGCCGGTAGAAGTAATTAGTAGCACGTCTATAAACATGTTTAAAAATCGATTAGACGCATATGTTGATAGATTGGGTATAGTTTAAGGTAGTAAAATTAAGGGTTGGATAAGATAGATTTTGATTCTCTTTTCATTAAAGATCACAATAACCAGACTAGAGGTCATAGTATGAAATTATTTAAGCCAAGATGTAGAACAAATTTAAGAAAACATAGTTTTACAAGTGTTGTGGGATATAGGGAGGCAGCATCTTGGGTTAGGGGATACTCTCTGTCCTTACACACCCCATTTAAAGAGATTCCTCTGCCGAGCGGTGCCCCCATAGTACTGTGAGGTATTGAAAAACTCATGATCTTCACTTGCCCCACAAACACCTTTAAATGGGAGACCCAAAATGGGTGCACACACATTTCTTACACCTTTACAGACCTACACTTTTCCTCCTAAGTATATATATTGTAATGTATATGGTTGTAAATTGTGACTTGGTCCGCAATTGATATGGACCGTGACTTATTTTTGGTTGGCAAGGTACTGGTATTGATGGATACCGTAATGAAATTGACTGGATTCTTTGGATCTGATATATTTGCATGTCGGTTATAAATAGATATAGAGTGTAACATATTTGTGGATAGTAGTCTATTATGACTTGATCCTCTGGATCCAGAGATTCTATCTTTAGTTTTAAATTGATAATTAATTAGTTTTAAATTGATAATTATTTAGTTTTGTAAAAATTGGTTGTTGCCAATGTACAGGCAGTTTTTACATAGTGGAGCCGCCTCGATGGGCCGACGTGGCCCCTAGTGTGCCCACTATAAAAATTTCTTATGTTCTTGTGGTTCGGAACCCACGTAAAATTGTAGGTCCCCTCCGCCACCACGGAGGACATGCACAATACACAATTACGAACACAGTTAGGTAGACCAGCCATGAGTGGATCCTAGGGTCTTTGTTGGTCTGAAACATTATAACATTACATTATAACATTATATCTGTCCCGTTATTCTCTTTGCTCTGTTTACTGCTATCTTATTTTGTTTCAAATTTCGCATCATCTGTCATTACAACCCCTAAATCTTTTGCTCTGGAATTTCTCTGAATTTCCTGTCCATTTGGGGTATAATATTCCATGGATTTTAGGTCTTCTCTTTTTCCTTACTGTAAAGCTGAAATTTCTCGGTGTTAAACTTCATATTGTTGTCTTCCGTCCTTCGCCGGAGAGCGGCCTGCTGTTCCTTCAAAGCGTCCGATCTATCATGAAGTAAGACCTTCTACAGACCGCCTGCAGAAGCATTCCTTCGAAGTCCAGCGCCGTTCGACTTCAGCCGGCTTCAGTCCCTCAAGCAGCATCTCAACTCTACACGAAGCGAATCAACACGTGAGGCGACCGTCGCCCGTTCAACAAGCTTCAATGGGACGGTCAACATCACCTGGGCCTACGTTCTACAAGGTCAACCTTCAAGCATATCCTTCATCTCAAGAGGCTGCATCAGGCGACCGGCACCCGTTCAACAAGCTTCAATAGGACAGTTAACTTCACCTCGAGCCTACAGTAGTAGGTCCACCTTCAGCACTTCTTCACCAGAGGTTTTCGACGTTCCGGTAAGGTAAGTGCATCTTTTGTAAGTAACTCTCGTGAAGCCTACATCAGCCTACCGCCGAACGGTAGGCTATACTCCCAAAGTGTTTAATTAAGCGTTCTAACTGACTCTCGTTAAAAACGCAGTAGGTCTATTTGCTAATTCAAGTGTTTCCAATTCCGTAATCGTGTATCATCCTGCTATTGTGTTCATTCATGTAATCCATAAATACTTTGCATCCGTTTATTTATGTGATTTATTTAAGCATTTCATTATTGACGGCCGAATCCACTTACTGTGTACTAAACGCACTTACATTCTTTATATCATTACTATGCCCATTCAGTGTTCCATTTATGCTAAGGTGACCAGAGTCCCGATTTTTGGGCGGGACAGTCCTGAATTTATGACATGTGTCCCTCTTTTCAAAATGTCCCAAAAATGTCCCGCATTTGGAGCAAATTTTCATGAATGTCCCGTTTTATTAAAATTACTGTTACATTAGACATTAAATGTCCTTTGTGAATTAATAGAATTATGCCACATTCCGAATTCCAAATCTAAATACTAACTTGCAAACTGAACTGGTACGATACATGTCGCCGTGCGGCAGTGCCGTGATTCCCGACTAGCGTTTCAGGGTTTCATTAGCGGCCTCTGTGTAAAGTTGTGTTGTAGTGTAACGCTTTTATGTTTTTACGTTTGCTTAATTAATAACTTTAATTAATTTTTATCCCTGCATCCTTTTTTTTTCTTTTGCAGCAGATTAAACTTTTTCGTTTGAAGGATAAGGAAAGTTATTAATTGTATCGTACGTAAGGTCGTAGGCCTAGTTTGACAACACAAAATGTCTAAAACTAAAGGGAAGTGTACAATATGTACATTTAATGCACATCTGCAGTCTAAATATCCATTTATTACAAAAACAACAACAGAAAGTGATGTACGGTGTGAGAAATGTGGGATTAATGATATTACTAAGCATCTTGGTTCAAAAAGACACAAATCGGTTGATATCGGTGCTTCATCTAGTAAGATAGTGAGCGATTATTTTAAAAGTGTGACGCCTAGTAATAAGGATTTAGAAGTAGCTGCTGCTGAGAGTTTGTGGGCTTACCATACAATCAGGGAAAATCAAAGCTTCAGATCTACTGACTGTGCAACAAAAATTTTGAAAACATGCTTTGAACCAAAATTTTCATGTGCCAGAACAAAGTGCGAAGCGATTGTTTCAAATGTATTTGCACCATATGCTGAAACAGAATTAAAAAAACAATTAAAGGATGCTCATTGCATAACATTGCTAACTGATGCAAGCAACCATGGAAACATCGAGCTGTTTCCTGTTTTAATTCGCTTCTTTCAGCCATATCAAGGTGCTCAAGTGAAGCTTATTGACTTTAAATCTCAGCCTGGAGAAACCCAGATATTGTGGTGAAATATTTAACTATTATTGAAGAGCATGACCTGGGCAGAAAATTAGTTGCTTTCTGTGGTGATAACACTAACTGTAATTTTGGTGGTGCTGCAAGAAAAGGAGTTAATAACATTTTCAGGAAGCTAAATGATTACATTGGTAGAGAACTAATTGGGATTGGTTGTTTTGCACATATTGTACATAATGCTGTTCAGTCTGCCAGTGACTGTCTGCCAATTGATGTGAAAACAGTGGTTGTAAAAATATATTCGTATTTCTACATCTATACTGTTCGAGTAGAAGAGCTGAAAGAGTTTTGTGATTTTGTGGACATTGAATATAAACAGTTACTGGGATATAGTAAAACAAGGTGGTTGGCATTAATGCCTGCAGTTGAAAGAATACTCAAGTTGTTTCCTGGTCTGAGATCATACTTTCTGAGTCAAAGCAAGTGTCCAGTGATACTGAAAAACTTTTTTGAAAACCCACAATCAGAGATCTGGCTCAACTTTGTGCACTGTCAAGCAGCCACCTTTCACCAAGTGGTTTTAAAGATTGAGGGTGAACATATATCAGTTGTGGAAGTGATGAGTGCAATTTCTGATCTGAAGGATAATTTGCAATCAAAGAAAGATAATGTGTTTGTGCCACTCTCAGTCAGGAGTTTTGTAAACAAACTTGAACAAGATGGGTTGATTGATTCTAATGATTCCTTATCTGTAAAGAAAATATTAGTTGAGTTTTATGACCCCAAATTTGACACTGAATTATTTAATGAGTTCACGTGTTTTGCAAAGTACATTAGTGATGAGAAAGTAGCAGAGTGGAATGCATCTAAATTATCAACAGACCAGCGCTGGGTGGAAGTATTCACTCATTTCAAGGCCAGAGATGTCAATCATCAACGAATGTCAGCATTAGTTCAGTTCATACTCTGTCTTCCAGGAACTAATGCTTCGACTGAACGTGCTTTCTCTCAAATGAATAAGACGTGGACATCTGGAAAGCACCACTGAAAGTCTCAACTCTAAAAGCTTTACTTTTAACTAAAATAAACTTCAATCAAACCTGTATGGAGTTCTACACTATGTTGAAATCAACTCCGGAGTTACTTCAGAAGATTTCATCTACTGAAAAGTACGGGAATTGAAAAGCAAGTACGATAATATTGTGTATTGGTATGTCATACATATAAGCCATTCTCAGTTGAGTTAATTTTTCTCATAATTATATACTCAAGAGAAAAATACAAGCAGTGAAGTAATATATATATATATATATATTATATATATATATATATATATATATATATATATATATATATATATATATATATATATGTATGTATGTATGTATGTATGTATGAGGTAGAGAGGTGTCTCGCTTTTGGCTCCTGAAAATATAGTCATTTTAGTTTATAACTCCAAAAATAGAAAAATGTCCCGCTTTTTGCTCCTAAAACTATGGTCACTTTAATTTATGCGTAACTCTAGCCTACCAAAATGAGGGTCTAATCTATTTACAGTGTACCAACTTACGTGCATAAATTCCATTATCATTAGGCTGCATCATTTATTCCATGTTCCATTTTTGCACACCATTAGGCTACCATAAATGGGTGTATTACTTAACAATTAATCTGTATAACCATTTCCTCTTTTACTAAGCCTGTCATATTTAGCATACTATAAATTCTGTTATATAATTGTTAATCACCGTAAATACCTTCATTCCATGTTAATCACTGTGAACAAATAAATGATTTATTTTCTTAATTAAACACAAAACCCAGGGGCGTACCTAAAGTATTTGGCACCCGGGACGGATCCTTCCTTTGGCACCCCCCCATAAATAATTTTAAAATTTAAACACACAGAAAAACATATGTTTGCAAGTAGATTTTTAAACAGTACAGTACTGTCATAAGCAAATTGGAAATAAGAAAAATGCAGGACATTAAAAATTCAGTGAACAGGTAATACTGCATTTTATTTTATACAAAACACACAGGAAATCCAGTCTCAACACTCAGCCTATTCTTCAAAGGTAAATAGAGAGGATTCACAGTCTCTGCTTTCGAGCCTTAATTTCTGCAAACTGATCAATGACCTCATCAAATTTCACCTTCTTTGCATATTCATGTTCAATTGAAAGTAAAGCCAGATTTGTCAATCTTGTCTGACTCATGGTCGAGCGAAAGAAATTTTTTAGAAATTTCAATTTGGAAAAACTTCTTTCACATGAAGCAATTGACACACAGACAGTCAAAAAGAATCTCAAACACAGTGACAAGCTTGGCAAAGATTTACAAAAATCCCATTTCACAATAAACTCCAGAAACTGCAATGCTGTCCATTTCTTTGCCTCTTCAACGCTGATTTTGGCAGCTTCCAAATGCCTCCGAAGTCGTCCAATTTCCACACTGATATCTTCATCAGAGAATTCATCGAAAATCTGAGTCAAATTTGGAATATACTTCCGAAGTTCTTCTTCTGTTGCAACAACCAAAGTGTTTGGCTGAATAACAGTGAAGATTGACAGAATTTGATCCATTGCCTTAGAACGAATCTCCAATTCTTGATGAAAGCGATCAAGACATTCAAACATAGCCCTTTTTACTTCCTCTGGCAATGTGAGACCAGCATCCTTTGCCATCTCTCCTGGCATCCTTTTTCGGAGCTTTACTCTCCCTCTTCTCTCCATAGAAATGTCCATTTCCTCACACTTTGTAGTTACATAATGAATGGCCCGCTCCACAGTGCATTTACCGGGTATTATAGTTCACGACGATGCATTTATAAACACTTAAACATCACTATGATACCACATTATTAAAAATTACTGGACACTGGGAGAAGTACCATGATATTGTTTTCAACACCAGCACTTTATGCTTTATCATAATTATTTAATGAAACATACTTCATGTATGTGGAGTCACAGTGTCAAGTGAACAAGACTTGGAATGTCAGTTGCAGCCAGCTGGCTATGCTCAACAAACTGATGACTAAAACGTCAACAAACGTTCGCCTTTCGATGTAATTTTTATCAAATATTTAATTTTTCGTTTGTAAATTTTGTATTGTCAATAAAAATAAAAATTTATTTTATGTGGAAATTAACATTAAGATGTAATAGTTTGAACATTTTTAAATTTTTTTTCTTACTTTGGCGAATTTTTCATTTGGTTTGAAAACTTGCACTGGTATTTCAACTCTTCCGATGGCACCCCCCTCCTGGCTGTCACCCGGGGCGGACCGCCCCCCTCGCACCCCTCTTAGTACACCACTAACAAAATCATAAGGTAATTTTTCTAACCTTAACAATATTTGCTTGGGTATAATCCAAGCTGGTGACCTCGAATCAATTCGTATCACTCAGAAGTAATTATAGTAGGCCTACTCCATTAGCCACCTTTGACCGGTGATACTGAAGGACATCATAAATTGTTGACCCAGCCTGCCATTAACAATCAATCATTACATCACTTAGTCATAACTACTAAATTAATCAGCATCACCTCACTCGGCTAATGCTAGGCCCACTATATATATATATATATATATATATATATATATATATATATATATATATATATATATATATATATATATTATATATTAATATATATATACACAGGGTGTTTGAAAACTTTCTGTACAAATTGTAATGGGGGATAGGCAACACCAAGACAAACCCTTTTCGTCTATAAGTGTATGTCCGCTGACGTCACCATTCGGCGCGAGAGGGCGCCGCTGCAATTGGCTAAAAGGTGAAGTGGGCTAGACTCGCGCTTGCCGCGGGCATTCTTAAATCGGACGTAGTACGCGTAACATGGAGCGCTTCACGACTGCTGAGATGGCTGACATGCATATGGTGTATGGGGCTGCCAATGGAAACGGAAGAGCTGCTGTGAGGTTGTACCGACAGCGCTTCCCAAACAGACGTGTGCCAAACCACCAAACGTTTGCGCATTTGCATCGGCGACTGCGAGAAACTGGAACATTCCATGCAAACATGCATGACACTGGTCGGGAGAGAAACGTGCGCACTCCTGACATGGAAGAAGAAATCCTACGGCGATTTGAGGACAATCCAAGCGCAAGCACGCGAGGTGTTGCACGTATCCTCGGTGTGAACCACGACCTGGTCTGGAGAGTGTTGCACGAGCAGCAGTTACATCCGTTTCATCGTCAGAGAGTCCAGGCATTACAACCTCGGGATTACCCTCTTCGTGTGGAATTCGCACGCTGGTTTCTGCAGCAGACAGCGGTGCAGCCTAATTTTCCGGCTTATGTGCTGTTCTCAGATGAGGCCTGTTTCACACGTGAGGGTGTGTTTAACATGCACAATTCTCACGTGTGGGCGCACGCAAATCCACATGCTACACGGGTGCATGCTCATCAAGAACGGTTCGCCGTCAATGTTTGGCCGGGTATTGTCCATGGCAAGTTGATTGGGCCGTACCTGCTGCCTGCCCGACTCGACGGGCGGGTTTATCGGATATTTCTTGAAGAAACGCCGGAACTGCTGGAAGATGTTCCCGTGGCTATTCGTAGACGAATGTGGTTTCAACACGACGGGGCCCCAGCACACTCCAGCAACGATGTGCGGGATTATCTGAACGCCACTTTTGGGGACCGATGGATAGGCCGGGGTGGGCCCGTAGCCTGGCCACCGAGATCGCCCGATTTAACATGCCTCGATTTCTTCCTGTGGGGACACATGAAGAACCTCGTGTACGAGACTCCCATTTACTCAGAAGAAGACCTCGTAGCAAGAATCGCTGTCGCCGCTGGAACTGTTCCCGAAATGCTGGGAATCTTTCGACGTGTACGTCGGTCAATGCTTCGACGCTGTCGGGCATGCATTGATGCTACCGGTCGCAACTTTCAGCACCTTCTTTAAATAAACATGCCTTCTTTAAATAAACATGTTACGCGTACTACGTCCGATTTAAGAATGCCCGCGGCAAGCGCGAGTCTAGCCCACTTCATCTTTTAGCCAATTGCAGCGGCGCCCTCTCGCGCCGAATGGTGACGTCAGCGGACATACACTTATAGACGAAAAGGGTTTGTCTTGGTGTTGCCTATCTCCCATTACAATTTGTACAGAAAGTTTTCAAACACCCTGTATATATATATATGATGAATAAAACCACGAAGGAAAGGAAACACAGAATGGTGCTCAAGCGCTTTCGTCTAATGACATCCTCAGGAACACTGAAGTACATAAAGAGTTACAGCCTATATATAGGTTACAGAAAAAACAAAAAACAAATATATTTATATATATACAATAAACGGAAAAATAAAAAAAAAATTTAAAAAATTATTAAAGGATTGTGGGAGGAGCATACAAATTTGTAAGGAAAAACTATCGATTTTTAACACAAGATCAAATGAATTGTTTCGCACAAGATCAAATGAATTATTTCCAACCAATGTTATAAAAAAAAAAAATACAAATATATACTGGAAATCTGCCCGGGTTTTAGCACTCTACCCTTCTTGTTTAAAGTTCGATGTATATAAAAATAAATTGAAAAATAAGTTATTAGAGTAGCATACAAGTTTACCAAAGATTTAGCGTTCTACCCTTCTTATCTAAATCTGTTCTGAAGGAATTCAAAACAACAGGATCGAGTTGAAAAAGAGCTTTGCTTATGTTGAAGTTATTTGTAAGTTGGATAATGGCAGACTCAAGAATATTTCTATTAACAATGTTCCTAGAGTGAAATAAAACTGAAGCATTATTCCAATCAATACAGTGGGATAACTCTGACAAATGGACAAAAAGGGCACTGGACGACTGTCCTGTTCTAACGGAATATTGATGCTGTTTTATACGTGTGTGCAAATCCTTTCCCGTCTGACCTATGTAAAAGGAATCACATTGTTTACAACCAATTTTATAGATAATGCCTGAATTATTGGTAGGGCTATTTTTTACTATGATATTTTTCACAATATTGTTATATGAAAATACTACATTAATATCCAAAAGTTTAAGTACATTAGCAATGCCTAAAAAACCCGGGGAAAATGGAAGTACTAAAATATTTTTTGACAAAGTACGAGTGTTATTATTGACATGATAGAAAGTTCGTTTTGCCTTATTGAGACAAGATTCCATAAACGCAGATGGATAACACAGATCACTTCCAATACCGTTGATTTTTTCTAATTCGGCATCGATGTATTCCGGACTGGCAATCCTAAGGGTGCGGAGAAACATTGAAGAAAAAATGGCCTTCTTAGTGGGGGTGTCATGTCCCGAGTAAAAGTGTACGTAGGACAAATTGTTTTTTTTTTCCAATAGATACTAAACTTAAAACCTGGGCTTTCCCTATGTACACGCACATCCAAAAACGGGATTGAGTTATCTTGTTCCACTTCTAAAGTAAACTTAATGGAGGGGACTTGATCATTTAACTGAAGGAGGAAGTTATCCAGGTCACGATTCATGGGCCAGATACACAAAATATCGTCGACGTACCTCAATCAAGGGATGCCAACCCCCAGGATTCTCGGAATGTAAGTAATTTCAAAAAACTCCATATAAATACTGGAGAGGAGGGGCGACAAGGGGTTGCCCATGGCCATCCCAAAAACTTGTTGATAATACTCGTTATTGAAAGTGAATTTACAGTCTTTGATGCAAAGCTTAATAAGTTCCAAAACAATGTGTGAAGGTAGTGGCAGGTCATACTTATATAATTCTTGGGAGAGAAAGTCAAGCATATCGTCAATCGGCACTTTTGTTAACAATGAACAAACGTCAAACTGATCAATCTATCGTTAGTTTCAGTACGTGCATTATTCAATTTTTCAGTAAGATCCATGGAATTTTTTACATGTGAATCAGAGATAGTTCCGAGAATGGGGGACAAGACTTTGACAAGCCATTTGGAGAGTTTATAAGTCACAGAGCCCACCGAGCTAATAATAGGGCGCATAGGGTTGCCAGGTTTGTGGGTTTTAATAAGACCGTAAAGGTAGGGCAGAGAAGGTGAAGTGGACATGAAAAGCGGAATTAAGTCCTTATGATCTTTGAGAATGCGTTTCAAGCCACTATTAAATGATTTGATGACGTCATCCTGCGGGTTCTTCCTAAGTTTGCTCTATGTGGCGGGGTCCTGGAGAAGCTCGTTCATCTTTCTGATGTAGTCCACTTTGTCCATAATAACTATGGTGTTAGCCTTGTCTGCTTTAGTAATATGGAGCTCCCCATCTTTTTTAAATTGTGGGAGGCTATTGCGAAAATGTTTAGGAAAGTTAGCTTCGTAACTACTATTCGCCGCACTATAAACAAGGCCTTTAACTATGTTAAACAAATACTGAGGGAGATTACACTGTTTTTCAAAACAAGCGAGACTGTAACAAATTTGTAAAGCTGAAGGTTTTTTAACAATAAAAAAGGACATACCATATCCAAGGGCACTTTTTGCATCGTCACTAATGTTTTTCGAAGAAAGGTTCAAAACACACTTTGAGCTTGCTTTTTTACTCCACTGACTATTTCGAATGAACCCACAAACCTGGCAACCCTATGCGAATGGCTTGTCAAAGTCTTGTCCCCCATTCTCGGAACTATCTCTGATTCACATGTAAAAAATTCCATGGATCTTACTGAAAAATTGAATAATGCACGTACTGAAACTAACGATAGATTGATCAGTTTTGACGTTTGTTCATTTACAAAAGTGCCGATTGACGATATGCTTGACTTTCTCTCCCAAGAATTACATAAGTATGACCTGCCACTACCTTCACACATTGTTTTGGAACTTATTAAGCTTTGCATCAAAGACTGTAAATTCACTTTCAATAACGAGTATTATCAACAAGTTTTTGGGATGGCCATGGGCAACCCCTTGTCGCCCCTCCTCTCCAATATTTATATGGAGTTTTTCGAAATTACTTACATTCCGAGAATCCTGGGGGTTGGCATCCCTTGGTTGCGGTACGTCGACGATATTTTGTGTATCTGGCCCATGAATCGTGACCTGGATAACTTCCTCCTTCAGTTAAATGATCAAGTCCCCTCCATTAAGTTTACTTTAGAAGTGGAACAAGACAACTCAATCCCGTTTTGGATGTGCGTGTACATAGGGAAAGCCCAGGTTTTAAGTTTAGTATCTATCGGAAAAAACAAACAATTTGTCCTACGTACACTTTTACTCGGGACATGCAGACATGGGCAAGATACTTGGAAATTGTATCTGAGATACAGATACAAGATACCCAACAAAAATGTATCTGAGATACAGATACAAGATACTCGAAAAAACTGTATCTTCAAGATACAGATACAAGATACATTTTTAAGATACAAGATACTTTTGAAAGAATAATTATTTGAGTTTAGTTTCACCTGGTGAGCCATGAGCGCACGAGTTGTCTCATTCAATTGTTTATTATTATATTTTCTGGATATAAATAAATGCCAAATCAATGGTACTTCATATCTCAGTATTCATATAGTGATATAACTAAAAGGAAAGCATAAAGTAAATATGTATAAATAATCCTGAAAATTTTTAGGTATGGAAAAATAAAATAAACCACACTTTTTCAATTTATGTATTTCAAATAAATTGTTAATTACCTACTCACGAAGAAAAAATAAAGTTTTCCTCATAATAAATACAGTATATTTGCAGGAGTAAGCAAATATATGTATAATTCCTGATTTTTAATCATGTTAAAACATGTTAAAACCGCGGGATACAAGATGAAACCTGAGTACGTCTGTGCCGAGACTGTGCGCGCAGCGCAACGGTAGTATTCATGTACAAACATGTAACAGCAATCGCCGGCCTGCTTCAACGTGCGTCAGATATGATCATATTTCATGAATAGTTATTAGCGTCTCTATTTAAAAAGTATCTTATGAAAGTATCTTTGAAAGTGTATCCCGGGATACAAGCTACATGACAAAATGTATCTTAGATACTTCTCAAGATCCTCCAAAAATAAAGTATCTAAGATGCGTATCTTGTATCTTAAGATACTTTTTGTATCTTAATTAAGATACAAGATACTGCCCATCTCTGGGGACATGACACCCCCACTAAGAAGGCCATTTTTTCTTCAATGTTTCTCCGCGCCCTTAGGATTGCCAGTCCGATGCCGAATTAGAAAAAATCAACGGTATTGGAAGTGATCTGTGTTATCCATCTGCGTTTATGGAATCTTGTCTCAATAAGGCAAAACGAACTTTCTATCGTGTGAATAATAACACTCGTACTTTGTCAAAAATATTTTAGTACTTCCATTTTCCCCGGGATTTTTAGGCATTGCTAATGTACTTAAACTTTTGGATATTAATGTAGTATTTTCATATAACAATATTGTGAAAAATATCATAGTAAAAAATAGCCCTACCAATAATTCAGGCATTATCTATAAAATTGGTTGTAAACAATGTGATTCCTTTTACATAGGTCAGACGGGAAAGGATTTGCACACACGTATAAAACAGCATCAATATTCCGTTAGAACAGGACAGTCGTCCAGTGCCCTTTTTGTCCATTTGTCAGAGTTATCCCACTGTATTGATTGGAATAATGCTTCAGTTTTATTTCACTCTAGGAACATTGTTAATAGAAATAGTCTTGAGTCTGCCATTATCCAACTTACAAATAACTTCAACATAAGCAAAGCTCTTTTTCAACTCGATCCTGTTGTTTTGAATTCCTTCAGAACAGATTTAGATAAGAAGGGTAGAACGCTAAATCTTTGGTAAACTTGTATTTTCAATTTATTTTTATATACATTAAACTTTAAACAAGAAGGGTAGAGTGCTAAAACCCGGGCAGATTTCCAGTATAAATTTGTATTTTTTTTTTTTTTATAACATTGGTTGGAAATAATTCATTTGATCTTGTGCTAAAAATCGATAGTTTTTCCTTACAAATTTGTATGCTCCTCCCACAATCCTTTAATAATTTTTTATTGTATATATATACACTATATGATCAAAAGTATTCGGACACCGCATGGTTTTGGGAAAAATGTTTTATTATGGCATTTAGTAACCAGTAGGTCCACCCTTTGCTTTTATTACAGCGTCAACACGTCGAGGCATACTTTCCACCAGTTTTCGGTAAGTCTGTGCAGGAATGGCTCGCCATTCCTCTTGCAGAGCTGATGCAAGAGATGCAAGTGAAGCCGGGCGTGGTGTGCGGTTTCGTATCCGTCGCTCCAGTTCGTCCCACATGTGCTCGATTGGGTTGAGATCGGGGCTCTGAGCAGGCCAGTCTAACAAATCCACCTTATTTTCACGAAACCAGTCCTGCACACGCCTTGCAGTATGGCAGGGAGCTCGATCCTGTTGAAACAAACAATGGCCATCTCCGTAGTATTGCCACAGTGTAGGGAGGGCCGAATTGTCCAGAACGTCGAGATAAACGTCAGCGTTCATGGTAGTGGGTATAACAACCAACGGGCCGAGCCCTAGCCAGGAAAAACAACCCATACCATGATGGACCCTCCACCGAACTTCACCGTTGGACGTACACGTCAGGAAGAAGCCGTTCTCCGGGCTGTCGCCACACCCAAACACGCCATCAGACTGGAAGTGAATACCGCGACTCGTCGCTCCAAAGAACAGTTTTCCAGTCCTCCACGGTCCAGGAACGACGGGAGACACACCAGGCCAAACGACGCGTGGCATTAACTTTTGTAATCAGTGGCTTGTGTACAGCTGCTCTACCATAATAACCGAGTCTGTGCATCTCTCTGCGGATAGTTACAGTACTAACGGAGGTACCGGATGCTCTTCCTACCTCCTCAGCGATGGAAGCGGCAGAGGACGTGCGGGACTTCTTGACATGTCGTACCAGACTTCTTCTATCACGTTCCGTCAGTTTGCGTGTCGTCCGGAACGTTTTTTCGCGTTAGTTGCACCGTCGTGCTTCCATCTCATGATAACATCGCTACAGTCGACTTTGGTATATCCTGTTTGGCTGCAATGTTTCGTATAGAAACGTTACTTAAATAACATCCGATGACGAGTCCACGTTGGAACTCGGAGAGTTCACGTCCGCGCGGCATGGCTTCACAACAGTTACTGATAACTTAACAGAACACCTCAGCATTATAGTTTCGCCACGCTTTTTCCCAGCATACCTTTCGGCGAAGGTGATATTTGCAGAAATGCGGATTTTCCGGGGTGTCCGAATACTTTGATCATGTAGTATATATATATATATATATATATATATATATATATATATATATATATATATATATATATATATATATATATATATATTTTCTGTAACCTATATATAGCTGTAACTCTTTATGTACTTCAGTGTTCCTGAGGATGTCATTAGACGAAAGCGCTTGAGCACCATTCTGGTGCTTCCTTTCCTTCGTGTTTTATTCATCATAATATTTTTCACGTGTTACTTTCGTGAAATAATTTCCATATATACACACACACACACACACACACACACACACACACACACCCACATATATAATATATGTATATATATAGATATATATATATATATATATATATATATAATATAATATAGTATATGTATGGTATATAATATATACTCGTAATAACGAGATAAACTGAGATCGATAGGCTTATTTAGGCTAGCAACAGTATAGGCTTATTTAGGCTAGCAACAGTATAGGCTTATTTAGGCTACTCGTAGCTGTCACATATCGTACGAGTAGCGAGCATGGCTGCGCCGCTTTCAATTTGTACTCAGGAAGAACAGAGATCCGTGGCTCGTGTTTTGGGGGCAGAAGGTGTGAAAGGAGCTGAAATTCACACGCGTTTATGCGCTCAGTATGGGAAAAATGCGTTACCACGGCGAAGTGTATACGAGTGGATTGAAATGTTTCAAGGAAGGTCGGACATGTGTGACAGATGCTCAGCGCTCAAAACGACCGTCAACATCAACCAGTGGTGACAAGCAGGAAGAAGCCAGAGCCATGATTTTCGATGACAGAATATTACAATAAAAGAATTGCAGCTTCATTAGACATCAGTCAAGGGTCAGCCTATTCGATAGTTCACGACATTCTTGGCTTTCACAAGGTTTGTGCAAGATGGTGCCCAAACAGTTGACAGAAGAGCACAAGCGTAATCGTATAGACGTCTGCTCTCGTCTTTTGGCGTGGTATCATAATGAAGGTGAAAACTTTTTGGAGCGCATTATCACTGGAGATGAAACGTGGATCCATCACTATGAGTATGAACCAGAAAGCAAACGACAGAACATGCAATGGAAGCATCCAAAATCTCCCGTTGCAAGGACGTTCAAAGCGCAGCCGTCAGCAGGGAAAGTTATGCTAACACTGTTTTGGGATACACGAGGCCCTATCCTTGAACATTATCTAGACTGCAGTAGTTCTTAAACTTTTTGCCTCCGTTACCCCTTTTCCTGATCTCAACTAATCTCATTACCCCACACAAACTTGCAATGCCGAAGTTGTAAAGAAAGTGGAAAAATTAATTACTGAAAATAACTGAAATTACCTTTAATGTGATGGGTACAACTGTTTTTTAGCTACAAGTTGTATTTTTACCATATTAAGAATTGCTCCATTACCCCCGGAAATACCCAAATTACCCCCAGTTTCAGAACCTCTGATCTAGAGTGTGGAACTACAGTAACAAGTGCATCATATTCTGACATGCTTCGGAATGAGTTAATGCAAACAATTCGCACAAAACGGAGAGGGAGATTGTCGGAAGGTGTTATTCTGTTACACGACAATGCGCGCCCTCATACCGCTGCACAGACTAGAAAATGCCTTCAAGAACTTAAATTTGAAGTTCTCGACCATCCAGCCTACAGTCCAGACCTGGCACCTTCGGATTTTTACCTGTTAGGACCACTAAAAGACGCTTTGAGAGGTCAGTGATTCCAAGGCGATGATGACCTGAAGGAGGCGGTGCATGACTGGCTACGCACACAACCAAAAACATTCTTTTGTGATGGCATTAGGAAGCTTGTAGATCGCTGGCCGAAGTGTATTGAGAAACAGGGAGACTATGTTGAGAAGTGATGTGTTTATAATCTATCAGATGTGAAAATAAAATTGTGAAAACCCTCGTGTGTATATATATACTGTAATATATATTAGTGGTGGACCGGATGTCAGTTTTTCAACATCTGCGGATGCGGATCTTTACTTTCAATATCCACGGATGCGGATATTTAGTTAATCTATCAATATAATATAGAAATATGAATATATGACATAATTTTTCAAATTTCGTGATATTACTATTATGGCAGGCAATGCATAAGAATTAAAATTAATATTAATGTTTTCATTATGATAAAAATAATAACTTTCTCAAGAGTTTCAGCCACAGAAAATTCAATGAAACAAGTTTCATTCAATTTTCTGTGTTACCAGCTATTTATATTTTGAGGTTTATATGTTTGTTTGTTCATTAATAATTAATTAATGCTTTACATGAACTGTGCATGACTGGGCCTTATAAGCTACTTTATAAGCTAATTTAATTGTAAATTGCATAATTTATTAGAGGTAATATCCGCACAACATCCGCAGTCAGAAGTAGTGCGGATGTTAAAAATGATGCGGATGCGGATATCCGGTCCACCACTAAATTATATATATAGTGCTGGGAGTAACAGCGTTACGTAACGCCGTTATTCATTTTGTAACGGTAACTCCGTTATTGTATTTATATTGTAACGAAATTGGTAATCCCTTTACTTTTCATTCCATTTTCAGTCATTATTCGTTACTTTCTTATCTGCTCAACTTGGAAACGTATATGCAAAGGTGGGCAGGACTGAGTTCCAAAAGGACCGAACTCCAGGAACTAGGTCCTTTTTAAGGACCGTGAGCGGGAAAGTCGGTCCTTTTCTCAGTGAGGACCGAAATGAGAAGCGACGGTCTATTTTTAAGCAATTCCGGACGGTCTTTTTTAGTGATTTTAGTGTGTTTAGTGATTATTTGAAGTTCTAAAGAAGATGGATCGTTTCCTCCAGAAGACTCAGAAAGAGACTGAGACTGAACTGAAACTTGTTTCAACACCTGGAGGAGACGAAGAATCTACTGATGTTAGTGCTTCAACTTCAAGTCAATCAACTGGAGCTCCTAGCGGAAGAACTGAACCCGGCAATCCCGGTAATTTTTCATTTTAATCAAATTTTTCACTTATATTATATATAAGGACCGAGGACCGAGTCGTTCCTAGGTCCTATCTTCAGAAAGGACCGTGACCGGGACCGTCGGTCAAGTTTGAGGCAAGGACCGGGACCGTCGGTCCTTTTTGAGGCCCGGGTGCCCACCTTTGCGTATATGAATGAAAATGGCTTCACACTAAACGTGTGCAAACATGTTTGAAGACAACACTCATGACACTGAGTGATTCAACATGTGGACAGACTGTCCTTAAAAAGGACATTTTTGAAAAATTAGTTTTTCTGAAATGTAACAATCTTCCTGAAAGACATTGAGCAATAGTTTTAAGATATCTATTTTTTTCTGATATGAATAATCCATTAATCCTTTAGGCATTTTGTAATTTTCTATTCACGAATTATTTCAGTGTATTATGTTCAATATTTTTCGTTTTTGTAATACTAAGTAACGCAAAGAGCAATTTCATTTTACATTTTTAGTTTTTACTTAAGATCTATTGATCGCTATTAATATTATTTCAAATGGTAAAATTGTTAAATTGTATTTGCTTATTATTTTATTTAAGTATAAGTCTAAAATCAGGTATTGTTTCATTGTTTTATATATCTGACCTTAATTAAATATTTGCTCGATATTCAGAAATTCTTTTATAATTGCGATGTAGATATATCATATTCTTACATTGAGAAATACTATATTTTCTAGTTTATTATAAAAGTAACAGTAACTGTAACGCATTACTTTTCCATAAAAGTAACTGTAGCGGTAATGACGTTACTTTCTGTTGCAGGTAACGGTATTACCGTTACTTTAAAAAAGTAATGCGACCAACACAGACACACACACACACACACATATATATATATATATATATATATATATATATATATATATATATATATATATAGTAAACCCTCGTCCAACGCGTGTTTGTCCAGCACGAATTTGCTTATACACGGAAAAATAAATGTGAACAATTATTTGCCGAAAGCGGAAAATTTGATTATACACGGTCAGCCAAACACGCTCTAATACAGTAGTACTGTACGCGTGCCAATGCGCGCTCTAGTGTTTTCTCCTACACTCGCCAACACTCCTGTATCTCCTTTCCTCTCGTGTCACCCCTCGCATCACCCTTCGTCTCAGTCCCGCTAACGCGTTAAGTTCAGGGAAGTTGTGTTAGATTGTTTTTGTCGTATTTTGCCGTTGTTTTGCTATTACCCTTAGGCAGCAGTATGGCACCAAAACGTAAAGCATCTGCGAGGGATAGTGAAGAGAAGAAAAGTCGTAAGATTATGACATTAGCCGAAAAAAATAAAGATTCTAGATAAGTTGCGTGGTGGTATGAGCATAACCTCACTTGATCGCGAGTATCACGTGAATGAGTCTACCATACGCACCATCCGAAAGAATGAAGAAAAGATACGTGCTATTTTCATTTAATATATTTTTATTTATCATATGTAAATATCATTATGTTTATGATTTTATTATGTTCTTATTTCATATACAATATAGGTAGGGAAATTCATTTGTGTGAATAAAAAATCTACGTATCTAAATATTAATGGGAGACTTTACGCTGCCGCGTTCACATATCCCCATTTATCCCCCTAAGGCAGGGTTTCTTAACCTTTTCATGCACATTAAACATTCATTGCTACGTTTGATAAAATAAATTGCTTTTTATAAGGCAGGAGGGGTCAAGGGCTTCACTATAATGCTCGCGAGCAAAGTTTTAGGTGATGGTGGAGAGCACTGTACACAACTAAGAGCACTTTGGTGCTCGCGAGCACCAGGTGTGTGTAGACAATTCGGCATAAGTGAGATAGTGTCTGATAATTATTCACAGATGTATAGTGACCCACTATAATATGTAAAATAAAATTAAATGATATTGGGGTCACCAGTTTGACCTTTCAGCCAAACAATATTTAATGTGGTTTTCGTTTAATTAGAAAAAGTAATGAATTATTTGTTCACAGTGATTAACAATTATGTGTACAGTAATTGTGTAATATTACAATGACTGATTAATTATTATTAACAATAAGAAATGGTTTTTATACAGTATAAGAGTTAAATAATTTAGGTGATTTAGGTTCTTTGCACAATACTAGCGGAGCGACCCGGCGTTGCCGGGATGGATGTTGAACGCTATAAGCTAACGAAAATATCACGACTTAACCTAACCAATCGTCAAGAGCGTACAATTAACCTAACCGGGCATTCACTTGACCTAACCGGGCATTCACTTGACCTAACCGGGCATACACTATATATATATATATATATATATATATATGAAAATGAAAAGGTTTATTGGCAGACTATAGTCCATATGACAAATATTATTAATACAATGACAGTTCATATATTAAGGATAGAAATATATACAATTGATTAGAAATAATACTGTAATGTCGAAGTTAAGAGGAGCTACAGACAGACGTTTTCGTACCAAGAAGTCCATAGCTTAGACTGCAGTGGTTCTTAAACTTTTTGACCCCCGTTACCCCTTTTCCTGATCTCAACTAATCTCATTACCCAACACAAACTTGCAATGCCGAAGTTGTAAAGAAAGTGGAAAAATTAATTACTGAAAATAACTGAAATTACCTTTAATGTGATGGGTGCAACCGTTTTTTAGCTACAAGTTGTATTTTTACCATATCAAGAATTGCTCCATTACCCCCGGAAATACCCAAATTACCCCCTTGGGGGTAATTAGCCCCAGTTTCAGAACCTCTGGCTTAGAGGATAAATGGCAGGACTCATGGATAGCTTGGATGATCGGGTTGGTTGATTTTTTAATTCTTTGCATTAGACTGTATTGAGCACGTCTTGTTACCTCCGGGAAGCTCGGGACATTGCGGGTAGCAAACATTTGCGAAGCTGAGCATCTCGGAGATAATTTATGTAAGAGTCGAAAAGACCTGTTGTACAACAAATTTAGGGTTCTGCCAGAACCTTTTTTATAATTCACCCACAGTTGCTGTCCGTATATATTACTGCAGAAAGTACGAAAGAGTGTGTCTTTAGCTTCACTTGTACAGAATCGAAAGTTCCTTATGATCATATTCGTTTTAGCACACAGGCTTCGAGATTGTTTTCTTATATCCGAGTAATCACTCAAGGAGCAGGTAATAGTTTGACCCAAATACTTAAACTCTTGTACTTCCTCAATTACCTCATCATTCATTTTAAATCTTATATCAGCTGGCTGATTACAGCTTTTAGGATGAAGTTGCATAACCTTAGTTTTTGTAACATTAAATAGAATATCATGTTTCTGCGAATACACTTCGCAGACTTTTAGTAGCCGATCCAGACCTTTAACAGAGGGACTTATTAACACCATATCATCGGCATAAACTAAGTTATTTATCCTTGTGTTATCTATACAACATCCCACTGTTGCCTCGTTAAGTGAAGCAATTAATCCATCAATATACACATTAAACAGCATAGGGGAGAGCAAGGAGCCTTGTCTCACCCCACAAGAGGAGCCAAAACACTCGGATAGTACATTGTCCCACCTAACAGTGAAAGATTGATGGGAATACCAAAATTTCAATAAATTTAATATATACATGGGAACCTTCCTGTCTTCTAGTTTTGCAAATAAAATATTGTGGTTCACCCTATCATATGCCTTACTTATATCTAGGAAACAGCTATAAATAGTTGAATTACTGTCAATGTATTTAGATATTGTTTCTTTAAGTACATAGATACACAGGTCAGTTGAGTGGGACCTTTAAAGCCAAACTGATTAGATGTCCACAGGAAATCATTTAATCGGAGTAACAAGAGTTTTTCTAGTAGTTTCGAGAAGCAGGAAGCGACAGCAATAGGCCTGTAATTATTGCTGAACAGAATGTCTCTGTACTTATTTTTGACCAGGGGCAAGATATATACACCCTCATGAACTCATATATATATATATATATATATATATATATATATGGATAATCTCTAGGAGCGCTCCATTTTTCAATATTAAACATACACTCATAAAACATATACCATTTGAAAGCTCACATTTTTATGAGTCTGAAAATGTAGTAATCCAAAAGTATCAATAGCAAATAAAAAGTAACTAGATTTAATTAATTGTTTGACGCGTGACGTCGTTAACTACATTATAAAGGTTGGCTAAGTTATAAATCTTCAATCTGTGTTGTAAGATGGTTTTTTTGGTAATTGTTACGCTAACCTAACCTAACATGAATATGTTATTACATTATCATTTGTATAATGTAGGTTTCGGGGATACGGGGGCGGAGCCCCCGTAAAGGTCACGCATCACAAATTGATCGGTATAGGATTTTATATTTAAACCTAGTTACTTTTTATTTGCTATTGATACTTTTGGATTACTACATTTTTAGACTCAGAAAAATGTGAGCTTTCAAATGGTATATGTTTTATGAGTGTATGTTTAATATTGAAAAATGGAGCGCTCCTAGAGATTTACTATATATATATATATATAATTTAGGGTGATTCAAAAAAATCAGTTTTTTTTTTTAATTGTTCAACCTGTATTTTTGTTCCATATGACAAAAAAGTAGTGTATGCCAAATTTGGTGAATTTTAAATAAAATTTACTATGTGCTACCAGGCGTCAAAGTTTCCCTCTTTTTCAATTTGTTTGTTTTTACAACTTATGATTTTATGTTTAATTGTTTATATTTCAGAATTTTTAATTAATGGTTTATATACTAGCTTGCTTTTAATTGTTGCTCGGAACTCGTAATTTTGATACCAATTAATCGATTATGGAAGCTAGGCCTAACTCACCATCACCCAGTTGCTCATTTGGGAGAAGTTCTACAAGAAAAGAAACTGAAGTATGGCTAATTGGGCAGCCCTCTGCAGTACTAAAAACATCCGTATTACCATCAGAGAAGGAAATGATGGCCCTCTTCATGCACTACAGAAATATTAAAAGCAAGACATTAGAGAATCATGCTGCTCTACTGCAGATGATGTGCTAGCAGTTTGGAAAAAAGCAGGAATACCAGCAAAACAAAGAATACATGCAGTAGATAAAATTCAAGGAATACTGAAGGAATGACAGCTGCTTAAGTAAAACAAAGCAAACAAATTGAAAAGATCACAAAATTTAAATAATAAAGAAGAAAAATGGAAAAATAAACTGGAAAACTTATTTGACATTGCTCATCGGAATGCTATGCAGCTTATAAAAATAGAAGATGATAAGAAATTCTTGAAAATGCAACGTGAAAAAGGACGTCATGGAGAAATGGGTACCATTGATAAGGCTGTTGCTAAAAAAGAGCAAAGAGCAGCAGAAAAGCAACAACGTTATGAAAAGAGGAAAGCAGAAGAAGAGATCAAAAGAAAGAAGAATGAAGAGGCTGTCATACTCACCAGTACATCATCAGAATCAGAATCAGAGGAGAGTAAAAGTGATGAATCTGGTTTCTGTGCTGCACAACCTTCAACATGGAAAAGTAAGGTTGGCAAACGTAGAAAATTGTTTGATGATAAATTATTAGGAAGTCTTGATGTTGCAAAATTGAGTGACAGAAATGCGTCTCTAGTTTTAATGCAAACAATCAGACATCGCTTGAATGGGACATCTGCGAACAAATAAAATGCATGTGTTTCAATACAACGACAGCCAATACTGGTCCTAGAAATGGTGCAGCTATTCTTCTAGAACAAAAATTCGACAACGATTTATTGTGGCTGGCATGTCGACACCATATATTTGAAATTATGCTGGACGCTGTTGTTTCAAAGTCTTTATCACCATCTTCTGGCCCAGATATAGTCCTTTTTAAGAAGTTCAGAGAAAAATGGTCAAGCATTAATAAGGAGGACTACGAAACAGCATTATCAGATCCAGATATCTATGAAAATATTCATGACATCAAAGATGACAATTATATTTGCAGCAAATCAACTAGATACATTCCAACCAAGAGACGATTACCTAGAACTATTGCAGTTAACAATTATTTTTTTGGGAGGTGAACCAAAAGGTGGAATCAAATTTAAACATCCAGCGGGACTTCATCGGGCTAGGTGGATGGCCAAAATTACATATTCATTAAAAATTTTTATGTTCAAATCTCAGTTCAAAATTTCAGTAAAAGATAAAAAGGACTAAAAGACATCTGTCTCTTTGCTACTCGGTTACATGTAAAGGCATGGTTTACAGCTCCTGTGCCATCTTGCGCTCCTCGTCTTGATCTGGAATTATTACAGAATCTTGTAGTATACAAACAAATAAATGACACAATTGCATTTGTTGCTATTAAAAAACTGTTAGGTCACCTCTGGTACCTATCAGAAGAACTGGTAGCCTTGGCCTTTTATGATGATGAAGTGCCTACTGAAACAAAAACAAAATTTTAAAGGCCTTGCAAAATACAACAGAAACTCTTCCTGCAAAACGGGCTTTTCTAGATCCTGCACTTATTCCAACGAAGAAATTAGAAGATTTTGTCACATCAAATACTCAAAGATTCTTTACAATAACAGAATTTACTTCAAAATTTTTACTCAAAGATGCTAAAGAATGGCGTAATGATGAAGAGTATAACTCCGCTAAGAAATCTATCAAACAGTGGAAAGTCGTGAATGATATAGCGGAAAGAGGAGTAAAATTAATGGATGAATATAATAAAATACTAACACATGACGAAGATGAAAAACAATTCTTGCTACAAGTAGTGAAAAACTACAGGGCTGTTTACCCTGATAGAAAGAAAGAAACATTGATGAAGTAAGGACAGCTAATGTCTCAAATATCATGCTAGTTTAATTATGCAATATGCATGCTTGTTGTTATGGTAGGACCTACGGGGGAGCTTTCCACGTTAAAAAAAAGCAATGCGCCTTACACTGTACCTCCTGGGTGGTGTGGAAAAATTTGACAATTTGAGTCGTTCTGTCAATTTTTAATTGCTGGTAGCAACCCCTAAAAATTAAAAATTTGCTAAAATATTTTAGAATAGTTGTTTTTATGCTGAAATGAACCATTTGAAGGGTTGAACACATTAAAATATAAAAAAAAATTTTTACCCCCATATTTGAATCACCCTAATATATATATATATATATATATATATATATATATATATATATATGTCGCTCCGCTAGTTTTAATTATATGTAAAGCTCAAGATTTTCATGACTGTTCTTTTCTATAGTTTTATTGACCAAATAATTAGTCATGAAAATTTTAAGATTCAGAAATCTTGACACAATGTGAAGCTCAAAATTTTCACGGCTGCGTTCTTTTCTGTAGTTTAATCGCGGTGCTGGGGCCTTCGGGCCCAGTAATTTTAATTATTTAATTTATTAACACCCAGGTGCACAACCTGGGACCTAATCAGTATGTGTGTGAAGTTTCATGTTTGTAACTCCTTCCATTTTGGAGTTATGGCTGGAACACACACACACACACACACACGTCCTTTTATTATAAGTATAGATAAGAGTTAAATAATTTAGATAATGAGATATACGGTATTGGACACACAACAATAAGTAATTAAGCAAATAGTAACTGAGGTAACGAAAGTACGATATTGGTACAGTAACGGATTAGGCCTAACTGTCGTCGGAAATATGTGAGTAGCTTGAACGGTATTGAGGACACTTTGAAGATAGCCTATTCGGTTAGGCTGGGAGTATATTAAGTTTGTAGGCTACGCAAACGTAGTTTAGCACTTCGGAATAAACGGTGGGCCAAATGAGCTGGTTGCCTACGTGAGGTTTACAGACTTGAGATTTTGATGAAGAAGATAACTCTGAAGACGGAAGAGCCTACAAGCCAGACTGCCTGATGAGATCTTGGTGAAAGGAAATGTAGCTTCGCAGGTCAAATTGAAAGAATGTTGAGTGAGGTGAAAGCGGACAGCTGGCGCCAGTTGCATCTTGCAGAAGTGATTTTGCTTCCAGAAGGATGAAACAGTATTGGGCCTCGACGGAGATGACTAACTTCCCGTATGCTTGAATGGAGTTTTGAAAGACGGCGGGCGGCTCTTTGACAAAGGCCGGAGAACGGGTGGGGTTACATGACGAAGATAGGAGATAAAGAGTGAGTGCTGACTGCTGAGTGAGGCCTGGGTAATGGGCAAGTGAGAGCGAATGAGGGTGACCTAAGTGGACTGGCACTTTTATAGGCTCGGTGACGTAAAGGGGGCCAGGTGACGCTAGAAATTTGGCGGGCACTTTCGAGAAACAAAAAGTAAAATAGGCGTTCCTTTGTGAAAGTTGTTGCCCACGTGTTTGGGAATTTTGCAGTCATATGAGGGAGGCTAGGAAAAGGAATTTTCCGTTATGCTCCTGCAGATGTAGTAATATTTTTTTAGCTACACTTTTGGTACCTCGGAACATTAAAAAAAATTATATAAAAAACCTAGAAATACTTTTATTGTCAGGGAAAAAATGTTAGTCCTTATTAGGTTAGGTTACGATAGAACAGTTACAGTTGGTTTAGGTCAGGCTATTTAGAATCTCACTATTTAGGAACCTAACAGAAATCTACTTCAGTTCGAAATTGCGTCCAGAACACTGAATACTATTTATAAGCAAGACCCTTTTGCACTCGTTTTTACACGTTATTGCCATGTCGTGTTTGAAAGGAAAACTAAATTACATGCGAGGAAACATCATTACTTTAAATTCTATTTTAGTTATTTATTATTTTATAGTTCAGTGTTTGTTTAAATATAGCTACCAATTAATAAATGAGGTACATATAGGCTAGTATTTTTTTTAAAAAAAGGGACTTTAAAAACTTATTTAACAACTTCTAAACCACGCGAATATGCCCTTTTTTATTTTTTTTTTTGCAGTGTAGTTCTCACTCCGTACAATAGGTGGCGAGTCCAAATGTTCATTTGACAGGGCAACGTCAGATAATGAAAAATATCGTCAGTTTCATGTCTTCGTACATGTAATCTTTGTATTTGTCATATGATTATGAAGAGCGATCTGTAGTACCCGAATGACGTCACTGAAGGCGATTCATAAGACGAGTATTGCGTGAATGAGTAAAATATCGCACTAGTTTAAATCAGATATTACTTCCGTGCATTTATAAGGATAAACGTTTTTGGTTAATAAAAGAGTAATGTATATATAACCAGTGGTGGGCACCGTTAACCAAAAAGTTAACTTCGATAACGATAATCCGTTAACCCCAATTTTTAACTCCGATAACGATAATCCGATAATTTTACTACAAAGTTAACGGAAGTTAACGATATTCCGTTAACGATAACTATTTCTTTACTAACATTTAAAAAAATCAAGGAAAAAAGCTTTAAAACCCATAGAAAATGTTTATTTATGCAAAATCCAACAATAAATAGGTATTTAACTGTATTTTTATCAAGTTTTGGAACTTTTTTGCTTAATAACTTTTTTTTTATTTTTAATAAAAAATGTACTGATTACATGTTTTGAAACCCTTGTAACCACTAACCATTAACTAAATTTTAATTTACCAGAGAATTATTATGGCGGGAACTGAAAGGTAAAATTAAATTTTAGGCACATTTATTAAAGACTATGACACAATGTGCTGGTTGCCCTTCAGAAAGACCAACTTCTCAAAGTTAGGCCCAACTGCCAGTCTTGACCTCTTGGACCTCAGGATGTCCTTGCCGAGAGAGAGGAGCCGTTCCACTGCGGCAGAGGACGGAATTGGCAGACTGAAGTTATGGCGGTTTGAATTCATTCGCGGAGCGGTGATCTTCCGTGAATGACTCCTCGCAGTTAACGTGTTAACGGACTTTAACGGACTAAATATCGAGTTATCGGAAGTTAACTGGTCCGATAACGATAAATGGAAATTAACTTCCGTTAATAGTCCGTTAAAAAAAGTTAACTTTGTTAATTAACTGTTATTGGATTAACGCTTTAGTGCCCAACACTGTATATAACTTAATCTAAAACGACCACCTAACCTAGTGAAACTTTTATATTATATATATATATATATATATATATATATATATATTACCACCTCAGTGGTGTAGTGGTTAGCGTCGCTGACTACGAATCCATCGGCCCCGGGTTCGAGACCCGACGGCAGCTGGTGCGCAGCAAAACCCAGCTGTTCATCCTTCCACACAATAAAGAAAGTGGTTGGTAGATAAATGGGTACCCTAGGTGGCCTAGTGGTTAAGACGCTGGGCTGCTGATGGGGCGTGGTTCGGATTCCACGTTAAACTGTAGGTCTAAGGTGGAGTGAAAAGCTTGACGTCAGAATGAACAATTCGGGCGGAAAATTTAAACGTTTGTTTTTATGTTTCAGATACCCTAAGAATATGCGTTTGTAAGATCTTGTTTACTGATGAAGCAAATTTTTACGTCAATGGAGAGGTTAATCGGCAAAACATACGTTATTGGAGTAATGCTAACCCTAACTGGCTGAGTCCGACGAAGATGCAAGGTGCCGGTAAAGTGATGGTGTGGGCCGGGATATGGGGTGACAGAATTATTGGACCAATTTTTGTCAGTGGAAATCTTAATGCCGAAAGGTATCTTAACATGTTGCAAGAAGAGATTTTCCCATCCCTGCTAAACGAGGAAGGTAACTTCCCAGTTTACTTCCAGCAAGATGGAGCTCCACCTCATTATGGTCTTCACGTGCGTCGGTATTTGGATCAGCAGCAGTTTCCGGATGCTTGGATTGGTCGGCGTGGTCCTGTGGAGTGGCCTCCCAGATCCCCAGATCTCACCCCCCTTGATTTCTATCTTTGGGGGCACTTGAAGGCCATGGTGTATCAGGAAAAGATACGAGACATAAATCATCTAAAGGAACGTATCACCAACGCCATTACAAGCATAACGTCAACTGTGCTAATGCGTGTTCATCAACAGTGGGGAACACGTATTGAAATGTGTTTTCAAAACAATGGCAACCATGTAGAGCATATTATAAATAAAAATGGTTGTCCATAAAAAAATGTTTATTTTTCCTATGTATGGAAACTTACGGCCCACCCTGTATATATAAAAAAAAATATATATATAAATATAATGAATGGTTCGTAAAACACCTGATCTCATGATGTAAAAATGAACCTTCTTAAGCATTCCCTTTCTTTCTCATTCAATTGTTATAAGTTGGCGAAAGATTGCAACTTCAGTCAATAAAACAATTTCAACTATGAGGAATTATTTATTTATTTATTTATTTTATTTATTTATTTATTTTAAATAAATGCCAAGCTTACTTTAAATTTCATGTAAGTTCGTTTTGTACTGAAGCGATATTTCGTGGCGACTGTATTAATAACTAGTTCACTGCAGGGGGGTTTGAACTTTTAATTTGCAATAAAAACCTGGTATCATTTACCATCATTGAGATTCATAGTATTTTTACTTACCCATTCATGCAACACCAAATCCACTTTTTATTGCAATCTAATTCCAGTAAAAATGCAAGTTCCCTGGCAGGCGTACGATGAAACGTTAATGCGTAATATGAAATGCTGTTGGAAACAGTTTATAAATCTGAAAATATTAGGCTTACAAACTTGAATTTAGGTGTCTTAATAAATTTAAGGATCAAATGTGTGTATAAGTATTTGCATCAACTGTTGAAAATATTATTATATATATATGTACATATGAATAATAATAATTGTTGTTTATATTAAATTGAAATAGATGCAACCGCGTAAACGTACGATAAGTTCAGTTACATGAGGAAATAGTGCAGAATATAATTAGTACACAGAATGATCAGCAGATGATTCTATGCGGACGAAGGGGAAGGTGCGATACAACGAACCATACAGAAATCTTGCCATGATAGGACTTTTTAAGACGATATCTTAAATGATATGCATTACAAATAACTCAGCTTTAATGGCTAACTAAGCGCGATATATGCAACTATTTATTCAGTGTTTGTGAATTGGATATTGTTATAAAGTTTTATTTATTTATTTTTTTCCATTTAGAGTGAAATTCTAGGCTACCATAGCCCAAAAGATCGTTTTCTGGTAACAGGATTGCGCGAGAGCCATAGAGGTAGGCACTGAAATTAAAACAATTTTTCCAAATTCAGAACTAAGGACTAGGCTATCCAAGCTCTGACATTGATTTTAGGCTTCGGCTTTCTAAGCCAGCTACGTTCAGTTTGGGCAGTTTGGTATTTGTGATGTGCATGTTTTCGATTACATTGAGGGCTAAATAATTTAATAGGCCTATGTAAATTATATTTTAAGTTTTTTAAGTGGTAGATAAGTAACCGAAAACTTTTTAGTCCAATTAGATTGCATAAATAGGTCTGACTGACCTATTCCTGACTAAATCCGCCATGCCATGGTATCCTGCATGACCCCTTTTTAAGTAGAGTGCGGAGCTCAATCAATAAGGTAATTATTACGTAAATAGGAGGGTGCTGGACTGGGTCCTTAATCTTGTTTTGGAGTTTTGAGTTTCAAGAATCTAAAATAATTGAGTAGAATATAGAATGTCAATAGGGTGATTAAACTAGCCTATCAATATATTGTTTTGTAGGTGAAGCTAACACGTAGCCTATCTGTTCTCATGAATTAAGTCTGTACTAATATATATATATATATATATAATGTGCCGTAGAATGAAGTCTCAGAGATTAGGGCCGTCAATAAAATTACAGGCTACGTTAGAGCTGTAAAAAGGCCTTTCGTAGGGCCATATAAATACCTCATGACTACAAACCCTTCCTGACGCATCTTTACCTAGTTATGTTCCTCTATTACCTAACAATGAGGCTGCGCTTAATATAATTGTATGCTTGGAGGGTATATGTTGCCCCCATTTAGTTCACCCCCAAATGTGCCCATGTTGACCTATCTTACTACTACCAAGATTAAGGCTTTACCTAGTTCGTGTTTGGAATGCAGTTTGACGAGGTAGTTTTACTTTACAAGTGAAACTGTTTACGAAGGTCTCTTTATGCCCAGTGAAAATCAATATAGAACAAACCCATCCACCAAGTTCGAAATGTGTACTCTATTTTCTAATTATATATATATATATATATATATATAATAAATATATATATATATATATATATATATATACACACACATATATACTATATATATATATATATATATATATATATATATATATATATATATATGATGCGTAAACACCACGGTTTTTCATGAAAAATCATCCTCTAGGGCCTCTAATCAAGAGGTGGCGAGTTCAAATCCTGGTGTATATATATATAATATTTTTTTTTTTGCGAGAGAGTTTACAGCACTGATTTAAAAGTACTCGTATGGAGGTCATATTCGGCACGTAGTCACTTCCAAATTTAGTGAGGGTCAGAATACCCATGTGACAATCTCTTACGTACCGCATCACTGCTGGAAGAAGCAAGTTTTACGTTTTACCTTTTTACATGACGTTACATTTCATTCGGAAAAGATGAAGCCACTGGGGCCTATCAAGGTTATCCGAGTCATGAGCTAATAATAATAGAATCCTGCGAAACATCACTCTCAAGTCACTTTTGGAGGAAGTGTTTATACTGTACTAGGTAATTATTTAAGGTGGAGGTGCATGATTCATCAGGAGCAGGGTGTATCTAGAGTTCCTTTCTTCGTCGAGGGCGAAAACGGATGCATTCAAATTTAAATTAGAATTTTGATTCCGGAAAGTGAAATATGTTTTTTTATCATTTCCATTTTTCTTTTTTTATTGGGGGTTGTTTAACTTCCTTCGCAACATCTAAAGTCATATGACGGAGGGGACCTACAGCTTTACGTGGGATCCGAACCACGGTCGGCTCCATAATCTGGGCGCGGAGGACGGTCATTTCCACTTCGAGTGTATATATTATATATATATATATATATATATATATATATAAATATAACATATATATATATATATATATATATATATAATATATATATATATATAATATATATATAACATATATATATATATGAGAACAATGAAGTAGATCGGCTGGAAAAAATACAAGGAAACCAAGTGGAACCCGAAAATTTCGAATATAATAAACTGGAATAGTACATACTGAAGTGAATGAAACATACTGAACCTAAGTCAGATTTGGTCATACTGGAATTAGATCTATGATACCCGGTCAGGCAACTGTTGAATTAAATTAAGGTAAATTAATGGTCAAATAAAATTGTGCTTATTCATAATTATTTGGGTATCATACAAATTTAACGGGAAAATTAAATAGGTTTAAATTGTAAATTATTTTACAAAATTAACAAGTAGTCTATTGTAACAATAAGCATAATTTATACCGAGTCTACTGTAGGTACAGAAATTAGGCTTACGATGAAAATTTTGGCCTCTTGGAAGGGACCTATGAGTTAGTTTAAATATATTTTGGATTTTAGTTTCACATTTTTATACAAAGGAATACGGAGGACACCAAACACCAACAGACCGACTGGTCCCGATGAGGCTGTCTGTTTAAGGAAGAAGATTAAAAGAAGTAAAAATATTTAAAGAGGAGTGAAAGTTTTAAAGCAAAGCAGAGAAAAGAGGTTGAAAGGAAGGAAGGAAAGAAATTTTAAAATAAAGTGAAAATTTTAAAGTAAAGAGGAGAGAATCCGAATGAAAATTCTGCAATACTTTTTACGCGCTAACAACTGCGCTTCCAACTGAGGGTTTAAATGCGAGATAAGCATCTAGTCTCTTTTTAAAGGATTCGATCGAATTAATTTGAACTACGCTGGCTGGTAATTCTTTCCACAAATGAACTGTACGATTGAAGAAAAAATGTTTAGCTTCATTACAATTAAAATGTTTACCTACTAATTTGAGACCATTACCGCGAGCTGTATCTGCATTTCTGAAGGTGAAATATTTTTTGGCGTCGACATTATCAAAACTTTTAATAATTTTAAATACTTGGATTAAATCTCTTGGAATTCGCCTTTTTACGAGTGAGAATAAATGTAACGTTTCTAAACTGGCAGCGTAGGATTTGTTTCAATATAGTCCCTTTCGTAAGTATGGGACCCAGAATTGAACGCGGTATTCCAGGTGGGGACCTACTAAGGAATTATTATATAATGTTAGCATTGTTTTCTCACTTAAATTCAAACGATCTATCAAAAAATCCTAAGATTCTATTTACTTTTCTGACCGCTTCCATACATTGCTCACTCGATTTAAGTGTGTCGGCAACAATAATACCTAAATCTTTCTCTTTACTAACATTTGTTTGTTAAAAGTTAATTATAATTAGTTAGTTAAGCTATATTAATAAGTGGCCAGATTGTATAGAAAAACCCTGGACAAATTTTCCAGGCTGCTGCGAGCAAAGTTAACCTTGGCCTAGATCCTTAGTAAGTTTCCTTTTTCTCTTTAGGCAATACACAAAAGAATAGTATGCCTATAACTATATAATACGTTTGGAGTTATGGAGTTATTGATGAAATACTCAGTGCCCAAATGAAAGAGAAATTAAATGAGTTAATCCTACATTTTAGCAAACATAGGCAACATAGTTTCCTTTTTAGTTTCCGAAATAGTTAATGGTCGGGAGTACAGGGTGGGCGGAAAGTAGCTCCCTATTTTGGATTGGTAAAAAAATACGTATATTATCCATTTATTTCAGAAGAAATAATATGAAAAGGTAGGCATACATGGTAGGTTTTCTCTAAAATTCAATGTGGGCTCCAACTCTTTCCACCAGCTTCTGGAGCCGCCCAGGAATGGTGTCCACTGACTTTAGCAGGAACTCCGGCGGGATGGAGGACATGACTTCCCGAATTCGGTCCTCCAGTTCTTCCAATGTCCTCGGTTTGGTGCGGTAGACTTCTTCCTTTACCCACCCCCAAAGAAAGAAGTCGCACGGTGTCAAGTCGTGGCTCCTGGCTGGCCATTGATGTGGACCACGACGACCCATCCAACGCCCAGGGAAGTGGGCATCCAGCCACTCACGGACAACAAGAGCGAAGTGCGGAGGGGCGCCATCTTGCATAAATATCAGATCGTCGATGTTCTCCCATGTGCTGACAACCGGCCAGACCTCGTTTCGCAACATAGCAAGGTACCGCTCAGCATTCATGGTGTTGCGCAGAAGGAACGGGCCCACAACCTGATCTGAGGTCATACCACACCACACCGTTACACTGAACCGATTCTGCCGTTTTTCAGCGGTAACCGTGCGACTTCTTTCTTTGGGGGTGGGTAAAGGAAGAAGTCTACCGCACCAAACCGAGGACATTGGAAGAACTGGAGGACCGAATTCGGGAAGTCATGTCCTTCATCCCGCCGGAATTCCTGCTAAAGTCAGTGGACGCCATTCCTGGGCGGCTCCAGAAGCTGGTGGAAAGTGTTGGAGCCCACATTGAATTTTAGAGAAAACCTACCATGTATGCCTACCTTGTCATATTATTTCTTCTGAAATAAATGGATAATATACATATTTTTTTACCAATCCAAAATAGGGAGCTACTTTCCGCCCACCCTGTATATCTTTGGAGATAGTTTTGGAGTTTTGGAACGGTGTTTCAGTTGCCAAACTGTCCGCTCTAGAGCCAGCTTCGTGAACTATCGTGTAGTTTCCGTTTTCGTTTTCTTAAAATTGCTTGGTGTGAATCGGTTTTTAGGCAAGGTTGAGAACAACGTCGAATTCGACCTAATCGTACTTTAACACACACAAACACACATTATATATACAGATTATATATATATATATATAAATATAATTGCGATTCATTGCTTTGAACTTGGTTTAGGTTTTCCATCAGGCGGGACATCATTTACCAAGGCCTACTACTGTCTAGAATTTTAAAGGTGGATGCGTTATTTTATTGTGTTGTTGTTTGGGTAGTCTTCAAATTGGTTGGTTGTTCTCAACATGCGGAGCGTAGTCACTGTTTTCCGATTGTGTGGTCTTTTAAATGTGTCTCTAGTTTCTCCACTGCGTGAGTCACTACAACCCTCCCACGTATAATGATGCACTACTGAAGGTGTAGGTGTTTTGTTTTTATCTTTGAACTTGGTTGGAGTCGTGTTAGAGAGTAATTTTTTCGTAGACGTTACTGTAAATGTAATTTCCCGACTTTCGAACAAAAACACGAACCCCTCTTGAGGATAAAAATTAATTTAGGAGTCCTCCTGAATATTTTTGTTCTCTTAAAATTTGAAAACAGTAGAATCACCATCAACAAAATTTCTGAAAAACATTAAAAATTAATAATTGGTAATATTTTGTTTTCCTTTTAATATTTTTATTCTTTATCGGTGTCGGTAATTAAATTTAAAAAACAAAAACAAATGTTTATGAATTAGTAATTTTTTATACTTTTCGGAAATGTTATATATAGTGAACTTTTTACAGAAACTGTATAGCTACATAAACAAGGCTGCCCAATTAGAACAATGTTCTAAGCAGTTGGTGAGTTAAATTATAATTAAACAATATAAATGTAATAGGTATATACCGCGGATGATACTACGATAGAATTAAAAGATTTGAGATAAAAAATAATGTTAAATCTATCGGTACCGATCAAAGCAGAAGTTAACGAGTTCCTACATTGGAAGGATATGTTGTCACGAAATATCCCTGCTGTTGAGATATCACAAGAAGGATACATTTCCAGGATTGCAGTCCGTGATTCACAAAGAAATGAATTATAGAAGCAAAGAATCGGTCATCTAAAAATACACGTTTCTCTTCCTTACGAATCTGGAATCACCCACAATTTTGTTCAATAAGTAGTACTTAGGCGTATATCAGCGCGAAACTGTTTGCGGGTTGACAGCCCCCATCTTTACTCATACAAACCCATGCTTGCTCATTTGAGGTGAATTAAACTGAAATTCATCCAAGAACTTGGCAAAGCCCCGAAATACCAAGGGTCTATATATCATTTCCGTTGCCGATCTTAATCTTCGCTTAACGGTGACGACTTTGGGCACAGTTTTTCCACTGTAGGCCTAGTCAGTTTATGCGAGTAACGTTGAGCTTTTCCTTGTGGTGAATTGACACAATTTGTGACGTCTACGAGCCTCATGTGGACTGAGTGTCACGTGACAATCGGATGGAGGCTCTATTCGTTTCGTAACTACCGATGGTCTTGGCGGTCGTGATGATTAGCTTCTTGTATTTGTGCGACGAATAAGCCCAAGCTTTAATATATTTATGCATATGTTGTATTTGAATAATTTTGAAATATAGGCTTAACAAAAAAGTTTGGTTTTTGTTTTACAAAATTTGCTCTTCATGCGTATTATATATCAATGTACTGCAGTTTTCCAGTGTCGTACTTTAACACTAATGACAAGTACAAGAGTAATGTACAAAATCATTCACCACTTTCCTTTTGCTCGTCCTTCCCTTTTATTATTGAAACCATAGTGACCTGACAGTTTCGAATAGCAATTTGAATGGCACAAATTTCGATATCTATACCGAAATGGGGTTAAAATTAAGTACTGATGTAAATTCATTATTCAGTAAATACAGAGACTATACATGCATCTTACACATTACATAATAATCTTAAAATTTAAAAAAAAAATGGCATCGACCTCAAGAACCTTGGAGCCCCCTGTGGAGGAAACCATAAATGTCCCCACTTTTGGCACCCCCGCTGCCGATACCAGGAAGGTAGAACCGGGCAGCGGGGCTAGTTTTGCTACTGCCCATACAAGATGTTCTGGGTCTCTGCCTGATTAATTTTTCATAAATTTTGCAACGTTCGTGGCCTTTCGTCAAATTTTCAATCTGAACACCACCTCTTCTCTAAACCTCACCTTCTGTTTCTCACTGAAACTCGCGTGTCTGGACGACTGAAGCAACCCCTTTTCTGTACCCTTCTACTTTCTTTATACAGTACTCAATTTCATTCCAAACGTGGATGTTACGCGTATGTACGCAACGACCTCACTTGCTCTCGTATTCCCAAACTTGAATCCTCCGAATTCTACACCCTCTGGCTACT
Organism: Bathynomus jamesi; assembly: GCA_023014485.1. NCBI lineage: Eukaryota > Metazoa > Arthropoda > Malacostraca > Isopoda > Cirolanidae > Bathynomus > Bathynomus jamesi. Next base: position 384,147 of record JAJOZX010003039.1, read on the forward strand.
GCTTACATACCAGTCTCAAACTAAATACATTTGCGCTGTCTACCTTTTCTCCTAATCTACTATCCAAAACTCTTCGACTTCCTCACTTCCAGTGGAATGCATTTTATCCCACTCTCCTTTTGCTGAAGTCTCCATTTTAGGAAATTTCAATGTTTACCACCACTTTTGGCTTTCCTCCTATTTCACTGACATCCGTGGTGAACTAGCTTATAACTTTTTTGTCCTGAATAACATCGAGTAGATTGTACAGCCAGCGTGCGAAATTCCCGCTGGCCCGTTGGCTCGAGGTCAGTTGTTTTCACATCGGATCAGTAATTTTCATAAGACAGCTGGTCCGAGTGGTCAGCGATGTTTCAACTTAAAACACTCGCACCAGCTGTCTTATGAGAAGGACTTGAAAAGAACTAATTTCTAATGCAAAAAAAAAACTTGATTTAACTTTGCTTGTTCTAATGCCATCCAACTCCTGCTTATATTTCTGCCCGGAATCGTGCAAAATCTGTTCTTCGACTCGCCAAAAATTCCATCATTCACAAAAATGTGAAAACCTACCTAATTCTAATTATTCTTGCTCTTTCTGGTATATAGCCAAGAACCTCCAACAACTTTTCTACTTCTTTTCCTCCTCTTTTCCATTCCGACGGCTCACTTCTGATAAAGCTGAACTCTTCGCTCGAACTTTCGCCTCCAACTCAACCCTGGACAACTCCGGTGCTGTTCCTCCATCTCCTCCTCCCTCTGACTTAATTATATCTGAAATTAGAATCTCTTCCAAAGATGTTTTTCTGCCTTATCTGGGCTCAACTCTAGGAAGACGTACGGTCCTGATGGTGTTCCTCCTGTTCTCAAGAACTATGCTTCTGTGCTACACCTTGCGAGGCAAACTCTTTTGTCTTCTTCTCTCATCTGGTACTTTTCCTTCCTGTTGGAAGTTGCAATGATATTTCAAGTCGCTCCTCCTGCTTGTCACAATCTTCCACCTTCTGTCTTCAAGAAGGTGGAACAATACACAACTCACTCCTTCCTCTTTTAACATTCTTCTCCTTTTCTCATGATCTTTCCTGGAAAGATCACACCAGGTCCGGCGCCAGCCTATTTGGCGCCCTTAGCAGGACTGCAGCTGGCGCCCCCACCCGCCTCCCACTTCACGATTGGGTTTGCCCACAAAGTAATCAAGGTACCATATTGAAGAAACTATTTGCCTTACACTGATCTATTTTAATTTGCTAATACATACATTTATTATAAAATTATAAAATCATTTCACAGCTCAAGAAAGTGTCATGATGACCAATCAAAACAGCGAGTAAAGCGAGGCATATGTAGTAACAAATCAGAACGCTCAAAAGTGCTAAAATATGCGTGCAAAAAGGACATATCTACTGTTTTTTCCAAGCAAGAAGGGCATATGTCACATAAAAACATTTATTCGCTTATTGACGACTCCCGGAACTCATATTAAGCCGTAAATAAGCCGAGTCGCTTATTGACGACTCCCGTCTGTGCGCGCAACATTTTTAAATCGCTTATTTACGACTCCCGTCCCTAAAGGGTTAAAGGTCGTGATAGTGAAAGTTCTATAATGACCCAATAAGATGAATAAGTTAATTATGTAAATATCAGTCAAGCTAAACTGGTGTACATACGTCGTACAACCTTTCATCATTTGTCTATGCTTCTCATTCCTTCATTATTTTTTTCATGTTGTTCTTACATAATACTATCAGACGTGCACAGGGCGGGAGGCGCTGGCGCCTCCCAGATCTTTGGCGCCCTTAGCATTTACTAACCTCGCCTAATGGAAGCGGCGGCCCTGGATCACACATACGGTACTCTCTTTCTAAAACAGCTTCGAAGAGGTTAGGTGTGCTGTACCGGCTCTGCATTTTTTCAATCCCCATTTAGTTGCTGTCTCTGTACAGGGGTCTTTTCCGCCCCTGTATGGAGTACGCTTCTCAAGTTGGGAGTGGCTCAACCCATACAGCTCTACTTGACCGGGGTGGAATCAAAGGCGTTTCGTCTCATCAATTCCCCGCCTCTTACTGACTGTCTTCAATCCCTTTCTCTTCGCCACAATGTTGCCTCAGGGTCATTTCAGGACAAATCAGGCATTGCCTGAAACCACACCCACTTAGATTTTGCTTAAAATTGCTATACAGGGTCGTTTATGCTGAAAAACGCAAAATTTCGAGTTTCAGATCAATCAGAGTAACTGTTCAAAAGTTATGGACCTCCAAGTTTGGTGGTGGGGACTGGCCCCTTAATTTTTAAAAGTTTATAACTCGGTCCCTAATTCAGCTAGGAAAAAAAATTTAAAAACCATTTGAAAGCTCAAATCCTAAAGAATAATTGACTCTAAGTAATAAAATGCATTTAATCAAATAGTTAAAAAGTTATTATCAGTTTGAATAATTTTTGGGGGGCCCCACCCCTATGATACAGATATTCAAGTTTTTTTTCCGTCATTTTGTACCTCAATTACTCTTCTACATGACTTAGTCAATGACATTGTGTATTTTTACCTCTAAGTTGTGTATTTTTTCCCTTCATTAGATGGTGGTGGAGGTTAAAAACACACTCTATTTGTTGGACTTTGAACTTACACCATTATGCCTGTTTTACTTATCAAGCTCTCTTGTAAGATGTTTTCCTTGACTTACAAATGGATTAAGTATAGCTATAAGATAAACTTATTAGTGTTTTCCTAAAAATTATTATTATTATTATTATTATATTATTATTATTATTATTATTATTCTACCCAACAAACATCATCTTTATTAGTTGGGAAATAGTATCTGCTGTTTTTGTTGGAAATAGGAGGAGTTAGAAACTTTATTTTATAATCTTGGAATTCTTCTAAATAATCTAAAATGATTCCTAGATATTTTCTACCATCATAAATACATGCAACATACTTTCTCACAGGAAATTTTTGCTCATTTGATAAATCTGGACTCGTGTCTGAGTCACCTTGTTCAGAGGTCATAACCTTAACAACATTGTAATCATTGGAGTCTGAAACTAAATAAGCTTTAATGTGACTCTGAGACATTGGCACAATTCTGTGAAAACCTCGTGTGCCCTTCACTGTCACTGCTTTTTCAAACCTACAACTGAGTTCTGTTTTATTATGATTTATTTGTTCTTTTATAATGAATTTAAACTTGATAGACTCAAAATTTTGTGTACAAAAGTCATAGAAACTCTGTGGAGACAAGATGTGTCCTGTTGTTGTTCTTTGCAAACTAGTTTTAGCTGCTGCTCTCTTCACACTTCCTCCAATGCCATCACAGGCATTTTTGTCATGACTAGTGCCAAAAAAGTTCCACTCTGCCTTTATACCAAGATCTGTTTCATGATGGCATAAATTGCTAAAATTAAAACGGTTTTTGTATTGTCCAGCACAACCATCGGAAAAATATTTAATTGTTTTCACATTAGGGAATCTCACTTTAACGTCTTGAACTAAAAATTGTTGAACTGTATACACTGCAGCGGTGTTATGATCTAAACTATCACTAATGATACACTAGCTAGTGTGGCTCAATTTACCATCTTCCATTTTATATACAACCATTGGGTGTAATGTAACTTGTTCATTTGTCCAATGGAAGCTCTGTGGTGCATCTTGAGTGATGAAAGAATAGTTCTCAGAAAAGTCTCCCAGTACTAAAACTTCATCTTCACTGAGATTTTGCGTAAGGGTCTTCATGTAGAGGCTTTGACTCTTGGCTATATAATGATGACGAGTAAGAGAATAAATTGATCTGAAAGTTTTTCAATGAATTCCTCCACTGTAACAGTTACATTTGACAAAGTTGCCCTGTCGGTGCTGGTCCACTGGTCATATTCAATTGAATCCCTGAAAGTCAGTACATTTAATGTGTTCAAATAGTTATCTACACCAGCAACACCAGGACATTCTCTACGCTGGTGTAACACATTTAATGTTGTCCACATCGCAGACACCTTTTTGAATCAATGAATGATAAGTCAAGTCCTTGTCACCAATTGCTGAAACCATTAATTTGGGGTTCTGGTGATAAGTACAAATATAAACTGAGTGTGCACCTGTACCTCCAGCAATAACATACCATTTGGGTCTAAGAGCTGCAAATGTTGAAAAATTTATACCCGAGTCAGTTTCTTTATACCTAAGATACAGTTCTTTCAAATTACTGAGTAAGAGATGCTTTTGTTTGTAAATTTTGTTTCCATCTTTGTCTCTGACACAAACACAGTCCTTTTTTCCTGGATACACCCGACTAAATTCTCGGTCTTCATAGAAAGCTGTCACATTAGAAATAGTTTCATCACTTATCTTTTTCCCTTTACTGTATTTAGGAACATTTGGCAATATTCCATACTGTTGCTTCCTGCTCCTGGCTTTATGAACATGATATCTACTAGCCCCAAAGAACGCTTAAGTTTTTGAGATCGTGTATGGGGATAGAGTAAGAATCTGCAACCTTCTTTAGGAAGTTGTAGAGTTGAATGCTTCAGCGAGCTCCGTCATCATAGTTTTGTACCTATTAGATAAATAAAAGGTAGAAGATATCAGAATTTTCTTAAATTGAAATTATTAATTTAATGTACTCTAAGATCAGGACCTAAATAGAAAAAATATAAGTATCTACCTTCCATGGATATTTTTTAGACATTGTTAAAATGGTGTGATTGTGTTCTGTACGTAAGAATGATATTGAAGAAAAGTTAGGCTATTGAAATTTAAAACATCTAAAATTATATACATCAAGAGTCTTTAATTTTGATCATGAGTTGCTAATTTAGTTGAATTTTAGCAATCCTTACCTTTCCAATTCTTTTTCCATGCATAATCTCTTGGATGTAGATGCTCCCTCATCCACAGATGCTGAGAAAGACTTCAAAATTCTTTTTCAAAGTAGATACACACTTGTCATATTTGTCTGATGCTTTTTTAGATATCCTGTCAGTGTTCATACTATCTGAAATTAGGCATCATCCAAAATTTAAAATTACTGTAAGTCACAGCAACAAATTTTCATAATTTAATAACTATTTTTTTGTGATTCCTTAAATTGTTAAAGAATTATGGAAAAGCTATACATGTTTACAATATGGTATCGTATGTGATACCTTTATTTCATAATTAAGTAAAAATTATTAATTTATTGAATTAAATAACTCCAAAATTGCCTCGGGATTGGCGACATAGCCTATTGGGAATGAAAATAATTGCCATACATACATAGAACCCATATGTAGGCATCGGGCCTGCTTGACAACAAGAAAACCAAATTTATTATTTCGTGTTCAACATTTTCCATTGCTGACTCGTGAAAATTACTTCGAGAGAAGAGTTAACGAACTTTGCAAAATCAGCAAATAATAAAAATACGAAGATATATATTATATTATACTGGCGGCACTCTGAGCTGCTTATGTGACAGCGATGCTTTAAGCAAGGAAGATGTACTTTATCTTCCTACAGGTTCTGAGTGAAATTCTCATAATATAAAACCTAATAATTATAAAAAGAATAGGCCTATTCCTTCAGGTATTTAAATACAGTGACTGCCTATATTAGTTACATCAAATCAACTCATTGTGTAACTCCATCGTACCACGGTCCAACATCGAAAAAATCGTCGCGCCCTACATCGAAACAGAAGCGAGGCCCAACGAAATACCATTAATTAAGCAGCGCAAATACCGAAGGCAAATAAACATAAAGAGGTCCTTTGAAGACCTACATATACATAACTCTCTTACGAAAAAACGTAGGCCTTTTGTCGTTAACTCTCCACTGTAATCTGCTGGAAATTTCCAACGGATGAAGGTATTAGGCAATCAACCCATAGCCCCTATAGTGTTTTTCAAAAGAATGTTTACAAGTTTGATAAAACTACATTATTTTGATAACCTATGAAACAATGTATACACAAAGATAAAGAGTTTAGATGATTTTTAAAAATCATATAATGCATTTTCTGATAACTACTTTTCAAAAATAAGTCCCCAAATTATAATTCATACACTACTTACGGAATTTTATTGGCGAAATCTCCATTTCTTCAAGAATGTTCTTGGTTTGTTCTCTACAGATTTCAATATCACTGATCTCACCAGGATTGTCAGTTTGCAAATGTGTACTTCCTGGACTGCTTTGAAATGAAGAGGTACTTGTAGATGACTCAGTTTCAAAAACATCATTAAATAATTTATCAGGTTCTTCAAGTTCATTTAATCTTACAGAACAGTTTGTACAAACTTTCCAATTAAGGAGTGCAGGATTTTTTTCGGTTACATTTAATGGTAAATTTCTTAAACACTTTAAGATTCTTTTCTTGTGTTTCTTAAAGGGATCACAACACTGTTTATGATAATTTAAATGGTAAGACATGTTTAAAATTTATATATTAGCTTCAGTTCCTGTAATAAGTAGAAAGAATATTAAATGTTAATGATTTTTAATGATAACAGGCAAACGCAAGCACAGCCAATATAGGCAAGGCACTGAAATAATATGGCAAGCAGATACCATATATGAGCAGTGTTTATCATGTGGTCACAAAAGGCAAACTGAACCCTTAATAACCAAGGCTTATGCTAATGGAAGTAGCCCTCAGACAATCTCATGTTGCTGTGACAAGTTGTAGCATGACTACACAAGCGTGATACCACTCGACCTTACAAACAGGCAGTACAAATTATCTCCTCTTATTTTAATAATGTGTGTGTGTGTGTGTGTGTGTGTGTGTGTGTGTGTGTGTGTGTGTGCGCAATATATATAGTTAGGATAAAACTATTATATAGTTGTATAGCCCAATTCCTGAACTTGGGCTAATATGTCATCTTTTCGCTAGCAAGTACCTTATAATATTATAAAGTGCAAAAAAATACACAACTTAAAGGTAAAAATACACAATGTCATTGACTAAGTCATATAGAAGAGTAATTGAGGTACAAAATTACGAATAAATCTTGACTATCTGTATCATAAGGGGTGGGCCTCCCCAAAAAAATATTCAAACTGATATAACTTTTTTAACTACTGTATTTGATTAAATGCATTTTATTACTTAGAGTCAATTATTCTTTAGGATTTGAGCTTTCAAATGGTCTTTAAATTTTTTCCTAGCTCAATTAGGGACCGAGTTATGGACTTTTAAACATTAAGGGGCCAGCACCCACCCCAAAAATTGGGGGGCCCATAATTTTTGAGCCGTTACTCTGATTGCGCTAAAATTTGAGATCTCGTGTTTTTGCACAAAAACAACTTTATGTACCAAATTTGAGAAAAATCCAAGTCGGAGTGGTTACAAATTTCATTTTTTTTTTTTTTTTTGCATGATTTGTCCTGGAATGACCCCTTGCACTCTTTCTTTACTATCGCAATTATAACGGGCACTGTTCTTCTGAACACACTAACTGCATGCCTCCTTTAAGGACTTTTTACACATTTATTCTCATTCCTTTTCTGCCCAATTCTCTAACGCGAGGGTTAATTGTATTTTCAATCTTTCATATACTCATTCTGGTCAACTATGGAGCATTCTTCTTCAATTGAGCGTTCTCTTTGTCTATTACCTTCAATCTTTCAAAGGCAAAGAAGTGTCCAGGCATCTCAAAAACCTTGGACCTTGATTGTGGCTCACTTCTTCCTCTTGGCGGGGGATGGGGCGATTTGGCGGGCATTCGCCCTTGACCTCTGCTTCCTACATAAAATCCATACCTTTTACGAAAATATATTTTGGAATTGCTGATTGCATTTTATTTCATCAACATATATTGTTGCATCAACAATACATCAATATTAATTTGTGAACTGTCACAAATATCAACCACATTTCACCAATATCAACTGTGTGTGCATCAGCAATCAATCGATCAACCTTGCCATAAAATTGTGTGTGCGAGCGCACCCGCGCAAAAATGCGCGCACCTTCGCGTAAACATCAACATCTTGATGATCCAGTCTCCGATTTCTCACAACTACTTTCAGCGCACTCTCCACCTTTCTTCCTTGATTCCCTCAGCTTTTAACTCCATCCGCATTTGTACCTCTTTTGTTTGGTACACATCGCAGGTATTTAAAAGACTCTACCACCTCTTGCGTCTCACCATTCACCCTCGCATGACTCCGAATTTCCCTCGTTCGCCACAATCAGTACTTACTCATACTCACATTCACTTTCAACATTCTTCTCTCACACACCACCACAAAACATTTAGCCCAAGAAAGTGAGCGTGGCCTATTACATTACGAAGTAAATTTTTTTTCTGGAAATGATGTCTCTCATTGTACGCAATTTACTTTTTATTATTGTTCAGTAAAAAATTAAAAATAAATTGTTTTAATTTAACTTGTAAATGTAATTTTCGTTATGGGGTTATGTAGGCCTAACACTAATCGCTTTGTTTACCCACATTGGCCTCCGAGGATTAATAACCTCTCGCGTATCACACTCATTCTGGGCAAATAATACAGGATCATTCGCACGCGAGAGATTCGAGAGGTCCCACCTATTACCATCCCACACCAGAATCAGCCCTCCTATCAGTAACATTTCTACTTCTCTCATCACTCCATCCATAAACAAATTGAACAGTCGTGGAGACATCACGTATCCTCGACGCGCACCAACATTTATATCAAACTAGTCACTCGGTTCTTTATTTACTCTCACACATGCGTTACTTCCATCGCAGAAATTCTTCACCACATTCATGAGTGTACCACCAACCCCTCCGTATATACCCAAGATCTGCCACAAAACTTCTCTATTCACTCTATCATGCGCTTTCTCAAGATCCATAAAAGCCACGTTCTCTTTGCAATCCCTTTCATAGACTTTTTCAATCATTTGTCTCACTGCAAATACTTGATCTACGCAGCCTCTTCCACCTCTGAACTCTCCTTGCTCATCACTCACCAAACATTCTGTAATACGACGAACTCGCTCTATCACTATCCTACCATATACATACACCTTTCCCACTGCACTCAACGGACTTATACCTCTGCAGTTCTTATATTCATTTCTTTCACGTTTAATTTTGTACAGTGGAACAATTATTGCTTTCTTCCAGTCTTCAGGCACATTCTCATTTGTCTATGAACTCTGACATATGCACCACAACCACTCCAACCCTTTCAATCCGCCATATATTCTATCGACGCATGCCGCTTTTCCATTTTTTAGCTCGCGAACCGCCTCTTTAACTTCATCCATGACTGTTCTCAGACATTCTGTCACGTGTCCTTCTCACACTACCAAATCCGATCATATTTATATTTGCTCTCCTCTCATCTCTTCCACCCACGAAACCCTCGAAATATCCTTTCCATCTATTCCGTAGATCCACATCCGTTGTGAGCATTCTTCCACTTTCATCCCTTACAACCTCAACCTTATTTTCTTACTTTCATTCCTGCACTTTCGCATTTCCTTCCAGAACAACTTTCTATTATTTATTTAATTCTCATTCATCCTCCTTCCAAAGTCATCATTTACTGCGTTTCTTTTGCCGCACTAGTCTCTTCATACTTATCTTGCTCCTTTCATACGCTTTCTTTCTTCGACTTTCTTCTCTGTTACACTTATCCTGCACACACAACATTCACTTCCTCTTTTTATTCTCAACTGATGATGCAACCTCGTTATCCCACCACGCTGTTGCTCTCTTCTTCGCCCGTTTTAGCAATTATATATATATATATATATATATATATATATATATATATATATTATACAAGCATCATAACTTTATATTAGTTTTCGACTACTGTAATAATATACTGACTTTTTGTAATTTGACTTTTAACTGGATAGGCGGCGCATGCCCCGCTTACCCTGACTGCATGCCACTGATATATATATTATAATAGTAATAATAATAATTACAAACGCTTATTCTATTAGAGGTTAATTTGCATTTTGCAGAATTGTTTTGTGCAAACATTCCCCAAAATAGAACAATATTGCGTAGTTTTATCACATCATCCGGTGTAGCCCTTGTTCGCAATATGAGAACAGACTTTGAGTGTGTCATGTTTATAATAAATTGTGATTTGAATGGCCACTTTTTCTGAATAGCGTGAGAACTTGACGCTAACCCACTTGAAAAAAATTATACCCGCTCGTATGTGTACCGTCCATCAGTGGAGAAATACCACGGCGAAAGGGTGTACGGAACACTCATCCGTGGGAATCAGAAATGTGACAACATTGTTCTGTCGAAAATCAAGTTCCCAAAAGTTTAAAAACGTTAAAAAGAAGGGGGGGAAACTTTTGGGGGTTTTACTATTTTGACTTTAGTTTCTGTTCGACATTGATTGAATTCACGCTTGTTACTTTCTGAAATCTTAATATTTTTAATCATTTCACCATTTATAAAATCTTTATTTTTCGAATTACCGTGCTGGGTTCGAAGGGCGTCGTTGTGTATTTTAGGGTTTAAGCCTACATTCCTCCCTCACCCTAACTCGTTATATGGGCCCATTACTATTTTTATCCAGTACCTTGGCTAAAGGGTTACTTGCATTTAGGAGCTAAAATAGGGCATTGGTTATTCTATACTCTCGGGTATTTCTGTAAGCAGTCATGCCATATATACATATATCTTGCTAATAATATCAGAGATAACGTATTTAATAATAATAATAATAATCATCATCATCATCATCATCATAAGCATAGTGGTGTAGTGGTTAGCATAGCTGACTACGAATTCATCGGCCCCGGGATCGAGATCCGGTGACGGCAGGCGGCGCGCAGCAAAACCCAGCTGTTCATCCTTCCACACAATAAACATTGGTTGGTAGATAAATGGGTACCCTGGGTTAACCTGGCAGTTAAGACGCTGGGCTGCTGCTGATCGGGAGGTCGTGAGATCGAGTCCGAGCGAAGACTGTAATTTCTGATCACGTGGTGGGGCGTGGTTCGGATTCGACGTTAAACTGTAGGTCTGAGGCGGAGTGACAAGCTTGACCTTCGTCGGAATAAACAATTCGGGCGGAAGCCAAACCAAGTTAACCATGGTTAATAATAATAATAGGGCATCTAGTTTCATTGTCGCATCTTATACTGACTTAATTATCCTTGAGTTTTCTGAGAATCGCAAAATTTAATTGGCTCTTATTAAAGTTTATTTTATTCTTCAATAAAGTATCTGTAAATTCGTGTTGACATTAGGTCGAAAGTAATGTATTGGTCTCCATGGCAACAGCAAGGACATATACAGGGTGTCTGAAAAGTCATTCCCTGTTTTTAAATTCTTATTGCTCCTGAACGAAAAGGGATACGAAAACATTTTTTAAATTGAAATTAAATTTGTTTATTACCGTTTACTTTATTACAAAATTGAAGAGCTTTAATACAAAATTAAAGTTTAACGTAGGCTCCAGCATTGTCCACGCACTAACGAAAATATCATGACCTAACCTAACCAATCGTCAAGGGCGTACAGTTAACCTAACGATTGGTTAGGTTAGGTCGTGATATTTTCGTTAGTTAGCCTTATAAGCCGAACTAAAGAAGGCTGGGGTCTCTATTCTTCAATAGCTCCCATTTTCCAACAGATTTTCTCAAGAAGTCACATGGTACAATGTACATTATTACTAAGAACATCACGAATTTTGTTTTTAAGTTCATCAATGGTCCTTGGTTTTGATTTCTACGCTTCTTCTTTGGGCCAGCCCCACAGAAAGAAGTCGCATGGCGTTAAATCTGGACTTCGAATCAAGGTTGTGGAGTCGGAGTCGTGGAGTCGCACGTTTCAGGGCGGAGTCGGAGTCGGTAAAAAACTTCCGACTCCGACTCCAATTTCTGTCCTGTGTCACCCTTAATTTCTAAATCCTAAATACTAACATTTAGGTTATTTAGTTTTTTTGGTCAATAAACCTTATTCATTGATAGCCCCTAGATTAAGTTTTTTTAATTTTTTTTTTTACATTTTCAGAATATACAATTAATATTTATTTAAATATAAAATATAAAATATAAAATTTCACACTTAGTGTGGTGGTGATGAAATGTCTTATTATTATGATAATTATAGAGTGAAACACTAGAGGAGTCGGAGTCGTATATTTAAAATGTGAGGAGTTGGAGTCGGATTTTTAGATTTTTTACAATGTGTGGAGTCGGAGTCGGAAAATTTGGACCGACTCCACAACCCTGCTTCGAACGAGCCATTCCGTCGGCCCGCGACGACCTAACCACCGTCCGGAGAAGTGGTTAGGCTATCCAACCAGGCACGAAGAGTTAATGCAAACTGTGGTGGAGTCCCATCTCGCATGAAGAGCAATTCTCCAGCATTTTCCCACTCAGGTTACGCGAGTGCTTATACTGTATACTCTACATTGAACAGAAAAGTCGTAGCTTGCGTTGACAAAACCTATCATTCGAATAGCGATACCAGAACTACCGATAGATCAGATTTATCTACGCGCAAATGTTCGGTTTAATCTCATAGAAGAATTCCAAAAGTGTCTTCGTAATTGTTGATCTTCAAAATGAATGGGTACGGAGAGACTCGCGTTTGCCGGAATTAGTAGTAGAGATTATTTAGTGTACAGCCCTCTTTTAGATCGGTCAAAATATTGGTTTCATAACCCGTTTTGAGAATTCGCAGATGGTTTCAGACGCATCATTTTGAAATAAATTTTTAAGAAAGCAAAAAAAAAATTAAAGTAGTTTGGAAATAAAACTTCGTTTTAAAAGGAACTCTTTCTTAATACTCACCGTACCCGTTGTCTGCGTCAAATAAATTCGTTTGTGCGCGGTTAGCCTCCGAAGTTCGTTTTCGCTTTTCATTCACAGCCCCTCTTTCGCATTCTGAAACTTACGCATCAGGAGCGGCCCATGATTCTCGTTTCAGTCCCAATTTCGCGGTGTGGGTTGGGTTTCATACGATTCATCCCTTTTCACCCCACGACCACTCCCTCCATCCCTGACCCCCCCCCCCCCCCCTCCCCCGTGTGGGCCTCGTCTTTGCTTCGTATAGACCCATTCCTTCGTAGTTGCATTACACACATCCCGCTTCCCTGTTTGTCAATCATTGTGAGACATGACACGAATGCAGTGGTCGTGTTTTAACGTGTTTTGACGTGTTTATTTTAAAACTCGGTATTCCGTTTGTATATTTCATATAACTTTAGCAGGAATGAGGACAAGGCCTCCAGTTCCTAAGGGCACGCTAAAACCCATTATTATTATTATTATTATTATTATTATTATTATTATTGAACTCCGAGTGTGCCCGTTCCCTTATATTTATTCTTTTTGTGTTGAGTAATGGCAGGAGTTCGTTTATTTGAACAGTGTTGAAAAATTGTAAACTAAACTTGGTTATTCCTCCGTCATCAGAGTGTGGAGTGGGCGGGGTTTATCTTCTTTTACTTAACGAATCGTTCATTATTACTACTATTAATAGTAACACCAGTAATGATTAGACAACCCTAACCGTAGTTTTACATAAATAAAATGTATCCACCGCTCTATTTTTAAGAATCTTTGCATGCGGTAAAGTGTGTGTGTGTGTGTGTGTGCGTGTGCGCGCGCGAAAATGATTTTTCGGATTGCTGACATTCATTCCTTCTTAATTAAAGAATGGCGTGCGTATAGACAATGCCCTCGACTCCGCACGAATGAGATACTTTTCTCCCCTTACTCTTCGTTCTACCCGGGCTCACCTCCCTCTTTATTTATAACGCTGAATTCTCTCCAGGTAAATGGGATGAGCCGGACGGAGGCGTCCTCGACCGCTAAATAACGCCATTTCTGGCGTCAAAATAAATGCGCGTTTCTCTTCCCGGAAAACAAATGTGAACGGGGGCCAGAGGAGGCAGGAGGGATCCAACCTTTACTCTTTATAGAAATTTTTTTTATTAAAAGGTCCCGAAAGCGCGCACGCACGCATGCTACGGAGCTTGTAATAAAGTGTTGCTGTGCCGTCTCTTGGTAACAGGCGACATTATTATTATTATTATTATTATTATTATTATTATTATTATTGAAAGTCGAAGTTACATGGCCAGTATCGATACAGTGCCACTCGTACCATTGGCTTATTATTTGGTCACATGTATCTCTGAATGATTGAGTTCAGAAATATTTCAATTAGCAGCGCTTTAGTACCAAGGCCAAGGTTACTTTTATATTGACCCTGACTTTTCGTCACTGCCGTGAAAAATTTACCTGGTCATCCTGCAGTTTGTTTTTAAAGTTGAAGCGTCATATTTATAATTTTCAGTAAGATCTTTTCCTGTGCTTCACGTTATTATTCACTATTATTATTCATGAATGTGGGAATGTGCCGCAGGCATTTAAAATGTTGGCACTTCCATTATTTTGGTACATGGCTGCCCTTCCTCAAAACTCAAAACTCTGTCAGGCAATCCCTCTTCGTCTCCTACTACCGCAACACAGCTCGCCTTCATTTAAGATGGGTATTGAGGTTATCGTGTCCTAAAATAAGGAAAGGCTCACTCGCTCAGAATTCCATTATTTTATCGTGAATCTCTGGTTAAACACGGGGCAATCGCTCCATGATAATGGACTTTCCTCACGATACTACTTTTAAGTTTTGTGTATTTATATAGTAGGCATTATGAACGAAGAGTATGTAATGACGTGTAAGAGCATTGAGTTATTGCGCATAAGACCTATTAAGCATTATTATAGTGTCTGGCTGCTGAGAGGCATTTATTTCTTTATGAGGATATTTGGCGTACTCAGTACGAAAGAATTGGCTTTAAAGCAGTCCCATTTCACGGACTTGAAGAATAGTTGTCAGCCTCCTGAAGAGAATTTGGAAAGAGGCGAGAGGGCGGGTGTTTGGGGACGAAGAGAGAGGAGCACTTGAGGGGACGTCCCTCTTGTAGGATTCAAGGGGAAGTAAAGGAAGGTAAATAAGGAAGCGCACGAGGGTACATATGGAACTCAGAGAGAGATTGATGGAGATATATAGATAAAGTAATGCGTGTATGTATGTATGTATGTATGTGATGCGGGGGGGGGGGTCCCGTCCGGGTCGGAGGTTTCGAGCCCCAAACGGGGACAACGTGAGTGGATCGATCGGAGTTGAGAGCGAGAGGCGAGAGCCTTCCTATTACTTACTACCTGCTTCGCCTAATTTACTTCCAGAGAACAATCACCTGCAAATTGTTTGCAGTAAAATGCTGCCCCACGTTCTCAATATTACATTATCTATCTATCTGTGTGTGTGTGTGTGGTAGTAAAGAGTTAATTTTTTCTTTTAATTAATTTTACTTAAAAAGGATAATGTATTTCAGTCAACCACTTAAGTATATATATTTGCGTAGGAGTTTTGTGATTTGGAAATAGGCTTCCATATTTTCATTTTTGCCACCCCCTAACCCCCAAAACAAAAAGGAAAAAATCTTGTGCGCATTTAGGGGAAATAGATTGCCAGAAGTCGCTAGAGGAAAGAATTAGAGAGTTTTTAGTATCTCGAAATGATGCAATGAGGTTATATATATATATATATATATATATATATATATATATATATATATATAGAGAGAGAGAGAGAGAGAGAGAGAGGAGAGAGAGATGATTTGCAAAACCATTGCTTTTGAAAATCAGCACTTCAATGTGGCAACAACTAATTTTTTTTTCGCTACAATAAAAGTTTAGTTAATCTAACTTACGTCTAATTCGTAAATGCAAATGCTCAATTTACCATCTTTTTATCAACAATAAGAAGAAAAAAAAGGCGTCGTCTCTGTTAATGCGTACATACTACTAGATCAGCAAGAACTAAATGCCAAAATACCAAACAATCGTATCTGACAACAACCTCAATTTAAAAAGAGCTTCCATCCACGTTTTAGAGTTTTTTTTAACCTTTTTTTAATTAAGGTTTTGCATTAACGGATAGGGTTCCGTTCCGTTCTCAAACCTTTTAAAAGTGAAAAGAGGTACGTTACTTTAAATTATTGCTTGTTAATTCTAAATGCATTGTTCTTGTGGTAACACGGGTGAAAAGACCGATATACCCTTCCTCTCCTGTTCTCGTTCATAAACATAGACTGGGTTTACAAAATTTACTCCTAGCTACATCAAATGAAGCGGTACAGAAACATTGTTTTTTTGGGAGTGGAATCAGTTTTTCCTTTCAGGGATTATACTCCATCATTTGTAAACAACACCTATGAAGAACCTCTTTCATCACCCGTCTTATTTTAGGAATCCAAACTACTACTCTTTTAATTCTACAATCTCCATCTTTGTGTAGCAACTTATCATGAATGTCCCTGATAATTGTCCTCCGGAAGGAAGCAAAACGTGATACCGTTTTTCACGTGGAAGTCTAAAAACTGTAGTCTACCTCCTACCCTCTGTAATTCTTGATCTAAAACGCGTCTAAACTTTCGAGGGCGGAGTTTTTTGGTAAACCTCGCAGTGATCTACTAACAAACAAACGCATTTTCCACGAACACTACGACGCTTCCTCACGCGCATAAACAAACCAGTAGTGTTTGGATGTCATCATAGGCTCGGAATTCTTCGCTTCTAATCACCCTTAAACATTATCCTTAAATCTATACAGCCACGCAGTCACTGAGCAACCGTTTCAGACTTCTAATAACCTCAACTCTTAATCTTAATAGGGGTTCCTGCTGCAGAAGGTGGCCAACTATGTTTACATTTTCTCATTTCCTTCGCCCATTTTTTCTCAGTAAAGTTTTATTTGTAATTTTGTTTGCGGTTTTTCTTCTTCTTCTTCTTTAAAATTAGTTTTCCCATTTCGAAGGTTTTTGCAATTTAATTCTTTTTTAAATCGGGGCATTCAGAGATTTTGACGCCAAATAAACTCCACTAGATGGGACTCCAAGTGAGGGCGGGCAGTCCCACGGTGCTTCTTATTATTCCTCCATTTCGCTGACCCCCAAATCCTCTCAATGCGTTGTGCGGCGCGCTCGCTCCCGTGTCGGGGTCAATGAAGTTGTACTTACGATTGACCTTGAAATGTTCGAAACCAGCATCATTCAGTTCCTTAGTCTCGTATGAAAATGCCCGGTTAGGTCAACTGAATGCCCGGTTAGGTTAATTGAATGCCCGGTTAGGTCAACTGTACGCCCTTGATGATTGGTTAGGTTAAGTCGTGATATTTTTGTTAGTTTAAACGAAAATGACGAGAGCAAAAATACATAATAAACAGTTTGGTAGTTCCGATAATACGTAAGTACCGAAAACACCTTTCGAGACCTCAGTTGCGTTCGAACCTCTCATTTCACGTCCTTCTTGGTTCAATGGCACTAAACTTAGGTTTGGTTAATTACTTTTTTAGCTATATGGATTTAAAAAAAGTCGGTACCTCGCTCTTACGGAGGTGTGTGTGTGTGTGTGTGTGAAACCGGTCGGTGAACTCGTCTTGACAGTTTTCGGCCTGGTTAAAGTTTGATTTAATGACGTAACTTTGTGAAACCACTTCCGTGGAGGCCAACTTTAAATAACGCTAAAATTTCATCCAAATTTCGTCCAAAGAATTAGTCATTGAAGAGGTGTATAATGTTAGCCTAAACGAAACAAACTTAATTGTCAGTCGAAACTGAGGCAGACTAAAAATCCTGCCAGATTTGACAATAATTGAGCTGACCAAATTGTCGACCCCCCAAAACTAGAGACCTAACTTTCCGGATACGTCCAATTTATACCGAATGGTGGTCGTGTAGTAGTTGTAATGTGGGCCCATTTTGGGGGTCTTCGAAAGTAGTTGCATTATCTTCCGTAAAAATATAATATGGTTCAGTGTTCAACTGTTTCACCCTTTTGAAGACTTCATTAATAGACAAGACAGACATCATAAGAGCGTAAATATGTATGTCTAAAATAACGGAGTAACTTACGAGAACTGTTAATTCATTATATGGACGAAATGCGCGCACTCAATCCGCGAATGAGAGGAACCTGATGTGATGGTCATGTGAAGGAGGGGGGTGGGGGTTGTCCCCTTCTGTAAGTGGAGTAAGTTTACCGAAATCATTGTCGTGCATGTTTAGTTTTCTTTGGAAAAAAGTATTATTCATTTAAAAAGTGACAATAGTGTTTTTAACAAAGCTTTTAAGTTTATTTATTCTATTAGTGAAAATTGTGGGCAAAATTTTAGGTTTTTTTTTTTTTTTAATTTGTGGTCAACCGTTCCAATGTAAAAAAATATAAATACAATTTACTCTTATTCAAAGATCCCTCATCGCGGCTATTACCGGAGTGTTTCTTCGCAATAATGCTGATACTGCTGATATATGAACGTAAAATGAGTAGCGCAGCCGGAGAACGGGATAAGCGACAAAATCGGCGAAATGCATTTTCTGTTTGAAAAGACGGCTTATTCTTCCCTCTATCACCTCCAATTGGCAGATATCCCATTTTGTCACTGGAAACGCCTGTTTCAGTTACGAAATGGTATATCTGCCAATTGGAAGTGATAGAAAACGCATTTCGCCGATTTTGTCGCTTATCCCCTTCTCCCGCTGCACTACTCGATTTATAGTTTGTTTACGTTACCGTGGCTTCTGCTGGCAAGGAGGGAGATCGCTTCGCTCGGTAGAGAGTTGAACCATGAGAAAGAAGCATCTTTTTTGTATTAATATTTTTTTTTTTAGCATTCCTTGACTTTCCTAATGCGAATGTTACCCCGTTTTACGAAGTATATGTCCCCATCGAGAAAGGAAAACGGGAGGAAAAGATGCGTTTGTGTGCGTAAACAACTGGGTGTAAGTGAGGTCGTATGATAATTCATAGATTTAGTGTGGTATTTGTTTCTGTGAAGTAATAGCTTTGGTACCTCGGAACTTCAAAAATGTCTAAAAAAAAAATAAAAACATTTCTCTTGTCGGAAAAAGGATACGTTAGTCGTGATTAGGTAAGGCTAGGTTAGCTAGCTAGCTAGCTAGCTAGTTGGTTGATAGGGTTACTTAACGACCTTCGCAGCATCTAAGGTTATATGACAGGGGAAGTCCGATGCTAGTGTCTCCGAGCGACTGATACAGTGAGAAAACGGAGGGGAGGCTTACAGCTTTACGTGGGATCCGAACCACGGGTCGGTACATAATCCGAACGCGGAGGACGGTCTCCCATCGAGCTACTACCCAAGCCCAATGTCGCTTAATTTCCGTGATCGACGCGAAGCGGCGTTCCGACATTGGCCACGAAGTAACCCAAGTTAGCTTGTACCTCACTATTTAAGTATTAAAAAGAAAATATCTCCTCGAATTTGCAGTTTAGTCAGAACGTTTTCTACATTTCTTTAATTAACATAATTTTTATTGATAAAAATAAATTTTACAATTTACAATATTGCGAGAATTTTTTACCAAATATATTATTTATTTCTACCTCAGTAGTATGAGTTCGGTTCGATGTCACTAAAGTTACATTAACTATTTTCTTTATTAGATACATTGAATTAAAGAAGTAGGTACCTCGCTTTGTGTGTGTGTGTGTGTGTGTGTGTGTGTGTGTGTGTGTGTTCCAGCTAAGCAAATAGCCATCATTCAAAAATATAGTTATTAATGTAGATTTTTAAATTTTTGTTCCTTACTGCACAGCAAAGAAACTGACTTCACGTTTTTCCCCGCCGAGTACGAAAGAACAATCTCCACAAATGACCTTGGTCAATGACAATCAAAGGTCAAAATCTGATAATCACTCTTCACCGCTCTTTACTTTTTATAGTGGGAAAACCTCAGTGACCCCTTCACCCAATCACCTTTATCCCACCATATATATATATATTATATATATATGAATAGAAACGACATAAGTTTAAGGAACGTTTCTGCACACGAGGAGGAGAGATAACGAAATAATGAAAATGAGGCGAACCGCCTCATTTTCATTATTTCGTTATCTCTCCTCCTCGTGTGCAGAAACGTTCCTTAATACTTATGTCGTTTCTATTCATTTATATACTGCGCGGTCATTGCAGTTATTTGCGCATATTCACGATTTGCGAGGGTGCTCTCTGAGGGCATTGGTTTCTGCCCTATTTGGGAGAGTTTCGATTTGTGATTGAGTGAGGTCCGTAGCATAATGGTAGAGCGTCCGACCGGCAATTGGAAGGCCCTGGGTTCGTTTCCCAGGCGGTTCGCCTCATTTTTCATTATTTCGTTATCTCTCCTCCTCGTGTGCAGAAACGTTCCTTAATACTTATGTCGTTTCTATTCATTTATATACTGCGCGGTCATTGCAGTTATTTGCATATATATATATATATATATATTATATTAGTAAGTAGTAGTATAGATATTTAGTGGGCGTACGTTTATGTTTTGGTTCGTTTCAGAAAGGCTTCGTGGTGTCGGTTGACCTCGCGTGACCTGACATGGGTAGCAATGAATGCCCCGTGGGAGAGATCTGTGTGTCGGGCGACCGCCCTTCCTTCCCCGATTAAAGGCCGCGGAACGCTTCCCACTCGCTCGCTCTTCCGTTTCCGGTGTCGCTCTCTGGTTCCGATCATCCGTTTCGTCGTCCTGGCTGTCGCCGCTTCTCTCTTACCCATAGTTCAAGGTGAGTATCAAATTGAGACATTGCGCCCGATTCAAAGTTAGCTCGACCCCCGACCCCGCGGTCGCTGGTATGCGAGTCGAACTACGTTCGAGCCACCGGTGGTCCTTTCATTCCCTGAAGGCACGCTTCTGCCGCCTTTTATTGCCAAGGAATATAATACAACTCTGTCGCTTTTCAAAATGAAATTTTGAAAGCACGAGTTATGGAGGAGTGGTGGCACTCTTTGGCACCCTTCTAACCAGAATTCATTTCGGATGAAACTGTTTGCATATGGCGACGGGGGTCGGGGTGAGGTGATTTTGGAGGGAATAATTAGCAAAATGAGAACCTTTTTAAGTCACCGAGCCCGGATCAGTTTAGGACTAGAATTTTAAAGAATGTTAAGGATAGCTTTTAGCGTTTTGACTACAATTCCCGTGAATCGACCAAAGTTCGAGTAGAAACTACGTTAGTTTTACATCGTCAACGTTATTGTCGTCTTCGTAAACTCTTCTTAAGTAAAGTATTTTAAATATTTCCTTTACCATTCTGGATTTTGGAATTTCTGAAACATTATAAATTGTATCTCTACTGCGCAAATTGTTTTTAGAAATCGAAGAGGATGTATTTTTTGCAATTTGGTCTTTTCATTTCAGACAACTTTGAAAAAGTACCATTCTAGTTTTTATATTTAATGAAAGTATTATTATATCAGAATTTTGGAATTTGTGTGTGTGCGTGTGTGCTCAGCCATCTTAACAGTTTTCTAGTTAACATATCGTTTGACCAAGGTTGGATTTTTAAAGATCGGAAGTTGACTAACGACTCGGCTTCGTAAGCATTAAGCTTCACAGCTGAGAGGATAAGGTCATGCGTACAGAGACTACAGGAATCCTGGCGGAACTTATTCTATGTTAGGTCAGGGTTTATCTTCGGTGGATATAAAAAAAAGACTTAAGAGTTTGTCAGCATCGGTTTCCAATTTTTAAGGGAGATCTGGCCCGCGGATAACCTTTACCTGGCCCGCCGGCTTGGCTTACCTTACCTATGCTCACAGAAACGAATTTTGACAATTTAGACCTTTAAGGAATAATATAAATGGACCTTTTTTCGCAGTATAATTTTAAATTTTAGAAAATCAATCGATAATTGGATAATAGCTATGTTGGCTGTGTTACGTCATACAGTGAAGCGAGTTAAATAGATTAGAGAAGCGCTTGTGTCTTCCCATCTCGTTCCAAAGTGTCTTCTGCACCTGAAAAATCGGCCTGCCCGCCCATCGCCGCCGCCGCCGCCGCCGCCAGTCGACCCTGTTATGATTACGACTGAAGATTGTAGATTACATTAGGAGGTGATTGAGTTTTAATAAGGAGATAATTTCTATACATCTACGATTCCTTAGTTACTTATCGTAGAATGCAGTACGCCACCGAGTTTTGGTTTCGCCCGAAAAAGAAGATATTGAACAAGAGGCAAAGGGTCACTGGAAGATCTCGCGAATGATTACTTCATTTAGTTACAAATCGTACGAGCGTAGATTAGTAGATTTAAACTTATTTTTACCAAAAAATAATCAAAGTTAAAACTTATTCACGTTTTTACAATGATAAATACGACTGATAACGTAAGTTACATCAAACATTTCATATTGAACGCCAACCCTACTCCAAATTACGGCTACAAACGAGAAAAAGGCGTCGAACATCTGCGGTAGTTTTTTATTTTATTTCTTACAAATAAGTTAACACACAGAATTCGTCGCTACCCTTAGTAGTAAATAGTACTTCCATTAAACATGTTTAACAATAAGCTAAATAAGATCTAAAATACTTTGATTTAATGCTAGTTTGTCCTTTCTGCGTAAGTTGTTAAATAAAAAAAAAATCCCTTGAATTTTCTCATTGGGATAGCTTTTCTCTTTTTCTCCCCTAATTTCGAAACCTGCGCATAAAGACTGGGATAATTGGAGAGAGAGAGAGAGAGAGAGAGAGAGAGAGAGAGAGAGAGAGAGAGAGAGAGAGAGAGAGAGAGAGAGAGAGAGAAACTTGCTCTTCTACTCTTCTTCTCTCTGTATATCACCTCGATATAGTTTATAAGACATGTGATTCTCTGTGATTCTCTTTTTTTGTCACATTTTCTCTCTCTCTCTTTTTGTCACACGCAAAAAGAGAAAAATTGTATACATATACAGTAAATATTCGGATATTGAATTCCGGTTCATTGTTTTCATACTACAAATCAAATCCTGTTACTATCTTCGAGTCCGGTGATTTGAGCATTCAAAACAACCGTCATGACTGGATACGAATTCGGAAGTGCCGTTCCGGATTTGATAATAAAATCGGATAAGAGAAAACCTTGTATTTTACATAGGCCGGAGTTTATTGTGGGAAATTCTGTATTTCCCGTATTTTTGTTCCGCGACCAAAGAACGTTAATAATAATGATAGGAGGCTGTTTATAGGCGTATTCTCGCGTTTTCTTTGGGTCCAAGAGCTGTTCTCCCGCGGCGTCTGTGAGCGCTGCTCCTTCATGGCGCCCAATCGATAGGCCTACTTCCTTCCCCTGCTGCTTTTTTTTTTTCCTTCCTTTCTCGCTCGCGCGCTCTCTCTCTTTCTCATGTACGAACGCGTGCTTTCACACACACACACACACTGTGTGAAAGACAACTGTACGTACCGTATTGTTCGGGTATATGATAGTGAAGAAATGATGCAATTACACTGAACTGCGTATACATTTATAGTTATGCGGATGTTGTCGTAGCTTTGTTTAATGAAAACATTAAGGGTGTATGGTTGTTCAGTTTTACTATTGTTCAAAAGATAATGCCCAGTGCCCCATCTTGGGCACGCATTGGAAGTAATTTCAAGGTTCAAGGCCCAATGAATTGGTACGCCATTTTTTTTCTTTCATGGTTTGTGTATTACTCAGAAAGAGAGGAAGAGGAGGAGGTGGGGGACTTCATGCCCTATAACATGAATAAGTGCGTACGTGACTTTGAGTCACGTATTCATGATTATGTCGGCGATATGTTTTTGGACATCACTGATCACGTGACTGTGTTAAGGGTTATTTTAGTAGCTGTTTACATTTTTGTTAAGTTTAGTTTTTAGCTTTTCACGTTGTCGACTCAAATAGTTGTTGATAGTACAGCAATTATACAGGTGTATAAACTTACTATTATTATTGTTATTATTATTATTAATGATAATAATAATAATACTATTATTACTAAAATCATAAGTGACTACTCTCCTTCTTCAGTTGATCCTATCTGAAGTAGTTACAGGAAATGAGTTATTCCCGTATTTATTTTATATTGATATCGCGGAGGATTGACCATTTTGGGGGTAATATTATCCGTACGACACGATGACTGATATACGATTTCATTACAAATTCGATAACATAATCCTAAATTGGCGATTTATTTAGTCTTCTTCGTTTAAACTGGTTCTCGTGAGAATAATCTCCCCGCTTTATTCAGTTCCTTTTCCTTCTTTAAAGAAATTTATTTGAATTTAACTTCTTTTGGAAACTAAATACTGTACTCGTATATTAAGAGTCAGATAATACGCGAGTCTATGGATCAATATTATGATGACTCGCGTATTGTACTCGTAAAAAAATTTAAAAAAATTTGAATAAATGTAAACGGTGTAACTCGTTCAGGCTATTCAGTAATGTTCTAAATGAAGCATAGACTGACAGTAAATACTGAAGATCATTTAATGATCTTTTAAATAAAAAAAAGAAGTTAAAACGACGTATTCCTGAATTAAATTTTGACATTGAAGTAATTGATGATTCTGCATTGATCGTAGCTAAATTTAATTCATCATATTTTTTTTTGCAACGATACTATTCACTTTGCAATCCGAAATTCCTGCTGCTTCTTCTTCTCTTTAAAATATTGACATGAATGATAGATCTTTGTTCCTTTTCCCCATTATCTGTCATGAAATACAAAAAGTGATTAATGGGTTAAATAACTCATTATTTATTATTATTATTATTATTATTATTATTATTATTATTATTGAATTCTAACTAAAATATTAAATGATGTTTCAGATGTTATTTTATGATATCGTAGTTTTTTTTTTAATATTTGCTTATCGCACGTTTATTCCCTGACAGTTTAAAAATTGCGACTGCGCATCCTCCATTTTTATGAGGTGGAAGTGTCGTTGCAATTTTTAAATTGTCAGGGAATATACCTTGCGGGATAAGCAAAAATTATTAAAAAGCTACAATAGCCAAAAAAATAATTTAATATTAGTAAGATTTAAAAACTAATTTTAGACATCTCTACACGCACGCTGAATCCGATTGTAAAAAACAAAAAAACAAAAATCGGTGAAAAATTACAGGGTGATAAAAAAAAAAGTGTTCCCAGAAAATAATTATTCCACATTATTTTTTGTGAACATGTTTTCGGATCACCCTGTATTATTCAGTATAGTATATGCATTCTTTCATAACAACTCTATTACTAGTAATAGACGATTTAATTGTACTAAAAACAAGCATCAAGGATGCCATCATTAATCTACGTTGCGACATGAATGAAGTTAACAATCCTTCTATTTTATTGGTTTCAGAAAAAAGCTTCATACGATTTGTACATGAAATTTAATAAATATAGAACAAAGTGTCTTTCACTGGTTCAGAATATGTTTGTAGGAATGTCCGTATACGTGGGAGTTCCTCAGGGTTTTGCATTGGTATCTTCGTTCTTTTCCGCGTACATAAATGATCACAAATCCGTAAGTACTGCTGTAATAGAGAGGGGGATACGCATTCATTTATGGAACCATATCATATTATAATACGTTCAAAATGTTTCCCTTTCATTTCAAAGCACGTTGATGTAATTAATTAATGTAATGCCCTTTGGGTGTCGACTTGTTGGACACTGTATTACGACTTTGTCGATACTTTGTACGACATACGACACAATTTGGACCTAGTAGTGAAGAACATTAATTCATTTCTTTGTGGAATTTGTGAATGGAGTATTGTACACGAGTTAATTATAAACTTTGATAACACGAAAATACCACATTATTTACTCCTCAGGACAGTGCGTTAATTAATACTGATCACTTCGTAATTTGGCTGTTCCGCGAGACTGCGCATTCAACTCCCACGTCAATGATGTAAATTTAAAACTCTGAAGTTAATGGTCCCACTTAAACATCTTTATACGATCCAAACGAGGGCCATGAAAACAGTCAATAATAGAATCCCTACAAATAAAGTTTCTCTTTTATATTTACAACTAGATATATCAATCCTCTCGCTTTTCTATAGATAGTAAATCTCCTTCGCTCAGAAGAGTTTTCAATTCGTACATACTTTTTCATAAATACAAAAAAACCTTTGGAACCGCTCTGCAACTCGTTTCCAAAGGCATTTTTCCCAACAGACTACGAACTTCGAGTTCAAAACTAAAGTAGATAAATACTTTTTTCTTCTGACGGAGGAGACCCAAGGTGATTGAACACTATCCCCTTCAGGCCAGATTATCCTCCTCCTCTTCTCTCGTATACAAACGTTACTATACAATAAACTATATATAACTTTTGTGAGGGGTTAAACTGTTATTATTATTATTATTTCTTAAAATGTTTTTTTGGGGGGGGATTCTTTTCAAGTACTATAAGCTATATGTGCTGGAAGTGTTAGTAGCATATGTGTAAACTCTCAAATACCCCAAATGCCCTTTATATACCCTTTCACGACGCATTAAGTGTTCGACATAAAGGAAACAGTTATGACTCGAAGACCTCCAACACGATGTAATGTCTTCATTGTTGGAGACTTGAATTTTTCTTTTCCGGATGATACGAGAGAGTCGATTGAAATTGAGCAAGATTGGGGAACTGGAGAAGATTGAAATAATGCATGCAAAAAATGTTTCTCTCTCTCTCTCTCTCTCTCTCTCTCTCTTCTCTCTCCTCTCTCTCTCTCTCTCTCTCTCTCTCAAATTAGTTTGCAATGATGCAATACCGGCAGAAATGATTGTTTGAATAATCATATATAATACATTCACTTTATAACAGTAACCTTATCACTGACAGCGTGAGCGTAGTATCTTGATAGAATAGAAATTGTGTGTTTGTCAATTAAGATTGAATAACTGAATAAAGCGAAAAGCTTATAAGGGTTAAAATTGAATAATTATTATGTTTGCGTTTTATTCTGTTATCGTATTCTTTTATCTATTATCGACTTATCGTATCAGTTCTTTCACTTTTTGAATTCCCAGTATCGGTGTCGGACTATGGGCGGTTTTGCTCTCTGTTGCTTGTTCTTGGGTTGGGCCGGGCTGGGCCAGACAGACACTCACCCTGTCAGTGCTCGGGCTCAGGTGACCCTTGGAGTGCTCTCACCACCACGTCGTGGCGAAATGAGTTATTGGCTGTTACCTTTCAGCTATCTTTCGAAGTACCAAAATGGTGAAGATCTATTTGACAGTTTGAGCTTCTCAACTTCCATAACTTAGGCCAGCAGGCAGTCAAGTGTAGCGAAAATTGGTTGAGGTTCAATTGACATGGAAAAAACAGCTCTCTCTCTCTCTCTCTCTCTCTCTCTCTCTCTCTCTCTCTCTCTCTCTCTCTCTCTCTCTCTCTCTCTCTCAAAGAAAGTGTTAGCAGTTTCAAAAAAATACTGTATACGTTCCGGGAAACAAAATAAGTATGGATTCAAATAAGGAAGATTTTGCCTATTGCAACTAATTAAGCAGTGGGGTCAGTATACAGGACGATACTTGATGCCTTCGAGGTACATAAAAACTAAGGTGCATATTCAGACTTTGCCGAAAGTTTTGATAAATGCGACCTCCGGATCATGGCACCGAAACAAAGTAGGAAAGTGGATAAATTTATGTTTTCCACTAAATGGAAGCAGGTTGTGAAGTGAGAAAATATCAGCAGAGTATTAAGAAGCTTTAGGCCCAGTGCCACGAGGGCCAGTACTGGCACCATCATTTTTTATTGTACTATCACGCGAATGAGAGATACCGAGAGCGCCGGAAATCTTTAGTGGGCAACGAAGAGTCCACACGACAACGCGCACTACCTAGGAACTGATGGGACCCGTACCCATTTCATCGACAAGACCAAAACTTCGACACTCCAAAAACTAACAATCTAACCTAACCTAATTCAACCCAATTTAATCTACCCTAATAATAACTTGTCGATCGAATGTTCAAGTCGAGCGGATGTCGTAAGGTTGAACTGATACAGGAATGCGTGGTAGATTCAACACTGATGAATTCCAACTTACGAGGTGTGGAAACGTGAAGGGCTGAAAACCGTGAATTCCTTACGAGAGGGACAACCCAGTAATAAATTTACAAGCAAGGAAACGAGAAACGATACTGATTGGTAAAGTAAAATTTGAACACCAACATATTATAGGATTGATTAAGAAAAATTAAAGAACAGATGTTCATTTTTTTTCAAACGTAGGCATATTAAGTAAAATGATTAATCTTTCAAGAGTTTAAAAACGCCAAATCTGAAATACTGTCGAGCGCTCACGGCACTGAAGATGCTGAGTGTCGCCGAAAGCTTTGTCAAGAACAAAATGCTCGTCCAAGTACTTGTTTTACTGTTTATATATATATATATATATATATATTTTTTTTTTCGAACCATTATTTACAGAATAAATGAATAGTTTAACAACCTCAGAGTGTTACATAGTATAAAATCTAACATGTTTCTTGTACGGATGAATTTTGTAACGTTGCTATAGTCGGTGTGCGGATGTCTTTGAATGTCCACTTTTATATGCAATCTTTCTCATCGATCGTTGTGGATTTACTGCGATCTTGGAAAGTAGATCAATACCGCTTTCAGCATCATTTGAAGTTGTCGGCCCACTCGCTCTTGGTTCGTCTCGAAACACTCCCGGTCTCCTTCAATCTTAAAAGCATTCGACCAACAGAATGCTGACCAGGTCGTGGTTTATTAGGATAACGACGGTGAAATTCTTCACCTGTCTGTCTTTGGCTCAGGCCAGAAGCGTGCAAAAGAATAATTTCCGCCTTTTTTTGAGGAGTGAAACTCGCTTCCATATTAGCGTATTATTCTACCTGCAACAAAAAAAAAAGGTACCAAAACACGAGATCAATTTGAACATTTGTTTTAGTTCTAATGTATTACTTTTGGAAATTTAATTTAAAACAAATTTTCATATGAGACCAGACTTAGGGACACCCTGTATGTATATATATATATATATATATATATATATATATATATATATAGAAACGACGTAAGTATAGAGGAGTGTTCTGCACACGAGGAAGAGAAATAACAAACAAATGAAGATCCTGGGTTCGATTCCCGGGCGGGTGCCTTATTTTTCATTTGTTTGTTATTTCTCTTCCTCGTGTGCAGAACACTCCTCTATACTTACGTCGTTTCTATACGTTAATATACTGCGTGGTCATTGCAGTTAAATGTACATATTCACGATTTGCGAGGGTGCCCTCTCAAGGCATTGGTTTCTGCCCTATGTAGGAGAATTACAACTTCTGACTATCGTGGCTCCGTAGTGTAGTGGTTAGCACGTCTGACCGGCAATCGGAAGATCCTGGGTTCGATTCCCGGGCGGGTGCCTTATTTTTCATTTGTTTGTTATTTCTCTTCCTCGTGTGCAGAACACTCCTCTCTACTTACGTCGTTTCTATACGTTAATATACTGCGTGGTCATTGCAGTTATATATATATATATTTTTTTTATTAGGGTTGTTTAACCCCCTTCGCAACATTGTAGCTTAACTTACACACACACACACACACACACACACACACACGGTGGCCCAAAAGGTACCTACCAACATTAACTTACATTTTCTCCAAAACGAATGAATAGAATTCGATGAAATTTGCTGACACACTATACTACTCACACTATACTACTCCGATAGTCATTGGTTTGGACTATCGGAAGCACTATGGAAGTGGCATTGATTGGCCTGCCTATTCGCCTGATCTCAACCCGTGTGACTTCTTTTTGTGGGGATACCTCAAAGATAGAATTTACCAGAGCAACCCAAGGACTTTGGAAGTTTGGAGAAGCTGAAATCATCGATTGAACGTCAAATCGTCGACATTCGACGGAGGTTCTCCACAGCGTGGTATCGAATTTTGGGATGAGGTTGCAAAAAATCGTCAAAGTGAAACAACACATCGAACGCATTGCCATATAAATAGCTTGAGATGCTGATTTGAATAGCGTTTGAACTATCATTGTACTCTCAATAGTTTTGATGAAATAAAGGCTTAAACTTGGTAGGTACCTTTTGGGCCACCCTCTCTCTCTATATATATATATATATATATATATATATATATATTAAACTGAAAAAAAAAGTATTGTTTGTATATGACAAGGCCAAGTGCCTAAAGTTTTATATGTAATTATTAAATATGTAAAGCTATAAAAAATTCTGTGGCACGATTATTTTATTCTTCGAGTAGGTCTTCGTAAGTTTGGATGTACGTTTGGGATTTGAATCTTGTTGAAATATAAAATCCATCCTGAATAGCTTCCTTGAAGATTGAAGAAGCGTAAAGGCGTTTCGGAAACTCAGTAATATTTTTCTGTTGGATTGTCTTCACTAAATTCGAGACTTCCGACACCCGTTGAAGTTGCGCGTACTAAATAAGGATATTTCCTCTACTATACTTAACTATTGGTGTTACAAAATCAGGAGCTATTGAAGAATAGGGACCCCAGCCTTCTTTAGTTAGCTTTATAAAGCTAACTAACGAAAATATCATGACCTAACCTAACCACTCGTCAAGGGCGTACAGTTAATCTAACGATTGGTTAGGTTAGGTCGTGATATTTTCGTTAGTTAGCCTTATAAGCCTAACTAAAGAAGGCTGGGGTCCCTATTCTTCAATAGCTCCCAAAATCATTTTGAATTCTTCCTCCAGCCCTTTCCAGACACACTGATCCGCCCATCCGACCAATGAAGTAAGTCGCTCCTCGTTTTCGTCTGACCATAAGATCTTATTCCAAAATGAAACTGGCTAAGAAGCATAGGTTTTGCAAACTAAGCTTCCTCACTCTTCTAAGTCGTCTTCCACAGATTCCGGCTTCATACAGTCCGTTTCTAGTGATCTGAGGGCATACAGCGGCTATGATTGATTATACAGTGGATAGCCAATAGTGCATTTCTTTTTAATGAAATTGAAACTGTTTTAGCCGTGTTCAAATGAATACCATTTTCTTTAACTGCACTTAATCGTTATCTCCTCGTTTTCACCATATTGTTCGAGTGAACTCCTCGGCTATAAGTATCTTCAGTTGAAGAAAAGGACATACCCTCGTCAGGCGGCCACAATAATGATTTATTATTAAATACAAAATTCAAATAACTGCTAATACTGTGATACACTAAAGCATGAAGTTGTTTATCTATTTTATCTATTCTTCATACTTTTTATGACTTTTAATTTCAGAAAGAAAGCTATTCTAAGGGCCCAATTTGTGTATTTCGTGTTGAAAAGAAACTCAATCCAAATAGAAACGAAGAGGGTTAGGTTACAAGGATATACAATGGGTCGCGTTTCTTTTTGAACACCCTGTATATGGATTAACAAGCAAAGTACCATACAATAAAGAAAGTTACATTTTGTGTTCACTGCTTGAGGATGATGATGACGACTTTTTTGAGTGTGTGTGTATATATATATATATATATATATAATTATATATATATATATAGGGTGGCGCAAACAGAATTTAAATTCTGTACCGATTCATCGATTTGTTGTACCTGGTATTCCATACATTAAAAACCAAGCTCACCCTCTCGTCTATTGTTAATTTCGTAGCCATCCCCTGCCTAAAAGAAAAAAAAAGAAAATCAACACTGAAAATTCTTACGATGCGCGACTTTTGCGTCACCCTATATATATATATATATATATATATATATATATATATATATATATATATATATATATATATATATATATATAAAACCGGCTTTTTGCTCGCTTTATTGTTTCAATAAATTACTTTTTATATGTCGTAAAAACATTTATAAGACATTTAAAGTATACAGGGTTGGGCCAAGATAAAGGGGCCCCCATTCGCCTTTAAAGAACCTGAATAAGGCCTCTTTAGTCTTGGCCCACCCTGTATAAAAGACTTTATTTAAATTAAAATTAGACCAACAGGCTACAGCATAGGCCTAATAGCTTTTTTTCAGCTTTTTTTTATATTTCAAACCAGAAGTATAGACGAGTATATTATATAGCGAATAAAATAAATAGTAAATGTTATAAAAAAAAAAAAAAAAATGCAATTAAAATTTATAAAAAAATTATATTAATTAAATCCTAAAATACTAAACTGGGTATAAATATATAAAAAATACTCCAGACACGTATTCAGATGTGTTCAGGATCGACCTGCAGTCGACCCCTTGGAGCATCCCGTCTCATTCGCGGGATTCGATATTGATATTTGTTACGTCGAACTTATACTGCATTACAAACTTTAACGGGTTCTTTATAGTTAATTTCGTTCAACTGCATAGAGTCGCGGCTGACTTGGCACTAGGGGTGCCAGATTTTTCAAATGCCCATGTGAACAAAAATTTTTTTTTTTTTTCCCCCCAAGACCAAATTTTTTTTCAAATTGAAACGATTTCTTCAAGGGTTACAACAAAAAAAATTAGAAAAATTTTGTTAAAATAATGCTTAACAATTAAACATCGTGAATAATACTGAAATTATTATACATAATATTGAAATATCGTAAATATATTGAAATTATCATAGCATATTCATTATTGTAGTATACGTCGCTTTACTAATTATATTATGACATATGTCAATATTTTTCTGAACTTTTAATCATCTTCAAATTTGAGCTCCATCTTCTTTCTGACTTCGAGTATAACTGAAATTCCTAAATTTTATAAATAAAATCAAGTGTGTATGTATGTTCCTCTTTTACGCAAATGCAGCAATTTACACCTGAACGATTTCTTATAAAAAGTAGACATACTTACAGATTTTATTTGAATTACACAATCTCAAGTTGTATGGTCAAGCAATCGCGGGACTCACACTAATTCAAAGCTTACAATATAACTACGGCAGAAAAACTGCCAACTCGTGGCCAAACGCAACATTTTATAAGCATTATGTAATTTCTAGGATGTTCTAGAACATTCAACATTACTCTACAAAATTCTACAGGATTCTACATAATTCTAGAAAATTCTAAATCAATTCATCCCGAAAAAATTGCTTAAAAAATATTTTTGCGAGACATTTTGAATACAAAGCGGGACGCGGGATTTTTGGATCAAATGCGGGACGTAGTCTGGCAACTCTACTTGGCACCGTGTTTCTGATTAGGCCTAACGTATGGGAAGCAGAAACACGAAATATTTTATTTGATTTTATTCAATTAAACTTTCGAAACACGGTGATTAAAGGTGGGGCGAATTCAGATGAATATGATATTGAAAGAGAGAGAGGTCTAGTCGACTGTAGTTAACGGAATTTACATTAAAAAGCAGTCGAAACAATAAGTCTTGCGACCACAACTTTCAGTGAAAATATATTTGAAAGTGAGGGGCAGGGTTGCCAATCGTATTATTCTAACTACTTTCTAGGCATACCAACTGGGATTTTAAAACTAATTTCCCTCTCTTTTGGCAGTTAATATAAAACATTTCTAATTAATAATCACGTCAATTAACAATCACACTAATTCCATTTATTACAGGGTTTAGGTTAAGTGTAGGCCCTAGAGCGATGTTTCTCAGTCTGTTTTTGCTGGCGACCCCATTTTGACATAATCGCGAACCCCATCCCTGAATGATGATGCAGCACACACTTCAGCTATAAAAGCAGCTCCCGAACTATTATCATGGAAGGCTTGGTAAGGGGTTCGAGACTTAATCTGTTTAATGAAAGGGTGGTAAACTCTACCGAACTCGCAAGAAACCTATACATTAAACTGGTTGAACGTTCTTCTGACAAGACCCGAGAGTTGTCATTCGGGTCAGAAAACTCTAGTACATTTTGGATAGCGGAGAAAAAAAAAGAGTATCCAGAACTGGTGTCTGAAACATTGAAAGTTTGAATTCCCTTCGCAACCTCATGTTTTTACGAATTGGGCTTTTCATCAATGGTTACAGTTGAAACAAAGCGATGAAATTGACCGTTTGTGTTACTCTGCGTTTAGTCTACATTCAACCGAATATGACAATGTTAACAAATGCAAAGCAGGCGCGGGTATCTCAGTGAAAGACATTGACTGAAAGTTGTAGAGATTTCGACAAACAGAAAATAATTTCAGCTGTAAAACTGTAACATTCCGAGAGTTTATCACTAAAAAAATAAAATAGTCTGCTTGATTTTACACATTTTGTAATTTTCACCAGGAAAAAACTTCAATTTTCCACGTAGGATAAATTTTTTGATAGGCATCGGGACCCAAACAGCCCCCCCGTCCCCCCGAGTATTTTCCGCGGTCCCCAGGTTGTGAAAATATTTAATACAGTATCTTCAACTCGCTTTTTAAATAATAGCAATTTGGGACAGGAGAGTATGACATATTTGGAAGCGTACTTTGATGGCCTATATTAAAGTACTTATTGATATGCAATTAAAATATTTGTAGGGAAATTGTACATTGTACTGTACCACACATACAATATGCAACAGTAATTACTGTATTTAGCTTTTTAATATTAGCAAAGTACCTACTTATTTTAGTAATATGAGATAATTAAAATACAGGGTGCTCGAGAAACAGTGCTTTAGAATAATTAGTTATATTTTTCTTATTAATTATTAATTAATATTTATACAATTAATATAGTTGTTTAGATTTCCAAACTGTTCAAATTTAGAACACTTCCACATGATATTGATCATTCGTTGCTATACTATAGAGCAGTGATTCCCAACCTTTTTACTATTATGGCCCAGTTTTGATGGTCATAAATGTTGGTGGCCCAATATATATATATATATATATATGGTTATTTTTTGTAAGATATCTGACTTATTTTGAAGTATTACAAACACTAGTTGTGGCCCGCTAGAAAGTCCACCATGGCCAACCAGTTGGGAACCTATGCCTTAGAGCAGGGGTGGCCAACCTTTTACATTTCATTCGCCAATTTTTTCACGCATGAGTTCAGATGCGCCATACAAGTCTTGTACCCCCATTCAATTCTTGTATAAAATATGTTAATATAGATATATTTAGCATTTTTACATGATATAATGATTTAATATAAAAACAATGTAAACATTACGTACCTTAATGAGACTTTTGAGTCTGTTTTGATTTCACCAAACTTTTAATGTTAGGAGTTAAATTAGTTACTGAGAGCAGCAATGCACCACTTCTAATCATCCAATGCGCCATAGGTTGGCCACCCCTGCCTTAGAGTATATTTAATGTTCAAACTCTTGTGGAAGGGATACAGTAACCCGTTTCTTTGACGAAATTCTGCCAGATACTTGGGTTTGTCATGATACAAGTATTTTAATATGACCCCACAAATATAAATCCAAAGGGGGTTAAGTCGAGTGATCGAAGTGGCCTATCACGCATCAGTACCAGCGAGATTCACCAGGTATTAACGTTTGGTGTGCTATGTCACGTAACTGCGTAATCAATTCATTTTCTTTGACGATTGTACCGTGACTGAAGCCAATTAATAAACTGCGGACATTTACTCTTTTCCAACTAAGGACTACTGGAGTTGACACGAGAAGCGTAATGTTTCAACAAGAGTTTCCGCTTTGCCGTTGCTGCTCGCAACTTTCCGAAATCAATCTTTCCTCACCGATGGATTAGGCCGTGGTTAACCGACAACGTAATCACCTCGATCAGCCGACTTAACCTCTTTAGATTTTTACCTTGGGAGTATGTTAAAACACTCGCGTATTGCGACATAGCGAGTAGTAGTAGTAGTAGTAGTAGTAGTAGTAGTCTGGCGGAACTCGTCAAATAAATAGAGGTTACTGAACCCATTCTACGAGAGCATCTCGTTAATGCTAGTCTAACGGAGTTAGAGCGTCAAATACGCTTTGTAGCGACGAGTGATGGTCATCTCGCGAAAGTGTTCTAAATTTGGATCGTTCGGAAATGTAAACAACCATATACTACAATACATATTGGTCGCGTAATAAGAAAAATTGCCAATTAGTTTTGCGCCGTTATTGCATGGACACCCTGTAGAGCAGGGGTGGGGAAACTTTTCAGTATCAAGGGCGAAAATCGATAACATAAACACCTCCGCGGGCGCTGGCAAATTTTAAGCTTATATACTGTACAGCGTGTCCCAAAGAAATGTATACCCACTTTGTTCGATAATACCAGCTATGAGGATAATAAATATATTACTTTTTATATGTTTTTTAATAAAGAATATTCTCCTGAATCTAAATATGTAATTAATTTTATTAAAAATTGAAGAACAAAAAAGTTACAGATGTTTAAATTATAATTATTATTTTCGAGACTTCATGTGCGATATTTTCTAATATTTTATAATTTTAACCGACTGTTTTGAGATACTTATGTTTAGTGTTGATATTGAAGCATAAATGTTGTAATTATTAGTTAATTCAAAAAATTTAGAAATTCCATGGTTAAATGACACTTTATCTAAGATGTTCGACGTCTTCCAGAACGTTGTTTTTGTAAGTTTTGCACAGTGCCGTCGGTTTCAAACTTATCTCGTATACGTGCAAACATATTAGAAAATATCGCACATGAAGTCTCGAAAATAATAATTATAATTTAAACATCTGTAACGTTTTTGTTCTTCAATTTTTAATAAAATTAATTACATATTTAGATTCAGGAGAAAATTCTTTATTAAAAAACATATAAAAAGTAATATATTTATTATCCTCATAGCTGGTATTATCGAACAAAGTGGGTATACATTTCTTTGGGACACGCTGTATAAAAGATGTATTTTAAAAAGCTATTTGCTGGGCTGTAAATAAATAATTTTTAGTAAATAATAAATACCTAAGCGGGCGAATTGAAATTAGCTCGTGGGCGAAATTTCGCCGCGGGCGAGGGTTTCCCCACCCCTGCGTAGAGCTTCAACGGCAAATATGACCCAAAGATATGTCAAAAGGAAATTTGTAACATTATTCGATCCCTTTTATGTTTATAGTTTTAATAAAATTACAGCAACATCGAAAAAAAACGGGGGTCAATGGTTTTGCACATGTCGGCATCCAGGGTAACGAGGAGGCGGACCGCACGGCAAAGTCGGCCTGCTTACTACCGGCCTCCTCCCGGCCTCCTCCGGCCTCTTCCTTTCACCGACTTCTTCCCGACTCTCCGCTCCATTTCCGTTCGATTTGGCAACGGGAATGGGACCAGGCCACACAAAACAAACTTCATAAGATCAAACCGCAAGTAGGATACTGGGCCTCCTTCCACCGGTCCCGACATAAAGAAGTGATTATAGCCCGTCTCCGCATAGGACACACACGCATTACTCATGGTCACCTAATGGCTAAATCGCCAGCCCCGCTCTGCCCTACCTGTCATACTCCCATCACTGTCGTACATCTACTGGTCGAATGTCCAAACTTGTCGTCTTGTCCGCTCTTCGTTGTAGATTTTACCCTCACTTGGCCAAAATTCCCATACCCGAGCGTCTACAATTCATGCTCGCTGAGGGCCCCCATTTTTCGGAGAAAGCGATTTCCCGTTTCCTCACTTATTCCCACCAGTTTCAACGGGTCTGAGACCAGGCCCGCCATACCCACTCCCCAATAACTGAACACTACACCCCCCTGGTATATCATCCCCAGCTCAGTAACACCACTCACCCACTGCCTCGCTGAGATATGTACCACACTAGGTACGAATCGGCGGTAAAAAAATAAAGGAAAAAAAAAAAAAAAACCAGGTCTCCTCGCGTGGATGGACTTTGGTGATGTGCGTGTTGCTAGTGTTAACCAGCTTACTTAATTAGAACAGCTATATGCGCTATTATAGGAATTACCAATTTTCAGGAATTCATTCCGTGATAAGATGCACGAAACAGTTTTCCGTGCATGACTGTACATATTTGTTAATACATTACTTTATATATATATATAATATATATATATATATATATATATATATAATATATATATATATACATATATATAATATATATATATATATATATAATATATATATTCAAGCGCCTCGGTGGTGTAGTGGTTAGCGTCGCTGACTACGAATCCATCGGCCCCGGGTTCGAGACCCGACGGCAGCCGGCGCGCAGCAAAACCCAGCTGTTCATCCTTTCACACAATAAAGAAAGTGGTTGGGAGATAAATGGGTACTCTAGGTGGCCTAGTGGTTAAGACGCTGGGCTGCTGATGGGGCGTGGTTGGGATTCCACGTTAAACTGTAGGTCTAAGGTGGAGTGAAAAGCTTGACCTTCGTCAGAATGAACAATTCGGGCGGAAGCTAACCAAAGGCTACCAAAGGTGTATATATACAGGGTTTCCCATAAGTCCGGCATCATAGGAAAAATAATAAAAAAAGGCAAAACAAAAGCTTTTATTTACAGAAACGTGCTCAATATGTCCACCTGTTTTCAATACACAAATTCAGACTTGATACCCAGTCAGCAAGCACACGGTGAATGATGTCAGGAGTAATGGTGTACATGCCCCAATAATGCGCTGCCGCAATGTTCAACACACCTAATTTTCTCTGCGTATACCAGCGCTTTCAAGTGGCCCCAGAGATAAAAATCTAGTGGCGTGAGATCCGGGCTTCTAGCTGGCCATTCCACAGGCCCTCGACGTCCTATCCAATGACCAGGGAATTGTTGGTACGGGTATTCCTTACTTGGGTGCTGTAATGCGCAGGACCGCCGTCTTGCTGGAACCATGTGGGAAATTTCCTTCTTCGTTCAAGACACTGGGAAATGCTTCTTCCTTGAGCATACGTAGGTAGGTGCCCCAGTGACACGTTCATCGAAAAAGAGGGGGCCTATGATGCGATCCTTCCAAATGCCATGCCATACCATCACCCGAGATGCACCTTGTTCCTTTGAAGAGGTATACCAGTGAGGGTTGTTTTGAGACCAGTAGCGGGTGTTCTGTCGATTTACCTCACCATTTCCAAAAAAACAGCCTCGTCACTGAACAGAATGGTGGACGGGAAATTGGCATCCCAAACATATGAATTATGGTTTGTAGAAATAGAAAAATATGAATTTCTCCTATGATGCCGGACTTATGGGACACCCTATATATAAGCACACCGGACAAAAAATTAGTCACCCCTAATAGCACCGATAGTAGGAAGTTCAAGGTCACACAGAGGGCGCTGATGTAGCATTGTTAAGTGACAAGTAGCGGTGACGTAGCACACAGGATCAGATCTGTTTCGTGAGGTGGTGAAGAACAAAGTGAGTGTTGGATATAGTCTGCAAAATGAGTCGTGAGGCAGACGTTACTCAATGGCAAAAGGAGCCATCGTGTTTGGCAGAGCCCACGGACACAAAATGTCTGAAGTAGCTCAATTTGTTGGTGTGTCAACGCGTACTGTCCAGCGAGTTTACAAAGAGTGGTGTAGTTCGCAATCAACTGACAATCGACGGCATAACTGTGGCCGGAAAACAATTCTCGACAATAGGGGCCGCCGCCATGTTTCTCGTCTAGTAACTGCAAAGCGTTTTCAAACCAGAGAACAATTGCTCCAAGAAACCAATGAGGTTCTCCAGCGACCAATTTCCGAACGGACATTGCGACGAGAACTGCATGCGATGGACATCTGGAGCAGGGTACCACGGAAGAGGCCGCTGTTAACAGCAAGTCACAAATTGGCACGTTATAAATGGGCTCAGAGGCACAAAAACTGGACTGCGGCAGATTGGAAACGTGTAATTTGGTCCGATGAGTCGCGTTTTTGTTTGTTCTCCAATGATGGGAGGCGACGAGTACATCGCAGGTCCAATGAAGCCTTTAATCCTGAATGCGTCGAAGGTGTTGTTCAGGCTGGAAACAAAAGTGAAGCGCAGGAATAGACACCCACGGACTCTGGCGGAACTTCGGGACCGGCTGATGAACGAGTGGCAGCAAATCGATGTTCAGTACATGCACAACCTCGTAGAGTCTCTGCCTCGCCGGATTCGTGCGGTTATCAAGGCCAGAGGCTCCGTCACACGTTATTAGGTACATTCTGAAGGGGTGACTAATTTTTGTCCGGTGTGCTTATATATATATATATATATATATATATATGAACTTCAACAATATGAAGTTTAACACTGAGAAATTTCAACTGTTACGGTACGGAAAAAGGGAGGACCTAAAATCCATCGAATATTATACCCCAAATGGGCAGATACTGAGAACCTTCAAACGAAGGGATAGGAATATAATGATTCCTCTACTGAAAATACTGATCATATCCAAATTGGAATACTGCTCGGTCCTAACATGCTCACATAAAAAAAGAAGACATTAGACAGCTAGAAGGGATTCAGAGAAGTTTCACAGCCAAGATCAATGGGTGCAAAGAACTAAATTACTGGGAAAGGTTACGCGAATTAAACCTATATTCACTGGAAAGGAGAAGAGAGAGAGAGAGAGAGAGAGAGAGGAGGAGAGAGAGGAGAGAGAGAGAGAGAGAGAGAGAGAGAGAGAGAGAGAGAGAGAGAGAGAGAGAGCATTATTTAAACTTGGAAAATAATGGAGAAACTAGTCCCTAATCTTACTCTGAACCCTGTAACTCCCCAAACAACGGTGGAAAATAGAAAGGAAGTGTGTGTCGTGTTCCCAAATTAAAGGCTAGACAGGGAACATCCTTAAACCTGAAAGAAAATAGTTTTGTTGTGAGAGGACCAAAACTTTTTAATCAGCTGCCCAAAGACCTAAGGAACAAGAGTGGTGTTGCGGTGGACATCTTCAAAAGAAGATTAGACGCCTGGTTATGTGAGGTGGAGAGTACAAGAAACCAACGCGCTACTTCACCAGGCCAATTAGAGAGGAGGGCGACAAGCTTGACCTTCGTGAAATGAGGAATCATCGCATGGAACATTTGAAAGGTTGAAAGGTATATATATATATATATATATATATATATATATATATATATATATATATATATATATATATATATATATATGCCTTAATCCCCAAATAGCGCCAACGGTTAATATACATTTTTTTACAGATTAGGTCGGATTTTCTTGTACGATCTACTTTTTTGAGATTAGATTGCGTCAGGTTAGGTTAACTCAGTTTAACCTAACCTAAATCAGGGTGTGAAAAGGTCGAGGAAACGTAAAAGGTTTTATTTAACTTCGATTTTTTTTTAAATAAAAATCCTAACGCCGGTGAAATTCGAAAAAAATAATCATTGTATACGGTAAAAAAAATAGAAAAACTCGCTTTTGTAAATCTTTCTTATAGGCCCCCCACCCCTACTTTAATGCAAGCAAAGAAAGTGATTAAAAATTTGAAAACAAAATATATGACCTGTTCAACCAACTGCGTGCACAATGATCACGGACGAAAATTTACAAAAATGTTCGATGAACTTGAGCTATATATATATATAGGAGGGGCGACAAGTAACCTTCGTGAAATGAGGAATCAGCGCGGAACCTTTGAAAGGTATATATATATATATATATCAGGTGAGTCAAAAGTAGCGCCCGATTTCTGTCAGTTGATTGTTTGTTTGCCATTTGTATTACAGTGTACAAGAAGGTAGAAATAAATGAATGACATGTTTATCTAACCATTTATTCGGGGGAAAATTATTACGGAACTGTACCAAGCTGTTTTACTTGCAATTTTCAAAGTGCCCTCCCTCGTGATCGATGCACAATTGCAGCCGAGCAGGCACAGAGTGGCACACACGCCTGCAGAGTTCGATATCAATTTCCTCAAACTTTGCAGTGATTTGAGCCTTCAATTCCTGAATGGTACGAGGCTTTTCACGATAAACAAGGTCTTTCATGAGCCCCCAAAGAAAGAAATCTGGAGGTGTAAGGTCTGGGGAGCGTGCCGGCCACTCGATCGGACCGCGGCGGCCGATCCACTTTCCGGGAAAGTTTTCATCAAGCCACTGACGAACATGACGTCCATAATGAGGTGGAGCTCCATCTTGCTGGAAATAACAGTCCTGATCTTGTACCCTGGGCCAAAAGAAGGTTTGCAGCATATCCAGGTAAATTTCTGCAGTGACAGATCCCTCAAAGAAAAAGGGTCCAATTATCCCTAATGGAGATATGG
This sequence comes from Bathynomus jamesi, assembly GCA_023014485.1. Taxonomy (NCBI): domain Eukaryota; kingdom Metazoa; phylum Arthropoda; class Malacostraca; order Isopoda; family Cirolanidae; genus Bathynomus; species Bathynomus jamesi. Next base: position 425,953 of record JAJOZX010003039.1, read on the forward strand.
CTGCCCAAACTGTCACGCCAGGTAAATTTACCTCCTTCTCAACTGTCACTCTTGGGTTCTCCGCAGCCCAGTAGACACAATTGTGTCTGTTAATTGTGCCGTTAAGCTTAAAACATGCCTCATCTGACCACCAGATGTTGTCTAGCATTGTGTCCTCTTCGTCAAGTTTAGCTAAGAACTCTTCGCAAAATTGAAGACGGCGGTCGTCATCTCCATCATGAAGGGCATGCAGTAAGCGTGGAATGTAAGGTTTCCATTTTTTCTGGTGAAGGATACGGATAACAATTGATTGGCTCACTTCCAACTCTGCAGATAAACGGCGAGTTGACTTTTGCGGACTTTGTTCCAGTCTCCTGATGGCTTCTTCAGCCTTAGCTACATTCGTTGCCGTTTTCGGACGACCGGACTTCTTTGCAGTGGCTACCGACCCTGTTGCTTCAAATTTCTCGACAATCAATCGTATGTTTCTTCCCTGGGGTGGGTTAATATCGAATTCCTGTGCCAAACGGCGTGCCGCCATCGTTGGTTGTTCATTACATTTGTAGTAATGTTTCACGGCCGCAATGCGTTGATTCATTGAAAGGTAATTCATGGTTCAATTTGGTGCAAATTCAGTAACTTTCCAAACTCTCAGCAATAACCCGCAAAACAAAAACAAAAATAAATAAACTAAGCAAATTAATAATCTGCAAGACAATTATTAACAACATGACTTCCCAGAAAGAATCTGACAGCCGAAAAAACAGAAATCGGGCGCTACTTTTGACTCACCCTGTATATATATATACTGTATTCGCTTTCAATTTTGTTTAAACATGAATTTGAAAATAATGGTAGCTTCCCATTTTTTTGGCGTTGATGTTATTTGGAACGAATGCAGGTGCGTGACAAACTTCTCCTTGGGGTTTACTGAAAACGGACTCCTTTACATTCTTAATTACATAGTTTCTCTTGTCGTTTTGCTACAGTCAAAAGGCCGTGATTAATGGGTTTTATCTAAGGGCTTCTTTTGCTCGTCAGAACTGCTGTAGTTTTTGGATGCCGAATTCAACGGCGAAGCGGAATAATGTCGATACGCATAATCTCGATACCAAAATTTGTGAACTTGCCAAGGTCGAAAATCTCTTATCTTATACGTGTCAAATTAGTTTAAGTTAGGTTAGGTTAGGTTAGATTAGTAATTTTCACTGAAAATATGAATTATATGCGTGGGTTAGTCATTTTCCGTTAAAATATTGAACAAACTTTTCATTTGAAATCCGTATGCAGTACTTGCATAAGGTCGAACGTCGAAGTTATTAAATTTGATTTTGTTTATGTAATCCAAATTAGACTATATTAAGAAAACATTCTTCAACGTGGTTATTCAAAAGTTTCTGGTATGACTTTTTTTTTTTATTCAGCTCGAAGAAAGTTCTATGGAGGTCCTGTTGTGAGAGGTTGGGGAAGACTAAGCACTTCGTTGTCTCAACGAGTGTGACTCCTCATCCTTAAAGAGTCTATTACCTACTGACATAGATTTAATGCTTCATTCAAAGGACATAGAAATATGATACGTCGTAACAGAACTAGTGATAGAGATGATAATTTAGGAGCGTATACGATAAAACGCAATAATCGCAATGAGGTATACGTGGGTGCATCTCGCGATGTGAAGCGCCGTCTTTATCAAAATGAGTGTAGTAGTATTTGAAGAAGTGACGTGAATAATTACATTTTTAAACGCATCTCTGAGTTTGATCACAGGGTCAGTGTGAGAAGGGTAGAATTGTTTTTGTTTTTTATTTCTTTAGATGTTGATAACCGACGTCTGATCAAACCCTTTTTACTCTATAAAGTGTCTGATTTTAATTGTAATAAAGGATTTTATGAATTTTATCGCAGTTCCAATAAACTCTTTGGTCTGACTCCTATTTACTCGATGACTTTGGTAAAGTTTAGGTCAAACAGATGGTTGGTTGGTGGTTTTTGTTTGGTTTGACGTTATTCCCTTTAGTTGACTGCGACTTTTTGCTTCCTGTTTTTAATTTTAATTTCGACATCGCTCCGGAGAGAGAGAGACTAAGTCAAAGAAAAGCTTTGCCATTTTAACTCTGTGGGTCATCAATATATAATTATATATCCTCACATGTCCGTTCGCAGAGGCGTGCGGTTAGTTGGAAAACTGCGGATACTTGACGTTCACTAAGAGAAAAAATATAGAGTATAAAGTACAATATAGAGTAGTACATAAATAAAAGCGGCAAAATAATTACAGAAAATAGAAAACAAATATACAATCATACAAAAAATACCAGTACGTACATGACGGATTTCATACGGCCAATTTTGTGCGGACAGTTGACTTGTGACATCATAGTTGCGCGGATAGTCGAGTCAGCTATATATATATATATATATATATATATTAGGGTGGTCCAAAACGTTAAAGCATCGACTAAGTTCTCTCCACAAGGTTGGTTTTATGCCTCTTGGTGTGGACAGTATTTGTGCAAAGTTTCACGTTATTCGGTTAATATTTAGGGGTCGCCCCACTTGCCCCCTTTTTGAAAATTTGGGAAAATATATAGACAACTGAATAACTACATTTTTTTTTGGTTCTCAAAGAATATGAAAGAAAACAGTAAGACAATAGGACATGATAATGGGTGTATCTTCATTATTTCTTCTGCATCAGAGTCGCCTTGGATGGTATTGGTATCTGTTTTCGGTGGGCGGCTACGAGTTGTAGGAGGTACTGCTTCTGGTCCTCGTTTCGTGTCAAAGTGTCATTGTAGCGTTGTGCGAGAGCAATACCTCGCTCGGCAGCATCATTGACGACTTTCATCTTTAAGGCGCGATCTCTAAGTTCCCTGTAGTTCTTGTCATTTGGCCATTCCCGTGGATCTTTTTGAAGTAACTGGCGCGCTTCCTCCTTACCTCCAACTTTCAAGGCATCAAAGAGGGTCAATGTCCTTTTCGTGACGAAGGATGCCACATCATTTTCAACACCAGCTTCCGCCATGTCGATTCGTCGGGGGCAGCCATTCTTTTGGGGATGTTGGAGGTGTTGAACCATTCTCCTTTTGGTATCAGGATCGATCCTATTATCGAAGAAGGCCAGTCCAATCAGATGCTCCGACAAGTACCACAGGTGGCGTCTTAGAGCTGTCTTCGCCGCTTGTGCAGCTCCTCCGTGTGGATATTTTTCCAGAAGATGCAGCATTTTGAGATCATTGAGAGGAGCTTGTGTCCCCATTGGCGCTTCATGCCAGTACTTGACGTAAATCAGACTGACAAATAAAGCCAGCTGAGTCACGTTTCGTTCTTCGCGTGCTGTGAGCTTGAATTGATAGTGAAAGAGGTAGATTTTGAGCGCATAAATCGCCTTCGCCATCCATCTCGCGTGGTGCATGGGACCCGGAGCTCGGATAAAGAGTTGACAACCAGTCTTTCCCCCCAGGAAGAGCAAAGATAGTTCAAGGAACTCCTTGTAGTCGTCACGAGGTTGGCTTGCCTGAAGAGCGTTAGGTAAGTAAGTGAGCATCTCTTTTCTCATCTCTTGGAGTTGAGGGTTCTCGAACAAGCTGTCCGATGCTGAGACAAATGCTTCGTGGGAGAGAGATGGCCATTCCTTTTGAAATTGCTTAAAAAGGCCTGTTTCAGGACTTCCTGTTGAGCCAAAGACATCAGCAAGTACGACTTCAAGTATATGATGTCGACAACCGATCCAAACTAGCTCGTGACCCAATGCTTCTTCAATCCTGACACAGGCTCCGCGATGTAAACCCGTGTTTGACGCAGTGGTATCGAAGACGAGACCTCTCACATGCTGTTCCACGTTCCATAATTTCATAGTTTGAAGGCATGCCTGGGCCTGTGCTTCTCCAGTTCCTTGTTTCATCTTTGGGACACCAAGCAGCTTCTCCTGTCCATTGAATGTTATAAGGATTGCTATCCGATGCACATTCGTCTTCTTCCCTTCAATGCCGGGGAGAAGCTTTCCGTCCCAATGGAGAAGGACAGGGTCTTCTAGAGAGAATGATTCTAGGTCTTCTCGAGCTGCCTGTTCTCGCCCACTTTCTCTGTAGAGCTCCGAGAGCACGTCATCCCAGACAGATCATGCCCCGCGGCCTGTAATACAGCTCCAGTTACGAAAACAGCATTCCGGTCAGAAAGATTGGTGCGATCCATTGCTCCAATGACTTCTGGAGATTGGAAAATGTTCGTAACCTTGTTCTTGGGACGCTTTGGTGCCGGAGCTTCAGACGAAGAAGGAATCGGAACCGATGGTCTATAGTCGTCGTCGTCTTGCGAAAAAAGGGAAGAAGAGAAGAGGAAAGATCAATTGATGACACTCCTGCTTCTTCGAAATCTTTCTGTGTTGCTTCATGCCTTGCCTTCCTCTTGGCTTCCTTCTCCATTCTGGATCGCTTTCTGTCCTCTTGTGTAGTCGTTTCCTTATCAATGCCAGCCATGCTGCAAGAATTGACGTCCTTGCGCTGCATGGACAGGAAATTTCGGTCCTCAACGTTGACGATTGTGCTCATGGCATCACTGGTTGCGATGTCAAACAGTTTCCTGGATGTCCGCTTTGAAGATGTCTTCATTCATTCTATCGCTGGCACGTTGCCTGGTCCTGTGCTTCTTGAGTGTTTTGTAGCGGTCTAAAAGCTTTGAAAGCTTACGGACACAGGAGTCGATCCGTTGAGTTGGGATCCGCGCTCGGGTCCAGACTTCAATCACCCTCTGGCATGCCTGGTTCAGACTGTCGGAGGTGGTTTGCTTTTGATTGATGTGGTGGTATTGCCCCAAGAGGAGGGCGTCAAGGCATGTAGGGAGCCTTGACGTGGATAAAGTTCCAGTTGCCATCCCTAGAAGCCAAACTTTTGGAATTGATCGAGTTTGAGCCATCGGACCTACGGAAGAAAAAGTACATTATATAATATATATATTCAGAGTGGGGCGACCTCTAAATATTCACCAATCACGCTGCAATTTTGCACAGACCATGTGGACACTAAATGGACAAAAACCACACTTGTGGAGACTATCTAAGACAATTTTGAAATTCCCCCCTATGGATTTGGACCACCCTAATATATATATATATATATATATATATATATATATATAGAATAGAAACGACATAATATTAAGGAACGTTTCTGCACACGCGGAAGAGAAATAACGAATAAATGAAAAATGAGGCGAACCGCCCGGGAATCGAACCCAAGGCCTTCCAATTGCCGGTTGGATGCGCTACCATTACACCACGGACCTCAATCATTCACAAATCGAAATTCTCCTACATAGGGCAGAAACCAATGCCCTGAGAGGGCACCCTCGCAAATCGTGAATATGTGCATTTAACTGCAATGACCACGCAGTATATAAATGAATAGAAACGACATAATATTAAGGAACGTTTCTGCACACGCGGAAGAGAAATAACGAATAATGAAAAATGAGGCGAACCGCCCGGGAATCGAACCCAAGGCCTTCCAATTGCCGGTTGGATGCGCTACCATTACACCACGGACCTCAATCATTCACGATTTGCGAGGGTGCCCTCTCACTCTCAGGGCATTGGTTTCTGCCCTATGTAGGAGAATTTCGATTTGTGAATGATTGATGTCCGTGGTGTAATGGTAGCGCATCCAACCGGCAATTGGAAGGCCTTGGGTTCGATTCCCGGGCGGTTCGCCTCATTTTTCATTTATTCGTTATTTCTCTTCCGCGTGTGCAGAAACGTTCCTTAATATTATGTCGTTTCTATTCATTTATATACTGCGTGGTCATTGCAGTTATATATATATATATATATATCTTACAAAGGAAAGGATAAAACGATTAAGAACGTTTTCGTCGCCTACAAGACTTTCTCAAGGCCTTGTAAGAGACAAAACCGCTCGGAATAGTTTTTCACCTTCCTTGCGGTTTGTATCGTACACACACACACACACACACACACACGTCTGTGTGTGTTTTGTTCATGCTTGGTACCATTTACGACTGAATTATCATTGTCGATGTTTTTGAAGGTGGTTTGGGCAGGTCATTGCCCCCAAATAAGTCAATACTGGGTATGTTTACGCAACATTAAGAAGAATGCTCACATTTTGCGGTCACGGAAGTTTCGGGTATGAAATGTGATTCCTGTTGGAAACATTTGTATTGTTATGCATGCAGCATGGGTACTGTTATGGAAAAAGCAATTAGGGCTTGCATGGCCTAGGTATACAGTGTGTGTGTGTGTGTGTGTGTCGCTGAAAGTTACGTTCGCTCCGATGTGGTGCTATCTTTTGTATCACTTTCCACGTACACGGAAAATAGCTACTGCTATGTTGTAGAGGTTTTTTGTTTTTGTCTTCTTTTTTTTGAGGGGGGGGTTCAATTTAGGTTAATCTAACCTAACATAAAATAAAACAAAAACTGGGTCTAAATTCTTAAATAGCATGAAGTAGTAGTAATTTGATTTGGTTTTTTAATTAAAATCTTAACACGAGTGAAATTAAAAAAAGAATAATCATTATATACGATAAAAGAGCGCATTCTCTAAAATTTTTACTGGAACCCCACCCTAACTTAGTGTAAGTGATTAAAAATTGGGAAAAATAAGGCCACATGTAGGAGCTAATTTAACTTCAATGACCACCTAGGAAAATGTAGGAGGTATTTGGCGATTTAGGAATATATATACACACCCACACACACACACACACACACACACACATATATATATATATATATATATATATATATATATATATATACACAGGGTGTTCCATAAGCCGGCATCATAGGAGAAATTCATATTTTTCTATTTCTACAAACCATAATTCATATTTTTCTCTTTCTATAGGCCATAATGTCTGTGAGCAAGGAAGAACGAATCCAGATAATTGTACTCATAGATTTTTATCTCTGGGGCCACTTGAAAGCGCTGGTATACGCAGAGAAAATTAGGAGTGTTGAACATTTGCAGCAGCGCATTATTGGGGTATGTAACACCATTACTCCTGACATCATTCACCGTGTGCTTGCTGACTGGGTATCACGTCTGAATTTGTGTATTGAAAACAATGGTGGACATATTGAGCACGTTCTGTAAATAAAAGCTTTTGTTTTGCCTTTTTTTAATTTTTCCTATGATGCCGGACTTATGGGACACCCTGTATATATATATATATATATATATATATATATATATATATATATATATATATATATATATAATACATACACACGATTCTTGGTTTTGTACATTTTACTTGGTGACTGTGTGGTCAGTCAGAAGTAGTGTTCTGTAACTCAGACAATTGTATTTAAGTTGTATTTTATTAAAGTCAATAGTTATATCATTAATATTGTAAATGAATTGTCACCCATTCATTTCTCATGGAATTGTCTCAATTATTTGAATCCTTTATGCAAATATATTCGACAAATAAGTATTTCATTATAATAATAATAATTATTATTTTATTATTTATATATATATATATATATGTGTGTGTGTGTGTGTGTAATTTTCTTCACTTGTATTTTGATTTTTATGTCCCGACCAAATAAATTTGGAGAAGCCATATTGGATCGCAATTGTCGTGTTTGTTTGATTTTCGTGTACGGGTTATAACTTGAATCGCTCAGCATAAATAGTGAAACGTCAAACACGTATGGATCATTATACAACGATGTGTCATGAACAAGAATCAAGTCCCTGCATCAAAGGCTAAGTCACGAATAGAGGTCAGAGGTTAAATGTCTTTTTCGTGTTCGCATCATTATTTTTTGAACCGCAAGACTATGTGCTGTGAGCACGAATTGGGGTCCTTGTATCAAAGTTCAAGGTCACGTATAGACATCCGAGCCTTAATGTTTGAACCGATCGACTTAAACTGATGAAACTTCAAACACATCACAAGACGTTTTATCACGAGCAAGAATGAGTAATTAATATTTGTTAAAATCCACTGCAAATCATCATTTAACCTTTCCTGATGCAATTTATCCTTGACCATATATATATATATATATATATATATATATATATATCAGTGGCGTGCGGTGGGTTTGTCACAGGGTAAGCGGTAGCTGCAAAAAAAAATATATATATTTTTATAGAAGCATCATAACTTTCTACTAGTTTTCGATTACTGAAGTAATATACTGACTTTTTGTAGTTCGACTTTTAACTGGGTAGGCGGCGCATGCCCCGCTTACCTTGACTGCACGCCACTGATATATATATATATTATATATATATATATATATATATATATAATGTTTCAGACCAACAAAGACCCTAGGATCCACTCATGGCTGGTCTACCTAACTGTGTTCGTAATTGTGTATTGTGCATGTCCTCCGTGGTGGCGGAGGGGACTTACAATTTTACGTGGGTTCCGAACCACAAGAACATAAGAACATAAGAAATTGTTATAGTGGGCACACTAGGGACCACTTGGGCCCATCGAGGCGGCTCCACGATGTAAAAACTGCCTGTACATTGGCAACGACTAATTTTTAAAAAACTAAATAATTATCAATTTAAAACTAATTAATTATCAATTTAAAACTAAAGATAGAATCTCTGGATCCAGAGGATCAAGTCATAATAGACTACTATCCACAAATATGTTACACTCTATATCTATTTATAACCGACATGCAAATATATCAGATCCAAAGAATCCAGTCAATTTCATTACGGTCTCCATCAATACCAGTACCTTGCCAACCAAAAATAAGTCACGGTCCATATCACTTGCGGACCAAGTCACAATTTACAACCATATACATTACAATATAATTATATACTTAGGAGGAAATGTAGGTGGCTGTAAAGACTGTGCAGTAATGTAGAAATGTGTGTGCACCCATTTTTGGGTCTCTCCATTTCAAGGTGTTTGTGGGGCAAGTGAAGATGATGAGTTTTTCAATACCCACAGTACTATGGGGGTCACCGCTCGGCAGAGGAATCTCTTTAATGGGGTGTGTAAGACAGAGAGTATCCCCTAACCCAGATGCTGCTGCCTCCCCCTATATCCCACAACACTTTGTGTTGAGCTGTGGATCTATCACCACAAAGCCTAATTTTACTACCTTAAACTTATACCCATATCTATCAACATATGCGTCTAATCAATTTTTAAACATGTTTTGATAGACTTGCTACTATTACTTCTACGCGGCAAACTATTCTAGCTATTTACTATTCTATGCGTAAAAAAAGTTTTTTTGCAACTGTTGTCTCGAACCTTTCTACTTGTTCAACTTACACCCGTTATTTCTAGTCCTATTATATTGAGATATTTCGAAAAAGCTATCTCTATCTACGTTATCGAACCCATTCATAATTTTGAAAACCTGGATTAGATCACCCCTTAGCCTCCTAGTCTCGAGTGTCGTAAATTTTAACTCTTTAAGCCTATCCTCGTACAACTTTGACCTAAGCGACGGAATCATCTTAGTTGCTCGTCTTTGAACTCTTTCGATTTTGTCTATATCTTTGCGCATATGCGGATTCCAAAATTGGACCACGTACTCCAAATGGGGTCTAACTAATGATTTATAAAGAGGAACTATAATATCGCGCGATTTGTACTCAAAATTCCGAGCTATAAAACCTAACACTTTGTTCGCCTTATTGACAGCTGCTGTACTTTGTTTCGCTACTTTTAAATCACCAGTGACTTAACTCCTAAATCTTTTTGCTGCTCTACGCTTGTCAACTCTTTCCCTGACATACTATACGCAAAATTACCGTTACGCGAACCTATATGCAAAATTTTGCACTTATCGACGTTAAATCTCATTTGCCATGTGACTGACCAATCAACGATTTTATTCAGATCTTCCTGGATTTTACCTCTATCTTCGTCATTAATCGCCCTACCACCCAGCTTCGTGTCATCCGCAAATTTTGAAACTGTACTGACTAGGCCGACATCTAAATCGTTAATATATATAAGAAAAAGCAAGGGGCCCAATACAGAACCCTGAGGAACGCCACTCGCTACATTAGCCCAACACGACTCCGCTCCATCAACGACCACCCTCTGTTTCCTACCTCGCAACCACTCTTCTATCCAATTTATTACTACACCCCTGATTCCATGAGCCTTAGTTTTTTCACTGAGTCTTTTGTGTGGTACGGTGTCAAACGCTTTTTGAAAATCTAAATACACTACATCAACCGCCCGATGACAATCGTAAACGTCAACCACGCTTTGAAAAAATTCTAAAAGATTAGTTAAGCAAGATTTGTTTCGCCTAAAACCGTGCTGCGTATTTCTAACTAGTTTATGCAATTCTAAGTGTTCGACTATACGATCCCTAACTATTGATTCCAGTATCTTACCTACAACAGACGTTAAACTGATTGGCCTATAATTTCCCGCCGCACCTTTATCGCCTTTCTTAAAGATAGGTGTTACGTTTGCTAACTTGAAATTATCTGGTACGCACCCCTCAGAAATAGACGCATTAAAAATCTTTGTTAACGGCACAACAATGCTATCTTTTAATTCTTTTAGTTGTATGGGATAAATGGAATCCGGCCCCGGTGATTTACGCGTTTTCATTTTATCAATATAGCACATTACCTCCCCTTCATTAACCACGATATTATCCAAAGTATTGCCATTATCAAAAGGTATTATGTCTATGACCGTAGGGATATTCGTTACATCTTCTATAGTAAAAACTGACGTAAAAAGTTCGTTTAGCAAGGTAGCCATTTCCTTGTTTTCAGAAACTAGATCTCCGTTAACATTTTTCAACGGCCCCAAGACACTTTTTACTGGATTTCTATTGTTGACGTATTGAAAGAATCGCTTGGGGTTTTCTTTACCCTCACGAGCTATGGAGATTTCAAATTCGCGCTTGGACTTTTTTATTACACTTTTCGCCGCTTCACGCCTTAGAGATATGTAGTTGCTTCGTAACCACAAATTGTCTTCATCGCACTTATGTAGCCTATAAGCCCTATCTCTACTCTTTATAATGCCTCCTACTCTAGAAGTAAACCACAAGGGCTTGTTGTTTACTTTCGCACGCTTAATTTTGTACGGTACACATTCCTCATTTATAGTCCTAAATACTGTTTCGAACGATTCCCACATTAGTTTTGCGTTGGAGTTCCCCATTACGTTTTCTCAATTGACGTGTGACAATTTATTTCGAAATTTACAAAAGTCTGCGTGCTGGAAGTTAGGAATTTTAGTCGAGTTAGTTGGTTTCGAGTAACTTACTGAAAGGACAAACTCAACCATATTGTAATCGCCTTTCATCCGTAGTTATTACTAAATCTGAAATACTGTCCAACCTCGAAGGTTCCCCAACCTTTTGAATAAGAAAGCTATCCTCGAGAAAATTAACTAAGCGATTACCTTCCGCGTCTCCTGCATTGTATCGTAATTAGGGTTGCCAGATTTTGATGACCGGATTAATGGACACTCCAAACGTTTTCAAGCTGCCACTCCCAGATTCTCAAATTTATATATATATATATATATATACAGTGGTGGGCACGCGCAACGATTTTGTAGCGCCGCAACCGCCAACCGCAACTCTGCTGAAATAGTTGCGCCGCACGCGCAAGCGCAACCCTTTTCAAAAGTTGCGCCGCAGCGCAAGCGCAACCAAAAATGTTGCGCCGCAACTTTTTGCGGCGCAACTGCCCACCTTTGCATTTAACGTATATCGCAGTGGTGGGCACGCGCAACGATTTTTGTAGCGCCGCAGCCGCAACCGCAACTCTGCTGAAATAGTTGCGCCGCACTCGCAAGCGCAACCCTTTTCAAAAAGTTGCGCCGCAAGCGCAAGCGCAACCAAAAATGTTGCGCCGCAAGTTGCGCCGCAACTTTTTGCGGCGCAACTGCCCACCTTTGTATATATATATATATAGAGAGAGAGAGAGAGAATGATGCTCCCAAAAACAATTTTAAATGTTATAGGACAATAAAGGACAAGGACAAGCAGATCGAAATAAAGGACTGTCCTTTGAAATAAAGGACGTCTGGCAACCCTAATTATTCGTAATTCACGTTGGCGCAATTAAAGTCACCCGTAACTAAAGCCTGCTCACTATCGAGTATTCTCTTTAGTTCACGATATAACGCTTCGTCCGTATCAGCTGTTTGATTAGGGGGCCTATATATAACCGCACAAGAAGTTTGAAATCGTTCAATTTAAGTTCTGCTATAGTCGAATCTATCGGTTCTGGAGTTGTGTGCTTTACTTCTATAACGTTTGCAATATTCTTTGATATACAACATAACACCGCCTCCTCGCCTACCTATTCTGTTTTTAACAAAAAGTCTATAACCTTTAATTTGATACTCCCCTACAAAGTCACGTGTTTCAGTGCTAAGCCATGATTCATTTATCGCAATTAAATCATAGTCTTTACAAGCAATTAAAGAAAAATTCGTTTATTTTATTTCGTAGGCTACGAGCATTTAAGGATAGAACCTTCAAATTGTTTGTAATTGGTCACTAATTGCGACACCTTCGCGAGCGCAGGGGAAATTTGTGGAATTTACACTGGGACCGTTCGAGTTACGGCAGCCTGAAAAGAAGAGACAGTATTATGAAATAGTCTTCCTAAGCGCGCAGCTCCAACGTCATTAAGATGAAGTCTATCTCCGAGGAACAAGTCCCTCCTGCCGTAGAAACTCTTCCAAAAATTCGCAAAATGCACTCCTTCCTGTTGGCAGATGTAGCGATCGCCTTTATTAATTTACTTTCTCTCTTTATTTACGCTTCTTTCTACTTTACTATATCTCTATTTATTCTCTATCGGCTCTTTCTTTCATTTATCACTTTGTTTCTCTACACTCTTTTTGCCGCATTGTATAAATATCATGGTAGCGCGCCTAGACCTGACTCTGAAAGACCGTTATAAAACAAAGGGGGAAGGGGGTATATTAACACTCTTTTTTAACACTTATGAACGTTTTATTGATTCGAAAATGGTTTAGTTAAGTTAGGGGTATGCGAGTATGAAATTCTATTATAATAATTTAGGTCGGAGAGGGACACTTAATTAACTTTACGTTACATTTCGTCAACCTATCGCGTAACGCGTTGCCTCAAGACTGATTCCCTCATGGGTAGTCTGCTCTCTCGGCCTCCCTTCAGGACTGCCAACTGTACCCATTTTAAACAATTTCACAATTTTTCGTAATTAATTTATATTAAACATTTTCTTATTTAATTAAACAGAAATTAATATTCTTAACTAAGCATTACTACACAGAGACTTTAGGTTATTGTTAATATAGGTCGCCTTGCTGTAGAAATCGTTACGTTGGATAATTCGAGGAAGTATACCTGTTAAAACAATCTTATTAGTTTTCTCCTTTAGTCGCTTTCGTAAGTCCCTGTACCTAGCCAGCAGTTCTTCCGATCTAGAATTTAAAACGTTATTAGTACCGACATGAATAACATAAGTTGTGTCCTCAGCGGTACCGTCTGTAAAATGGTCAACACTATTAGTTATATCCTCCACCCTTGCACCAGGGTAGCAGTAACGGCGCCTGCGACGGGTTTCTCCCACAGAATTCCTCGAGCTACCCTCGAACAATGGAATCGTCAACGAGTCGTATTTCCGGTTCATCAGCATCTCGAAACCTAAAACAGAAAACTTATTGCTTGTTATTACTGGTAGACATGTCTTAGGTTTTCTCAATGGTGCTCCATTACGCACTCGAACGAAGGGTTGGGAACTAGGGGAAGAGAGAGGGCTATTAGTACTATTTATATTATTAGTAGACACTGAGGCAGAGGGTCGTAACTGGAGTCCAAGGGATTCCAATTTTGCCGTCAGAGCATCACGCTTTCTTCAAGCCTCACCCTGGCCTCCCTCTCACGTTCTAACTCGTTCCTCAGGACTTCCATGCTAAATGAATATATAATTAAGCTACTGACGAAAGATTTGTTAAAGAAAAAATATTAAATGAAACTTATCTGTTCGCAATTCGACCGACTTAATTCCTTTTTTCCCACGGTGGGTAACCACACTCTATCTGACCTCCCGGAGGAAGGGAAATGAACCTTAAGAAACCTCGTTTCTGATAGATTTCAAAACAAAAAAGGCAAACCAAGGGAATTTCAACCTTATGAAACCTCGTGTAGTAATAGATTCGGGAATAAACAAGGCACTAGCCTTGGTTTAGTCAAGTAATATAGTAATGAATAAAGTCAATAAATGAAATATATTCGTTAATGAATGATTAGTAACACGAAGTAATTTAGTTAAGAATGCACCAAACACTATTTTTTTTAGACACTTGAACGAAAACCACTTATTCAATTGGTAACACTGGACACTCGATATATATATATATATATATATATTATATATATATATATATATATATATATAAAATATATAATTGTGTATATATATATATATATATATATAATATATATATATTAAAATAATTTTATATATATACGGTGTGTATATATATACAGGGTGTCCCGTAAGTCTGGAACCATAGGGCAAAATGATAAAACGGCAATAAAAACGCCGAAGAGACTTGGGGACTGTTTGTGAAATGAGCGAGGATGATAGCGGCTGTCCCATCGTCGGTGGATATCCTCCGAGGTTCACTGCTTGGTTTTCTCCTATGGATCCCGTTTCCCTGAACTTTGCTACAAGTTTACCGACACAGCTGTGTGTGTATCGGCGCGCGGTCCGGATGCAATCTGCTAAATTCCTCAGCGACCTCCCTCTGACTCAGATTTCCTACGAGCAGAATTACCTGGATGTGTTCTTCCTTACTCAAAGACATCATGGGCACTACGTATGGTTCCAGACTTACGGGACACCCTCTCTCTCTCTCTCTCTCTCATCCCTCTCTCTCTCTCTCTCTCTATATATATATATATATATATTATATATATTAGGGTGTCACTTATTTTTCAACTTTTAAGTTTCTGTGCTCTGACCCCATCAAAGTATGCCATATGATATAAAAACACTGTGTACAAACGTTTTATGAGATATTTTAATATTTAGAGGTCGCTCAACGGCTTCGAAATATTGGATACGAGATTCTCAGAAAGTGGAATATAAACAATTTATTATGTTCCTACATTAGCAGGAAGTGCGCAAGACATTATCATAATATTAAGATAAAGTACATTAACATCAGACAGTAGCGTAATTATTATGATTAATCATTATTTCCACTCAAGGTATGCTTTTGTCCCCATGTCCAATGCTCGCGATGGTCTTCAACACCTGGAGAAGAAACTGGAGTTTGTTCTCATCTTTGGTTAGGTATCCAGAAAAATCCTGGATGGAGAACAACTCCACGTTCAGCGAAGTCATTTGTTACAGTTAGAGTTTTTACAGTATCTTTCGCGGTCTGGTAATGGGTATCCTCTTCCCATTGCTCAGAAGTTTTCTCCAAGAATTCATCTGGGAGGTTGAGCTTCGTGAACAATGATTTGTGATTTTTTTACAAAAGTTTTCCAAGCTTTTTTCTTCACAGTATCCAGGTCAACAACCACACGCTTTCGAGGGTTCTCTTGTCCATCAACACTAGTCATAGATATGACCATGCGATTTTTTATATCAGGGACTAAAAGACTAAAATAACACACACTAATGCAAACACATCCTACATTAAGGCGACTGAAATGACACTGGTGTGAGGCATAGAATTTTTTTTTATTAAAAAAAAATTCGGATCACGTTAAAATAGCGAACCCATTTACCTCATGTTAAGAATGGCGAACCCAAAATTAAACATGTTAAGAATGGCGAACCCAAAATTAAACATGTTAAATAGCGAACCCAAAATTCACAAGTTAAGAATAGCGATGGTGATTGCATGATTTGGATCACCTGAAGATCAGGGCCCCCAGCCTCCGTTAGTTAGCCTTATAAGGCTAACTAACGAAAATATCACGACTTAACCTAACCAATCGTCAAGGGCGTACAGTTGACCTAACGATTGGTTAGGTTAAGTCGTGATATTTTCGTTAGTTAGCCTATGAGGCTAATTAAAGAAGGCTGGGGGCCCCTGCTCTTTAGGTGATCCCATGATTTACCCTCGGTACTAACAGTCAGGTAATATGACAAAAGAGCCAATAGCTTTCACAGGTTTTACAAAATTCTCCATGTTTAAGAATAGCAAACCCAAAAGTTTCCATGTCAAGAATAGGAACCCAAAATTATCCATGTCAAGAATAGCGAACCCAACACCCTATGGGTTCGCTATTCTTAACGTGATCCAAAAATTCTATGCCAGATTTTCATGAATACTGTCTCCTAAATGCTTTCAAAATTCTCCTAAATTCTCAGTAATAGTATAGCCAGCAGCATGCATAAAAAGTTATGTTGTATTGCAAGAGAACATTAGACTACTATAATAGGCTAACTGTTCATATTTTCACCTCTCAATAGGTTAAATATACAACTCTAATGACTTTTATAAATAGTTTTTCTTACCTTTAAATTTGGCAGTTTTCTCAAAATTTACGATAATTTTGATTTTTTTGCCACCTCAGAAATCAAAACTTATCTATGACAAAAAGTAGGCCTAAGTACGTTGACCCATATATTGGCAATATGAAGACAGCGCGGCAGTGCTGTTATTCACTAACCAGCATTTTTACCCACAAATGTGCGGTATTGCCGTTTTGATACTTTAAATAGTCAAATTATAAAAATAAAAAATTTATAGGCAAAACATTATGACTTTTTTGAATTCCAGCATTCTCCTACATTCTCCTAAAATTTTTTTCATTCTCCCAAAAATTCTCCTACTTAATTTTAGGAGAATTTTTCTCCGCAGCCCATTCTATTTTCCTATTTTTGGAGACTTCTCCTACATCTGGCAAACCCTGCATGGAAAGGCAGCGCATTTCAATTTCGGACAAGTAACGACGTCCATCAAAATTTAATGGCCAAGAGCGACCTCTAAATATTAATATTTTCTCATGAAGCTTCATAATCAGCGTTTTACATGCAATGTCACATTTCTAGAGGGTCAGACCGAAACTTCTTGATGGTTCAATTCTTACATTATATACAGGGTGGTGCAAAAGTCTGGACCCATAGGCAATTTACTATATAAAAAATATCTTTCGATTTTTATAATCAGTGGTTTACGTTAACAAACCAAGAACAATACAAGCGCTAAAGGATAACATCACAACAGAAATTGAAGCCATAAGAACGAATATTACTATGCTTACAAATGTGCAAAGGTCTTGTGTCAACCGAGTAGAAAAGTGTTTGGAAGAAGATGGACATCAATTCGAACACTTATTGTAAATTCTGAACTAGAACGTTAAATTTAACATAATTTAGTCACTGGTGTATGGTTAATTAAATTTCATTTCATAATAAACTTCCTGCAGGCCACACTTTTTTTTCCATATAAACCGCCTATGGGTCCAGACTTTTGCACCACCCTGTATATATATATATAATATATATAATATATATATATATATATAATACCCTCACTTTACTCGTTCTCGCATTACATGATTTCGTTTTAACACGGTTGAAAATGTGAGGCACCAAGTTCTGTATAACACGGTTACAAAGATTCGATGTAACTTTGTTCGCGCCGAACAAAAACACGCGACCGCGAGGAAAGCGCATCTCGCAGCTCGTACGTTTTGCTCGTACTGTTCTGTTTGGGAAAGGAATGGACAAACTCCTGATTTCTTACACGGAGCTCTATCGTGAGAAGCAAGTTGCGGCAAACAAACCAAATTCACAAACTTCTTCAAGCCTACCTCTTTCACCACTACCACGACCTCAATCCGTGCAGTCCCCTCCACTGCTAGGTTTTTCACCACCACACTACCACCACCACCACTACCACTGCTGCTGCTACTTCCTCCCCCTCGTCTTCCAACAGAGAAAAGTTGGCTGATAAGGTCAGTGGCGTACTAACGGGGGTGCGAGTGGGGCGGTCCGCCCCGGGTGACAGCCAGGAGGGGGGTGCCATCGGGAGAGTTGAAATACCAGTACAAGTTTTCAAACCAAATGAAAAATTCGCCAAAGTAAGAAAAAAAATTTAAAAATGTTCAAACTATTACAACAGATTAATGTTAATTTTCACTATAAAACAAATTTTTATCTTTATTGGCAATACAAAATTTAAAAAACGAAAAATTAAATATTTGATAAAATTACATCAAAGGCGAACGTTTGTTGACGTTTTAGTCATCAGTTTGTTGAGCATAGCCAGCTGGCTGCAACTGACATTCCAAGTCTTGTTCACTCGACACTGTGACTCCACATACATGAGGTATGTTTCATTAAATAATTATGATAAAGCATAAAGTGCTGGTGTTTATAACAATATCATGGTACTTATACCACTGTCCAGTAATTTTTGACAATGTGGTATCATGGTGATGTTTAAGTGTTTATAAATGATAATTAATAATGATATAATTAATTGTGTTTGCTTGTCTGGGTTGATAATCTGATAACTCAGTGGGTATCTGGTTGGAAAAAGTTTGAGAACCACTTGTTTGAAGCTTTTCTGTTGTAATAAATTTTTTTTTACTTCTTTATTTACTGGATATACTGTTAATTTTCATTTTGTCACTTGTCTAGTATTTGTGAGTAATGCTTATAGTTTTCTGCTTTTTTAGGAGTCGTGTTTGCACTTAACCCCCCCCCCCCAAATAATTATAATAATTATAATAATTATAATAATAATAATAATAATAATCACCACCAGTGAAGGCAAATTTTGAAAAGCTGACCTCAACCCTTGAAGTACTGTGCGATCCCAAAGAAAATGTGGACACAAGAGGATCAGCTCAGATTTTGCTGTCTGCTGTATGTGATTTCTCTTTTTTGAGTTATCTTTCTTTCTGGTGTGAAGTACTGGAAGAAGTTCATCTCACACAAAAGTATTTGTAAACAGTTGGAATCAGCCTGAAAAGTGCATTGTGAAGCTCCAAGCTCTAAAACTGTTTCTTGAAGATCAGCGCAATGAAATTGTGGAGAGGGCCATTCATTATGCAACTACAAATGTGAGGAAATGGACATTTCTATGGAGAGAAGAGGGTGAGTAAAGCTCCGAAAAAGGATGCCAGGAGAGATGGCAAAGGATGCTGGTCTCACATTGCCAGAGGAAGTAAAAAGGGCTATGTTTGAATGTCTTGATCGCTTTCATCAAGAATTGGAGATTCGTTCTAAGGCAATGGATCAAATTCTGTCAATCTTCGCTGTTATTCAGCCAAACACTTCGGTTGTTGCAACAGAAGAAGAACTTCGGAAGTATATTCCAAATTTGATTCAGATTTTCGATGAATTCTCTGATGAAGATATCAGTGTGGAAATTGGACGACTTCGGAGGCATTTGGAAGCTGCCAAAATCAGCGTTGAAGAGGCAAAGAAATGGACAGCATTGCAGTTTCTGGAGTTTATTGTGAAATGGGATTTTTGTGAATCTTTGCCAAGCCCGTCAATGTGTTTGAGATTCTTTTTGACTGTCTGTGTGTCTATTGCTTCATGTGAAAGAAGTTTTTCCAAATTGAAATTGATAAAAAATTTCTTTTGCTCGACCATAAGTCAGACAAGATTGACAAATCTGGCTTTTCTTTCAATTGAACATGAATATGCAAAGAAGGTGAATTTTGATGAGGTCATTGATCAATTTGCAGAAATTAAGGCTCGAAAGGAGAGACTGTGAATCCTCTCTATTTACCTTTGAAGAATAGGCTGAGCGTTGAGACTGGATTTCCTGTGTTTTTTGTATAAAATAAAATGCAGTATTACCTGTTCACTGAATTTTTAATGTCCTGCATTTTTCTTATTTCCAATTTGCTTATGACAGTACTGTACTGTTTAAAAATCTACTTGCAAACATAATATATTTTTCTGTGTGTTCAAATTTTAAAATTAATTATTTATGGGGGGGTGCCAAAGGAAGGATCTGCCCTGGGTGCCAAATACTTTAGGTACGCCCCTGGATGAGATGGTGGAGGAAACTGCAATACCATCCCCAAAATAGTGCATGGTTGGGTGTACACTAGGGTGGGTTGAAAAAATGTAATTTAATGAAACATGCTGAAAAAGATGCCCGAGTTAGTCACTGATTAAGGAATAAGTCCTGCAGAGGCCAACTGGACCTGACAGAGACGTATTCCAAAACACCTTAGCAACATGCCATCAAACAATTAGCGATATATCTCATCAAATCAAACTCTACAAAGATGACGTCATACCAAGCACGGCTAAGATGACGTCACAGCGCCGGAACCTCAAGACAAGCGTCGCAGCGCCTTCGCTCTCCGAATTCCAACCTCAGTGTCAGTGATCCACGCGTGACCAGCATGTAGACATCAATCTTGCAGGTCGCTATTGGGCCTGGCATAACTCGCCCAACTTTATATAAAGATTTTATCATTGCCGCGCGTTATTAATTGTCATATTGTAAGCATTAATTCAAGTGTACACATTACAGTATTTCCAATGTAAACAATCAACAATTCTGTCGCATTCATAAATCGCTCGAATCAATTTATTTTGTGTTAAATAAAGGAAGACAACTCAATCTATCAGTCAACCTCATTAATAACTTAATTAATAACATTACTTTGATATGAAAGATCTGGTGACCTCGGCCAAAGCATTTATTAAATACGATAATTTATAACCATTATCAAATAACGTTAATTAATTATCATCATTCCTTATAGTACCGATTTACTCACCAAACATGGCTACAAACTGGCCATTAAATATATAATCAATAATTATAAATTGGCTACTATAGTCCTCTCTTTTAGAAATATTAATTTCGGTGCTGGCAACTATGAAAAAATAAATTGTGAACAAAAGCCACAAAAGATCCTTTTTAGCATGTTTCCTTAAATTAATTTTTCGCCTCACAGTCACAGGTATGAGGATCTCAACAATAAACTCAATTAATGCCGATGTCTATCAAAAAACCATTAATAAACGTTGTTTTTGCTTATTTTGAAATGTAGGACCCATATGTGTTTGACTTATTATGTGTATTTGTGACATATTTGTTTGACCTATCATGTGTTTCCTGATTCAGCATTTTATTTTCTTTTGTTTTAGATTAATAGCATAGCTTGCAATGGCCTCTTTCGGTATAACAAGAGAAAAAGTGAAGCATTCTGTTTTCGGAACGCCAGCAGAGCTTCCAACTACCAACTTGCGAGGATGTATTCAAAGCTTATCTTAAACATAAGCTCATTACTGTAACATTTAGCACTCAGAAAGACGTTGAAATTATCGCGGAAGAAGTGAATGATATATATATATATCCGTGCTTTCATTCCAACAATCGACTTCAAAAGCATAGTAATTAAGGTAGAGAGATTAATTGGGAAGGGACAAGAACTTAGAAAATATCCCATGAGTAAAAGATCTTCAAACACTTATCAAAGTAAATATGATTCATAAATTTATTCGACATATGTTGCTGCAAGTGCTATGCCTCTGGTTCTCGTAAAAGAAGTGAGTGTAAATGCGCTAAGGCGGAGAAAATCCCGAATGATGAATGGGAGTTCTGGATTGATCAACATACTGAACGAAAAATGATTATACGGTAGGTAAGTTGGCCAAAGTGAAAACTTCAAAACTACAACAAATGGAAAACAAAAAGCATAAAAGAGAATTCTTCAAAGATAAACAAAAGTTTTGTCCAGGAAATGCAGTTGAATCTTTGTGATATTGGTGAGATCAGCTCTGAAAGTGAAAAAGGTCATCAAATGAAGATTTCGAATTGAGCGAGTACGCGTTAGATACAGAAGCTAGCACTTCTCAAAATTGACACCAATATCCAGAATTATGCAAGGCAGTTGATCGATGCAAAATAAGCAACCGTGATGCTTGTTTAATTACTAATGCTGTCTTAAAAGATCTTAATCTATTATCTGAAAATACTACGATTAATCCCAGTAAACTACGTCGTCAAAGAACCTTGTGGAGAAGCATAGAAAGAAAGAAGCATGAAGAACAGAATAAAGGAATAGTTTGCCTTGGATTTGATGGAAAAATTGATAAAACTCTTTCAAAAGTGGGAGAATGCCAGCGGACTTTGAATGAAGACCATTATGTGTTAGTTTCATTCAGGGTTTCGGAGCCGGAGTCGGAGCCGGAGTCGGTGGAGCCAGTGAATTTTGCTTACCTGGAGCCGGAGCCGGAGCCAGAAACCTTGAAAATACGGCTCCATGGTCTGGCTCCGGGCGATATATTGCTACCTAAATTGTTATTTGTTAAATATAGGTTTAGTTGCAAATTATAATTCTTGTAATATATTACGAAAAATGGTACCATAGGATTCTTGGATTTTATGGAGGTGTGGGAGTTGCAGGAATAATCTGCAAATTTCCATTTTTTAACCATTAAATATTTGGGAAAATTTGTCTTAACAACACTTAATTATATAGGTAAATTTTTTTTTATGGCGGTGGAGACCTTAGGTAGGTAGGTACTAACTATTTATCTAAGTAGGTAACTACCTAGATACATACCTAGTAAGGTTGGTCCTTCTGACTTGGATTGAACTATTTTTATTTTTAGGTCAATTATCTTGTATTGCTAAATTTCTTTTTTTTCAGATTCTTTGTAATTTGTACTTGATTCTTTAATTATAATTATCAGTCTATGACCCTTCATAATGGATAGAGATTCAATAAAGAAGTCTGATATATTCAAGTATTTTACTGAAAGTTCAGATAAGAAACACTATGTTTGTATTTGTGGTTTCTGATGCTTCGGGAAATATTTCAACGTGTGGAACTAAAATTACCAAGCCTCAAAGCAAAAAGCCTGATGTCTCCTCAAGAGCATATAATTTGAAAAGACACTTGAGTCGATTACATCCTGAAATATCAAAAATGATGGAAGAAAAGAAGCAAATGCTTGAGCTTTCAAGACCCAGTACTTCTGCCAGTTCAAAAACTAAAGCAAACCAGCAAAACATTACTAAATTGGACAATTAGTTATATAAATCTAGATATTTATTTTATAATTAACAGAATTTACTATAAAAGAGCCGGAGCCAGACTGTAAAAAATTTCTGCGGAGCCAGAAGTTTTTTTACCGGCTCCGAAACCCTGGTTTCATTTCCAGGAAACGAATATATTGACCATGTTGCTCCTGAAAGTGGAACGGCAAGTGATATTGCTAAAAAAATTATATCAGTAATTACTGACACCAACTCTGCATCGACTTTAAAAGCAGTAGTTTGTGATGCAACTAATGTAAACTAGAGCTGACATTGGGAAGACCATTACAATGGTTTATTTGTTTACTTCACACTAATGAGCTTTCCTTGAGAAAATACCTGGAAGTTCTTGACGGGCAAACGACAGGATCTAGAACAGTGGTTCTTAACCTTTTAACTACCATGCACCCTCTAGGAATTGGTCCTTCCCTCCACGCCCCCCTTCAATCAAAATAACATTCTCAATAACTTCTCAATATTAGCCCATGCTCTCGTTAAGAGAATAACAAATACAATTAGAGAAATTCCTGTTTCTAGGGGGGCGCGCCCCCCAGGTTAAGAACCACTGATCTAGAAGTTCACAGGGCAAAATCTGCAAGGATCTGAACTTTAATCCAAAGAACAGACCAATTGCAAAATTTCCACCTCTTGCTGGAAAAGTGATGGACTTACCAGAAGAAGTGCTAGCAGATCCTAGCAGTGACCAGCAATACCTCCATAAGGCGTGTTTGTCAATTCAAAACGGTCATGAAAGAGGTCCAGCTATCAAATTGTTAGAAACTGCTCAACCTGGGTCTCTCAATAATGCACGGTGGCTGACAAAAGCAAATCGTCTCTTACGTTATTACATGTCGAACGAAAAACCATCAGACACTCTTCAAAGGATTGCACATTTTATACTGAACTTTTATGCTCCTGCATGGTTCTATGTCAAAGCAAACTGGTCTTGTCAGGATGGGGCCAAAAACTTTTTCTTCACGATTGAGCTCTATCAAAAACTACATACAATCGACCAAGACATTATTCGTCCTGTGTTAAAAACAACTGTTACTTTTGTCATCCTGAAAATATCCTTTTATCTGCTATCGCTGACAAGAATAAGAATATTCGGAAGCTAGCAGTCGAAAAAGCGCTACAAGCGAAAAGGAGTGTTATGCCGGGTGAAATTCGAATGTTTGACTGTTTGACAAGAAATCCATCAGGCTCAACTTCTCAGCTTCGACCTACATGGTATGATTGATTGGAACGAAATGGATATTACTGTTCCTTTCTTACTCTCTGATGTTAAAGTAGCACTGATGACTGCGAAAAACTCATAATTCTTGACACATACCCGTGTCATTCCCATGCAGTTAAAAGAAATGTGAAGGAAATCTCTGCAAGTGAAAAAGTCTACGGACATGACGCCCGCCATGGAATGGTTATTCTCAGCAAGAAATCTCGGCTCGAGAATGCAAAAAGGGAAACACTCAGATTTTAAGTGAATCAACAAAGAGGATAGCAGTTACACTTTCTATAATTTAGTGATGAACACATGTTTTGGTTTATAAAAGGAAATATTGTTATAATTTTTAACCAAACTAAATTTGCTTCAAAATTTCGGTTTTTCTTCAAAATTAAGGTCAAAGTTGCGAGACTGCACATATTCATAGGCTATAAAAGTTGATGTTTTTATGATAGGTGGGTACTAGAGCACCTTTTCAGCCATGTTTCATACTGACAACTTGAGTTCGATATATTTTCGCCCCGCGCCCTAGTACACCCAGACACATCTCTTCGGGGCTGTGCAATTTTGGCGACGATGACGACGACTTAGAACAACTTAGAACGCAAGTGCACTTTTCCTTTAAGAAGTTAAGTTCACTTGGCGCGTTTTCTCAAAACGCGGGGTTCTCTCAGGACATAATCCCCGCATAAAGCGACGATCTAATGTGTATATATACGCATGTTTTTAGACATTTGTGAAGAAACGACTCGTCAGATTTCAATAAAGTACCTCTTATTTTAAGGACGGTATAAACGGTGTAATATGGTTTATGTTTCATTTAGTTATCCTTGAAATTGTGGTTTTGTTAGCCGGTAAAAAAGGTGGCCACCATTTTGGGGACACAGTGTATACATATACAGAGAGTGAGTGAGTGAGTAAATGTGTGTGTGCCGTTATTGTTTTTCATATTCAAATTACAGCCATTAATGAGGAAATGCCATCAACTGTTTACAAATTTCGAGGTTTTTTTTATATATACCAGTACCCATAACAGGAAGCGGAAAGGGACCTACTACATAACTAGACATCACTTTGTGCCGGATTCAGATGGCACTGCATGCAAACTGTTAGAAAAAGTATATATATATATATATATATATATATATATATATCAGGGCCGTAGCCAGGGGGGGATAGGGGGATATATCCCCCCCGAAATTCTTCCCAAACTTATAAATATATTCAGACAAAATACTTCTCTCTGTTTACTCCCCTTTCATGGAGCTCTTATTTTCTGGAATGGACTTACATTCCGACTCACCGAACTCTATAAGGAGCTCATGTCGATTAGTGAACTTACGCTTCCGACTCTTAAGTTTGCTTGCTTTTAATTGGTCCTCTTGCCTACGTCACGAATGACGTCATTTTCTATTAATGTGCCCATTGGCCAAGTGCAGTCGTCACTCATGATGTCAATTCCTAATATACGGTCAGTCATGCTGTTTACTTCCTTTGTTTTTCACGTGTTGTGGGTACTGTGAGTCTGTGACCTATTTACAATATGGCTAACAAGAGGCAAGCAAGTGTTTTAAATTTTTTTGAGCCTAAAACAAAAAAGAAAACAAACAGTGATTTAATCTGTCCTTCTGACAGTGGTGAAACTTCAAATAGAAGTGAAAAAACTGAAAATGTTGTTCAATTCTGATTCAATTCTGTTACTGAAAGAACTTTGTGCACCAATTTCTCAAGTTTTAAACAGAAGTCAGGATTTTACGGACAAAGAGTCTACAATGAAGGCTTTCACATTGTTAACTGCTATTGAGAGCAGCAATTTTTTTATATGCTTGGTTATTGTTAGTCAGGTGTTTGCACTACTGCATGGCCTTTGCACATTCCTACAGTCTAAACAATGTGATCTTGCTTCTTGCCTGAACCATGCCGAAGTTTTAAAAGATGAAATACAAGCCCTGAGGGACTCTGCCGATTCGAAATTTAAAGCAGTTTTCTGTGAAGCCGAAAACTTGGGTAAAAGTTTGGGTGCAACAATTCAAATGCCACCTTCGGTCGGACGGAAAGGTGATCACTTTGTTACACAGAATGTTGAAGAGTATTACAGACGATGTGCGTATGTGCCTTTCCTAGACTTTTTATTAAATGAACTAAATGATAGATTTCTCAACCATAAAACTGTATTACAAAAACTGTATTCGTTGTTGCCGAAGAGATCCATCTCTCTGACGGATGAGGAAGTGAAAAACTGCTGCGAAACTTTGTCCCTTCAGTGGCCTGACGATGCAAGCGTTCCGGTAAAGTTCGAGGGAGAACTGAAGATGTGGAGACGAACTTGGAGAGACCAAAATGAAAAGCCCATCGATTTCATTACTTCTTTAATGAATGCAATGAAGAAATATTCCCTAAATTCATGCATTTTTAAAATAGGTGCCACTCTGCCAATAACTACGGCCACTGCAGAAAGATCCTTTTCAACGCTAAGAAGACTTAAAACCTACATAAGAAATTCTTCATCTGAAGAGAGACTGAATGGTTTGGCCTTAATGAGCATTCACCGCCAATTAGAAATACAACCGGAGGATGTTCTTCAAGAAATGTCAAAAGGAAGAGGAAATTAAATATCGTCTTGTAAGGTAATGTAAACAATTTACATATCTTTGTTGAATATATATATATATATATATATATATATATATATATATATATATATATATATATATATATATATACTTAGGACGTCCTAGGTATATATAGGTTCATATAACCCCCTCCGAAAAAATTTCTGGCTACGGCCCTGATATATATATATATATATATATATATATATATATATCTGCGGAGAAAGTGATATATGATTAAAATACGAGTTGAACACTTAGTATATTGATCCATTCAAATAATTGCTATTTCGGATGATGGATTGATACTATCATCTTTGTATATGGATCAATCTGGGCCCATATATTATTTATAATATTTTTATTGACTTAAAACATGTACAGTTGCCCGCATATTTAACGTTCCTCGCCTCACAAGCGACTCCGTACTTGTGGCAACGCCACAGCGGTAGTGAAGGTACCCCAACTGGGGGAAGGTGGGGTGGAGGGGGGACAACCGAGTCCAACAACATATAACATTGACATACAGGTAAGGCGCTATTCAAAAATTATGTAACGCTATTTTTGCTAAAACCTGACACCCCTTGTAACGTTCCGTAACGTGTTGGGTGTGGGAAGTGTTACATAACATCCTGGGGGTGCCTGGTCTAGCGTTACAGAACGTTCCTGGGGCATTTTGGTGGGTATATCTCGTGTTGTGCTGTCGCCAGCACCGAAGACGGCCATGAGTTGTAGATGCAAACGTCTTCTCGTCAGGGAAGATAACTCTGTTCCAGTATGCGAGATCATCATTTATATGTTGGCGAACAAACGAGAGCCTGGCCTGACGATGTCGTTCCTTGATCCTCTTTTTCGGCAGGAGTACGGTGGTGATATCCTGCTTCACGCAACCGTCTCCTTACGGTGTCCACTGACACGCCTATATGTAGGTAGTGTCTCCCGGATGGCGACTGCGTTGTTGATAGGATCGTTCTGCACTTCGTTGATTATTCTCCGGTCTTTTTCTGGGGTGGTTTTTCTTGGTGCTCCACACTTAGGATGATCTAGCAGATTCCCAGTCTCCTGCCACCTCTGCACCCAGCGTCGAACAGTAGGCTTCGAAATTCCCAGTTCCATGGCTATGTCAGCTACAGAGAGGCCTGCTTCCCGCATACCAATTATCCGGCCTCGCTGTGCGATTTTATCTTGAGTTGGATTCATTTTCAGAGTCGGTGATCGTCATACGGTGTAGAAATATGGTATGAACATAGATCATGCCAGTAACCATATCAACACCTCGGTTTGGCCCATCATCGTCATTTCACAAACATTAGTATAATATTGTACGTGTTTATAAGTATATACTGTAAACTAGGTTAATTTCGCGGCAGCAAATTTTCGCTCTTTCATATCCTTGGATGAGTTTGCGACATCATAATTTCGCGGTGAACAGTTGCTAGTTATCTACAGATCTACAGAAGCTAAGGCTAACAAAGACCCTAAGATCCACTTTAAGGTTAGCTTGAGAGAAAGGAAAGAGGAGGGGGTTAAAGAGGAGAATAAGGGGTTAAGTGAGCAGCAAAACCTATCATTTGTGGGTTAACATTCATTCAGAAAAAGAGAAAAAGACCCCATCATCATCCGCCGGCCATGCCGACAAGTCGGAAAAATAGTCGAAGAGAATAGGAAAGGGGTGAAAGATGAAAAGAAGTAAAATAAGAACGCTTACAAACCATGCAAACACAGTCTTAACTCACTGCCATACCATGCAAACTACAGACATGCAAGTAAAGAGAGTTACAGACATGCAAGTAAGGAGAGGATAAGAAAGGAAAAAAAAAGTAGGTAAAGTATAACAGAAAGGGTTAGTTTACGCTACAAGCTACATCTACGTTCGTGTTAGTCTAATTTTTTTTTTTTATTGCTGGCGTATCACACGCTGGCATTAATCGTCAACAGACTCATCCTCGACCATCACCCCCAGAGCTCCTGTTGTCAGTTGTTTTTTTTTATTTTAAACAACGTTAATATTTTTAAAATGCCTATCTAAACGGTTCTTAAACACATTAACGCTGGTAGAGTTCACGACTGACGCGAGAAGATTATTCCACTTATCAATTACTTTAAACGTAAAGAAGTTTTTAGCGATGTTAGTAATGAAACGTCTGCCACGCAACTTAAATCCGTTATTACGAGTATTGCTATTATCGAAAGTGAACAGTTTTTTAAAAAATTTACGTTATCGATTTTATTAACGATTTTGAAAACTTCAATAAGCTCCCCCCTTAATCTCCTAGTTTCGAGTGAATGCAAGTCTAACTCTTTAATCCTATCTTCGTAAGACTCGTTGCGCAATGAAGGAATTAGTTTCGTGGCGCGACGCTGAACCCTTTCTAACCTATCAATATCGTCACGCAAATACGGGCACCAAAACTGAAATATATTCTAAATGAGGTCTACTAGGGACTTGTAAAGGGGCAATATAATATTCTTCGATTTAAATTCAAAATTACGCGCTATGAAGCCTAACATCCTATTAGCTTTTGCGCAAGACTCAAGGCACTGGTTCCTAACTTTTAAATCCTTAGATACGCGTACGCCTGAATCTACTTCCTCGTCAACACTCGCTAACACTCTATCATCCATCGTGTACGTGTAATTATTGTTACGAGAACCTATATGCAAAACTTTACATTTGTTTACGTTAAATTGCATCTGCCACTTATCCGTCCACTCCATAATCCTATTTATAATCATACAGATTAAAATGACGTCATGAATGACGACATTTATTCTGGACTGTGATTGGTCGAGGTTGAGGTCATATATGAAGGCAATTTTTACCTCTTGGTATGCAGATAAAGTTTCGGCAGCACTCAACGTAAATGAATCTCTCTACACTGAAATCTATTCATGCTAAATGGATTGTCTCTGCATGGGATAACCTATAGAAAATGAGGGAGACCATTTGGAAGGGTTGGGAAATTAGCGACATTCATGACATTCTTGTTATACAGAAATAATACAGTGTATAATTTAGAATGTTTTTACCGCTTTTACTTTACAATGTTTTATTACAATATACTGAATTTACTTTTCAAATAAAGTATTTTAATGATCTAAGTTTTATTTTCTTACTATCTTCCAAAGATTAGTTTAATTAAATTGTCAAATTTTCGCCTGCTGGATATTTTCGCATAAACTATATAGCCTACGTAAAAAACGTGAACATTTTCTGCAGACGATCATTTCCATTCACTAGTATATAAAAAGTTCTATTGTCGTACCTGTTCATATAGATTTGCAGTAATCGTAATGGAACCTTATTACTGTATAAGACTAGTAAACTATATGAAGTTCAACGCTGTTCACGATCATATTAATTGTTTATCTTTATGAACACATACATTACATTATAATTACCCGGATGTTAATGACTGCACATTTAATTGTCCTTTAGATATATATGTCTGTGTTATATGTTGTTGGACTCGGTTGTCCCCTTTCCACCCGACCTTCCCCCAGTTGGGGTACCTTGACTAACACTGCGGCGTTGTCACATGTACGGAGTCGCCTGTGAGGCGAGGAACATTACATATGCGGGCAACTGTACGATAGTTAAGACAGGAGGATGTTTGATTTAAAAATGAAGTAAATTATAGAGTAAAGATACTGTATATTATAAATATGATATTTGTCTGTATATTGTTTCTTTATTATTTGTACTTACCATTTCTTTGCTAAAGTAAGAATAAAAATATTTTAAAATTTTTGAAAGAAACTAAGAAATGCATCAAGAATGAAGAAATAACAGTTGTAAAGCGAGCTTAGGTGATGCTGTTATACTGAGAAGGCAAAGTACACGGTACTGTACACTCTATCGCGAGAACATCGAGTGTATCTACCCTTTCATTCGCTGATGATTTAATTGAGTAATTAAATATTTGGTCATGCTGTGTCGTATCTATATCATTTGACCCATCAATTACACATGACTGAAGAGTAGTCTGTAGGCTATAGACAATAGGCTAGCATTATTGTTGCAGCCATTTTATTTCCACGTGTTTTAGTCCTACGCTGCCATCAGTCACTAGCAGCATCTCACGTAGGCGGTTTGTACTGTGTTTGCACTCAAATAATTGATAGTAAACGTGGAAAGAATTTATTTAGGTAGTGTTTTTCTGAAGTATTTTGTTCGTGAATATTGTCAGAAGGTTCTTATATAACAGCAATTTGGTGTTGTGCTGTTACTTTTGTCAAAATTTTTACATTTGAGTTACCGATGATTATGTATAGCTGGTCTAAAAATATATATTTTTTATTGATATAAAAAAGTGTCTTAAGCAAAATATTTGTATAAACTATCAGTTAATATGAATCTGTACTAAACATTTTTTTTACACGGAAGTATGGGGACATTGTGGCATTAAAGTCAGCAATAAGAATTGTGTGCAAACAAAGAAAAAACAGTTTCACAAAGGAGCACGAACGAATGAAGGAAGAATGGAACAACTTATTGTGGATAGATGATACGAAAATTGAATTATTTAATAATTCAAGAAGAATATTTGCATGGAGATGTGGCCACAAAAAATAAATAATTATTATAAAACTGTTAAACTGGAGGGGGTCTAAGACAAAATTTAGTCGGGGTGGGGGAGGAGTTTTTCATCACAAATATGGAAATCAAATCGAATAAAATGTACGAGGGTAATTCAATAAGTATCCGCACTTTTTATTTTCACAATTTTATTTTCACATCTGATAGATTATAAACACATCACTTCTCAACATAGTCTCCCTGTTTCTCAATACACTTAGTCCAGCGATCCTAATGCCATCACAAAAGAATGTTTTTGGCTGTGTGCGTAGCCAGTCATGCACCGCCTCCTTCAGGTCATCATCGCCTTGGAATCGCTGACCTCTCAAATCGTCTTTTAGTGGTCGAAACAGGTAAAAATCCGAAGGTGCCAGGTTTGGACTGTAGGCTGGATGGTCGAGAACTTCAAATTTAAGTTCTTGAAGGCATTTTCTAGTCTGTGCAGCGGTATGAGGGCGCGAATTGTTTTGTAACAGAATAACACCTTCCGACAATCTCCCTCTCCGTTTTGTGCGAATTGCTTGCTTTAACTCATTCCGAAGCATGTCAGAATACGATGCACTTGTTGCTGTGGTGCCACGCTCTAGAGTCTAGATAATGTTCAAGGATAGGGCTTCGTGTTAGCATAACTTTACCTGCTGACGGCTGCACTTTGAACTTCCTTACAACGGGAGATGTTGGATGCTTCCATTGCATGCTCTGTTGTTTGCTTCCTGGTTCATAGTGATGGATCCAGGTTTCATCTCCAGTGCCTTCAAGAACTTAAATTTGAAGTTCTCGACCATCCAGCCTACAGTCCAGACCTGGCACCTTCGGATTTTTACCTGTTTCGACAACTAAAAGACACTTTGAGAGGTCAGCGATTCCAAGGCGATGATGACTGGGAGGCGGTGCATGCTACGCACACAGCCAAAAACATTCTTTTGTGATGGCATTAGGAAGCTTGTAGATCGCTGGACTAAGTGTATTGAGAAACAGGGAGACTATGTTGAGAAGTGATGTGTTTATAATCATTCAGATGTGAAATAAAAAGTGCAGATACTTATTGAATTACTCTCGTATATTTTGGTGCAACTCCTTTTTTGCGGTTGCACTTATTGCGCACGCTGGGGTTCGTTTCTTTCTGGATGACTCTGCCTATCCACTCAGTGGCCCTTCAATTTTCTTGTTTTCTTGGCTTCCTTGAAGCCCACTTTAAATTTCGACTTTCAATGTTAATTTTCCCTCAGCTTACAAGAGAGGCCTATTGCAAGGTAGCATAGAAACAACACACTCCCTCTTACAAAGTTTATTTAATTTCGCTCAAATTAGGACACAAATTTAAAAGAAATCAACAGACGTACAATTACAAATTTTTGTTCCAAAAACGAATTGTCAATTTAAAGAAAATGTTTGCAATTATTCAAGTCTCAGAAAGCAATTATAAAGAGGTTTTTTTTATCCGTGTGTAACTCTAGAACTAGCACTAAATTCATTTCCATCTAAGAAATTTACAGTAGTAGTTTACTTACAAAATTTGGGAAATTTACCATCAACAGTTCTGCGCGAGTTTCGCAGATTTTTCCGGGAAAAAAGTCCGCCAATTAAATCAAATAAATTTTCTCAAAGTTCTTTTTCGTCACTAACAATAAGGATCTTACAAACAAGTTCACGTAAAACAAAGGAAATTCAGATTTTAGAACAACGTGAAACAGTTTTAAATCAACTTAGAAAATTTTAATCATGCCACAGGGTTTAAAGATTCTCTAAGCCACTTCAACTTTACAGGGCAGAACTACAACTGCTTTATAACTAAGTTACACCTGAGGATTAGGAGACCCCTATCAAAACCATTTTCATTACACGACTTCATTCGTACAAATGTTACTGATCCTCTATTGGCTCTAATCTCAACTTCGTTAAATTGTACGCTCCGCCTTTCTTTATAGAAAACTTCAAATTAAAATTTAAAGTTCAAATTTAAAATCTAAAATTAGAATTTAAATTTTGTCTCGAGGGTTTCCCTTAGGCGAGACCAAAGAATAAACAAACCCAAACCTTTACGAGCTTCAATAATGAAAAACAACTTAAGCTATATTTTCCCCTTTGTAGATTAATTACTCGACCATAAATCTATCCAGGAATGTCAAACAATAATTTCTTTTCTTGATAACGCACTCAGCCTTTGGCTCTACCCTGGGTATCGGATCACTTTACTTTTGTATGTCTTCATTTCAAAAGATTTAAATTTTCACGCGAAATTAAATCGATTTCAAAATCCCTTCACTCTTTCTACCATTTTTATTTACATTTTGATATGAGATTTACGCATACAAATTCGCCGTCACAACAATATGTTGATGCATATATACTCATATGCTCTTATTTTATTTTAGTGGGTTGGTGAAATCTTCCTGTAGGTGGGCATATTGGGATGTTTTCCAGCCACTGGAGTAGGCGATATTGTTAAAATTGATGGAAGTATAAAAAAAGAACGGGAGCTTACCACTTTATCTTAGTGAGGAACGCCATCGATATTTAAAAAAAGTACTGATGGAGTCTTACAAATATTAAAACATCCTCTCAAAGCCCTGACGCTGATCCCATTGAACATTTGTGAAAGTATGCTTATCTTGCCTTAATTAAACCCTAGGTTAGAAAGAATTTGTCAGCGCGTAAAAAAGTATGGCGGATATTTCTTTCGGACTCTCCCCTTTTTGCTTCAAGATTTTCACTTACTTTTACATTTCTTTCTTTTCTTTCAACCTCCCTTCTTTGCTTTGCTTTAAAATTTCCACTTCACTTTAAATGTTCTTCCATCTTATTAACTTTCCTCCTTAAAAAGACAGCCTATCGGGACCATCCGGTCTTTTGCTGTTTGGTGTCCTTCGTATTTAAAAACTAGAGTAGCTGAACGGAACTCTAGTAATGTAAAAAACTCTTTCCAACATTGTATAGAAGGTTTGGAATAAAAATCCTCAAAAATACTTGCAGCAACTTACGTATCATCTTTGCCAGAAATATGTAATGCAATCAATCATTAACGCAAGTGCCAGCCACACGAAAACGTGATAATACTGAATACTGATGTGGTGCGCACCTTTTTTTTCGATTTCACTTCACTGACACCATTTACGTTGTGCACAACACCTTAATTTATGTGGTGCACACCCTTTTCCGATTGCACTTATTTCTTATGCGCGTGTTCGTTTATTTCAGGATGACTCTGCCTATCCACTCGGATGGCCTTTCAATTTTATACGCGTAGTTTCCCTCGGCTTACCTGAAGCCCACTTTGAATTTTAAATTTTCAATGTTAATTTACCCTCAGCTTACAAGAGAGTTCTATTGCAAGGTAGCATAGAAACGACACACTCCCTCTTATAAAGTTTATTTAATTTCACTCCAATTAAGACATAAATTGAAAGAAATATGCGGATCTACGATTACAAATTTTGTTTAAAAAATCAAATTCTTAATTTAAAGAAAATGTTTGCGAGTGTTTCAGTCTCAAAAAACATTTATACAGAGGTTTTTTTTATTTGCGTGTAACTTTAAAAACAACACTAAATTCAAATTTCGTAATCTAAGAAAAAGTTTACTTAAAAGTCCGTCAAATAAATTCGATTTCTTCTCACAATAACTGAATGGTCATGCACTAACTTCCCGGGTTTCCACGGGAACCAACTTCAACACAAAATATTGACTCTTCCCTGAGGAAACCTAATATGTCGCAAACTTACAGTTTAACATTTAACTTGAAGAAAATTAAATTAAACGAAATTTCGCAAAGTTCTTTTTTTTTTCTGGTCGCTAACAATAAAGCTCTTACACACAAGTTCGCGTAAACAAAGGAAATTCAAATTTTAAGTACAACGTGAAACAGTTTTAACTCAACTTAGAAATTTTCAATCACGCCACAGAGCCTAAAGATTCATTCTTTACAAGCCACTTTATTTTTACAGGACCGAACTACAACTAAGAAATCTAAGTTACACCTTAAAATTTCAAGGACTCCGCCTTACAATATTCTGAATGACCTATCAAAAACATTTTCATTACATAAGGTGGTCCCTACGAAAACTTTCATCCAAACATAAGGAAAGAAGGAGCTTTTCTTTTCCCTCAGTGGGTGTTATAAGAATCATTGTCCTTTGATTGGACATTGACATTCCCTTCCAAAAACAAAGCTCCTCCTTTTCCTTAGAATCAACTTAAAATAAAGTTCTTTCTTCGAAGCCACTTGGTTTCTCAAATTTATGACCAACGTCATGGTCCAATTTAACAAGTGGATTCGAAGTCTGTCTCGCAAAAGTTTAACCACGAAGCGAAGAGAAAACAAACCATTTTACATCTGAACCCGGCTAGCTTGTTTTCCCTTCTCTTTGAATCTAGGGCCGCTCCTCGACCCTACCATAAATCTCTGCCACAAGGCTATTCTGGGTTATACCATTAACGTGAGAACACAAAAATAAAAATCGAACGAACGTTAAACAATCTGAAACATTTTTATTTTAAACCCTGTAACAAGAAACCTATTGATATTCTTCAATAACCATACTCTAAACTACCTTGCTTTAGAGATTTAAACAACAAAATCTTAAAACTAAAATTTCTGCTATTCTCGTAAGAGATTTCGGCACGCAAATTTGCCGTCACGACACTGACTCTATTTCTTTAAAATGTTCATTTCAATGAACATTTCGAAAGTTTTGAATTATTTATTACCTAAGTGAGCAATATATCGCAACTGACACTACATATCGGTAATTATGTCGACGTCCTCGGACTTTTGACCAGTACTTTATGTATATACAGGGTGGCGCAAAAGTCGCGCATCAGGAATTTTCAGGAATAGGTACGGAATTTAAATTCTGTACCGATTCATCGATTTGTTGTACCTGGTATTCCATACATTAAAACCAAGCTCTCACCCTCTCGTCTATTGTTAATTTCGCAGCCATCCCCTATCTAAAAGAAAAAAAATAATATATAGTAAACACTGAAAATTCCTATGATGTGCGACTTTTGCGCCACCCTGTATATATTAATTCAGTTTATATTTCATCCTAAATGAAATTTTATACGTAGTTCATTGAAAGTTTCTTTACAAAACATCTTTTGCCCACCTTAGCAAGTATCTACCCACCCCTGAAGTTACCCCACTTCTTAAGTCACAAGGGGGAGGGAAGTGCCATCTGTCAGATCAGGTGGTTTGGCAGGTGGTACTGTGGTATATATATATATATATATTGTGTGTGCGTGCGTAGGCAACTGGGCATAAGTGAGGTCGTGTGTGGTGATAATTGAAAGATAGAATGGGGTAATTATTTTTTGTGAGGTAACACTTTTGATACTTCATAACATTAAAAAAATTATATTAAAAATCTACAAAACATTTTTGTCGGAAAAAAGATAGTCCTGATGAGTTTGGTTAGTTAAGATTAGGTTAGGGTAGGTTAGATTAGATTAGGCTAGATTAGCCAGTACCTCACTTTAATGACTGAACAGAAAACACTGTTGGAGTCCTCAGTTGCACCCGAAATACTTATCACGCTCTTCTTGGTTAAATTTGGTTTAGTTAATTAGTTTCATAGATATGGATTTAAAAAAGTCGGTACCTCACTTGTTTGTGTGTGCGTGTGTGTGTAATTACGTTATAAATAACTTAAGGCAAAATACATTCATAAAAGGGACAAAATGTATATTATCTATCGCTCTCTCCTCAGGATATAATCAATGAGATTAAAGATAGGCCTACACCTGCCTCCCTTATTTGTGTCTAAGATTAGTTAAATACACTAAAAGGTGTGTCTCAATTTCCACGTTATGTCAACACAGACGCAGCGAGTAGACCTGTCCAGCGAGTTTCATGCAGTTTAGTAGGCCTGTCGATAAAATAGTAATAGAACGCCGAATACCTATTTTAAATAATTTACAATCATGAGTTATTTCTTATACGCAATGAAACCATTTAAAGATTGAAATTTTTGTAATAGCAACAATTGACAATAAGGAAAATAAGAAATATTTTAATGATTTCTCCTCAACGTCGCGAGTAGCGACTTTTGCTAAAAATTACTCCTTCATCGATTTGAAGTATTTTCTGAAGTTTATTGAAATATTCACTGAACGTATTTCATTCTTCCACGAGCATTTTACAAAGCTCTTTGCACGTCGATGCTCGATGGAACCCTACTTTGACCTATCCTGTTCGTTCTTTTGAGTTTACCATCTCCTTGGAATTAAGATTCGATGATTTCAGTCAATATTCCTTCGACCGTTTTTTTACTTAGATAATGTGTGTAACACCTCGCAAAACGCTGTGGATTATGATTATCTTGCTGAAATATGGGCTTCTCGCCAAATGAACGAAGACCAGAAAGTATGGCGTGTCTCTGAAGGACGTTATAGTACTTTTCTTTGCTAAGGGTTTCATTTATTTCAACAATGTCTCCTCGCTCTTTGTTGGCAAAATAGCCATACTTAAATATTTGAACTTCATCGCAAATCCAGATTTTATTCTTACGCACTGTAAGATGTTTAGTCTTATCTTTTGAACAGTGGTTTTCGGGCTGCAACTTGACCCATCAAACCCTCTTCCCTGGACATCGTTTCGCAGTCAATGATGTAATATTTCCTGTTCTTGTGACATCGATTTCTTTAGTTGTCTGAACCCATCTTTTTCAGTTGTTCTTTCGTACATTGCTTTTACTCTTCCAAACCATTTATCGATTTTTGTATTTTTTATTCTCTTTTTTTAATTTGCGCTTTCGACCTTCAATCGTGTACTGTATATATATACAGGGTGAGTCACGACGAAATGTCATAACTTCGGGAGCTTATAGCTGAGGTCATTCTCAGTCAAAAACTTCAGATGGACATCGGTCCAATTCTTAACGGTTATGGAGCTATGGATGCTTGAATGTTTAAAAATAAGAATAAACGAACAAATGGCTGCTAAAGTTTTTGTTCATGAATTTACAATAACTGTTCAAAATGACTACCCTCGGCCTCAGTACACATCGCGGCTCGTCTGCGGCTCGGCTCGTCCTTTATGAGGATTGCAGCATCCACAATGCGACGGAGCAATGCATCTCGTGTTTCCACTTTTCTCTGGTACACCAGCTATTTCATGCGCCCCCACAGATAAAAATCTAGATGGGTTAGGTTCGGAGACCTCGGTGGCCAATTTTGTGCACCACCACGACCGATCCATCGACCAGAGAAGCGATCATCGAGATGCGTTCTCACTGCACGGCTAAAATGGGGAGGAGTTCCGTCTTGTTGGAAGTACATACAATGATACACAATCGTGTTGCCAAAGGTACATCTTCTAACAGTGGCGGCAGTTCGTCTTGCAGAAATCGTAGATAAATGTCACCTGTAAGACCACCTTCGAAGATAAACGGACCAATCAGCTGACCGTAAAGAATACCACCACGCATTGACACTGAACCGATGTTGAAAATTTCTTTCCACAATGGCATGAGGATTCATTTCTGACCACACATGTGAATTGCGAGTGTTGTTGACACCGTCGCGGGTAAATTGAGCCTCACAGAAAAAGACGTATCGATGCAATTCTCGATCGGCATTGAGCCAGTTACAAAATTCCAGCCGTTGGGCACGATCCCCAGGTTGGAGGTGCTAAACACGCTGTACGTAGTATGGAGACATGCCTTCTTCGTGTAACGTTCTACATACTCTCGTTTGAGGAACTCTTAAGGCGTGTGGAAATCCTTCGCGTACTAACATGAGGACTCCGCTGTACCATCTGAATAATATTTTCTTGTTCAGCCACATGACCCACATCTTGTTGTACCGGACGCTCAGATAAAACTAACGCTAGAAATGAACCGCTCACTCGCAATCTCCGGAAAACGTCGCTAAACACTCGTCGATCCTGAATTCTTCGATTTGCAAAACGTCGCTAGTATTCAGCGACAGCAACAGTAGTATTCCATCGCAAATCCGTAAACACACACCATATCGACATATTCGGCAGTCTCTACTGCATAGTTAGTTCGGTTCGGTAAGTAACTGTCAATTCAGTTCAAGATCACGCATGCGCATGCTTGAAATTCAAACATCCACATAGCTCCATAACCGTTAAGAATCGGACGTATGTCCAATTGTCCATATGAAGTTTTTGACTGGGAATGACCTCAGCAATAGGCTCCCAAAGTTATGACATTTCGTCGTGAATTCTCTCTCTCTCTCTCTCTCTCTCTCTATATATATATATATATATATATACGCAACACTTTCACAACAAATTTTTTTTTAAAACAGCTGATTGAGGAACTCCATTATTTTTTTTTTCCCAATTTCACGCTATTACTTGCCTTCTTGAGCGAGTAAATGGGTGATCGTCTGTCATGTTTCTTACGCAATTTCACTTTAGCCATTAAAGACTGTTTATGAATTATACAGATATTTCAACGTACACATATTATGTTTAAAGCGTTGCACACGATGGAAAGACAATCACATTTCCTTAAATAATAAAGATGGGTACATTGCAAAGTCGCATACCTGAAAAAAAAAAAAAAACTTCTAAGGGAGTAAAAATCGTTAAATACGACATTTTACGATCTTTCATTTCTATTTAAATTGACTGAAAAAATTTTGAAAAAATATATATTTTAAACTTAATTTTTTTGTGTGTAGAGAATGTTTATAAAGTTCTGAAATAAAACGAGGACATGGTGTTCCCGTATATAATAATAATAATTATAACCGCCAATGTAGATTAGGGAAGCTCTTTGGTTGTTCGTTTGTGTGAAATCTGTAAAATTGCGTAAAATAATTCATAAACTCGTGGTAAACAAAAAAAAACAAAAATTGTAATGTAAATAAAAGTCATTGGGAACAAATCGCAAAAGTACAGGATTCTAAAACGGCTTAAAATATTGTGCAAACTTCGTAAATATGTGCCAAGCATCATTCAGTGTTGTCAAATACTCTTCAGTAGATTTATTTGCGCAGTTGATAAAGTTTATGTTCTATTCATTAATGATAATAATGAGGATGATGATAATGATGAGGAGGATGATGATAATGGTGGTGATAGAACTGTTTGTGAGTTTTGAAGGAGGTTGTCCAAAAAAAGAGGAAAAGAATAAGTTTAATTGAAACTAAAAGAAAATGGACGAACTGTGAATAAAAGCAGAGAGGAATGTTGCCATTAGAAAAATTTCATTCAAACGAGACACACACACACACACACACACACACACACACACACACACACACATTGTTAGTTTACATGATTTCGGGGCGTGGGAGCATTTTTTTGTCCGCGGAGCGTGGGCCGCCCATGCGAAGGAGCGTGAAGATTGGGGAAAGGTGATGGAAGTAAGGGGCTTTGGCACTGATGTGGGGGAGAAGGAGGGGCGCGATTTTATAGTGCCAGAATATGAAAGTAGTGGGAGGGTATGGCGCCAGTGGCACAGCAGATTCTTGGTTACAGCTTCCTTTCTCCTACTTTTGTTTGTCGTGTCATTGGGGATATATATGTATATAGGGGATGAATTTTACACTTAACACATGAAATGAATGAATGATGCAAACCCACAAGGAAAAAGCTAAAACGATTCCAAGGCCTGACGAGGTGTACTGTTGAATACACGAAAGCCTTGGAATAATTTCATTTTCCTTGGAGTTTTGCATTATATTTATATATATATATTATTAGTGATGTAGCGGTTGTCATTTTTCATCGCTCTGCGGTTGCGGAGCTTACAAATAAAGCTCCGCGTGGTTGCGGTTATGTACCCTATAACATAATATTATCTTAGAATAAACAACACAATAAAATATCGCGTTATAGTCACACTTTTCAGTCTACAATATAATGACTATAATCTAAACTGTAAAAAGTATGTTTCCAGGATGCGGGACGAGGACCCCAACGCGTTTTGCATTCCACCAACCACTATCCCCAACCACCTCCCATTCGAAAGTGGTATATATATATATATATATATATATATAATATATATATATATATATATATATATATATTAGTGGTGGACCGGATGCCAGTTTTTCAACATCTGCGGATGCGGATCTTTAATTTCAGTATCCGCGGATACAGGTGCAGATATTTAGTTAATCTATCAATATAATATAGAATTATGAATATATGACATAATTTTTCAAATTTCGTGATATTGCTATTATGGCAGGCAATGCATAAGAATTAAAATTAATATTAATGTTTTCTTTATGATAAAAATAATAACTTTCTCAAGAGTTTCAGCCACAGAAAATTCAATGAAACAAGTTTCATTCAATTTTCTGTTACCAGCTATTTATATTTTGAGGTTTATATATTTGTTTGTTCATTAATAATAATTAATACTTTACATGAAGTGTGCATGACTGGGCCGTATAAGCTACTTTATAAGCTAATTTAATTGTAAATTGCATAATTTATTAGAGGTAATATCTGCATAACATCCGCAGTCAGAAGTGCGGATGCGGATGTTAAAAAGCATAACATCCGCAGTCAGAAGTGCGGATGCGGATATCCGGTCCACTAATATATATATATATATATATATACACACTATTTAATCCTAAAATTTTAATTGAATTGCTGGGAAACTGTATTTCAAAAATAAAAGTTTTTCATCTTTGTTCCCCTTCAGCCTTTTCCTTTTTTCATCGTAGATGATCCCTGCCCCACTAAATAATTATTCACTAGGAACACTTGAGGGAGGACATCCAAGGTATATATATGTCCGAGCCAGTTTGCTCAAATTTTTGTATTTCTTTGATTTGACCACCACCAAGCCAAAGCATCATCTTCCTGTCCCATCCTTTTCTCTTTGATATTTCTCGATCATTTTTTGCGAGTCTCTGCTTGATTCAGTTTAGGTCTCGTCATCACTATGGAAGCCAATAGAGCATTCATTGAGTCCATTGTTGTTATTGATTTACTCGTAGAAGCTGATGCCCGGCCTAAGTCAATGAGTGGTTTTCTTTGCCGGTGGTTCACTGGCTGTCTCCGAGTCCGATGATTTGAGTCTTGTTCATTTCATCACAAAGATATCCCAATTTGTCCTGAACACCTTTTGTGACATGTGAAGCGGAAAAAATTTTGCTTTGTACCTTGGATCCAAATAGGTAGCCAAAGAATACATGTTATTTGCTTCTAGGCCATCAAATCTCCTTGCTAGCTCTGTGCGCATTATCTCCTTCATTATTTTGATTCCACGATCAGCTTCAGAATCACCATTTCGAGGTTGCGGCACATTTTTCAAGGAAACGACGAGAGGGGAATAACCTCAGATATGGAAGAGGTGGAACAACTCATTCTTTTTGTGATATCGAATGGTTCCAGCACAGCCACACAGTTTGACAAGAGAGTGAAGTCGACGTTAGTGAGTTGTTACATTTTGGAGTTAGCAGCGCTATATAGACTCAGTGGTTCCTTCAACTTCAGTGTTCTCTGCATCATGTGATAAGTGCTGTTCCACCGTGTGGCAACATCATGAATGACTAAGTTCAGGTTGATCTAAGCGTTTCTGAATTTTTTTAACTCATCCTGCGCCATCGTAGAATGGTTGAAATGAGTAGCGATGGATCTAAGTTTAGCTAACGAGTCACTGAGGGATTTTTGTGGGGATAATCCACTTTTGATTACAAGTTGCAGTTTATGAACAGTGCAATCGATATTATGGATGCCAGTGAGAAACAAAACTTTTATCAGGTTTGCTCGTGAGTCGCGCATTACACAATGGATGGATGAATGGGCAATATCCCACTTCTGAAGCATCTGCTCAAATTTTTCTGACAAGTATTCTCCAGTGTGGCGATCTTCAAGTGGCATTACGCTGAGCACCAAAATGGTTCTCTTGAAGTCTTGATTCACTGCATGGCATGTCAAAGAGAGTAAAAACACTCCAGCCGACGTGTCTGACCATGCATCCGTTGTCAATGATACTTTCGAATCTTTTAGAGGCTCAAGAATTTTGAACACTTTCTTTGAAACAAAGTCATAGATATCGCTGCACACACACAAGATCAGTGTAGAACTGACGCTGTTTCACTTTATACTGTGGAGCTGTTTCAGCCATGAGTCTCATGAAACCTAAGTCTTCAACGTGGCTCAATGGCAAGTCATCCATTATTATCATTTCGGCTATGCGATAGTCCAGTGATTTTGATTTGGAATGATTTGATTCGCATCCCAAATTGACTTTTTCGAAGCAACTTTCAATCGTTTGATTCTTTTCTTTCACTGCACACTTTATTTCCTGTAGGGGTGTAAGAGACATTTTTTATTCCTTGATTCCTTGATTCTTTGACTGTTTATTAGCTTCATTTTCACTAGATATCACTCTATTATATTCCTTCTTGTGCATTGAACGCAGATGTTTTTTTAAGTTAGTGGTACTCCTTCCTTTTCGTGAATAGTTCTTATTACATATGACACACTTCCCTACATCGTTTGACACTCTCGAGAAGTACTTCCACACTGCACTCGTAGATCGCTCCATGATGGTTGCACCACAGTCTAACACTTTACTAATGGGTTGAAGCACGTAACGTTGCAAAGGTAGCGACGGAGAGCTAGCGCAACACAACCACCCTCACTCGTGTCTGAACAGATACTGAAGCTGGTGCTTTAGTTTAGTTTGTAACTTGGTAGTGAAGGTTGCCTAATTTCTAATAAAAAAGTGTTTTTATTTTTTTTATCAACAAAATTATACATCATTTTCTAGCCACCTAGCGTTGATAAATGTAATGTAAGTTATTACATCATGCATCTATCTATCCAGTCCAATTGGCAATTCTAGACATGTCGGAATTAGGGCGTAGCAAACTTTTACTTTTTGCACCCTTGTGTGAAGGCATGAGGCATGACAGGAACAGCATTTGGCGACGTTTATAGCACTTATAGCCATCACACTAGCATTTATAGCATTTGGTTGCCTTAATAAGAAGATATCCTCAAACACCACAATAACCACACTGATAAATGCGGTTGCGGACAACTGCTACATCATATATATATATATATATATATATATATATATATATATATATATATATATATATATGCCTATCACAACTAATGGAACACTACAACAACATTATTGATTCACTTGAAAGTAATGAAAACTATGATGTACTATACACAGACTTTGCTAAAGCGTTCGACAAGTGTGACCACGGAATCATAATACATAAACTGAAATATATGGGAATAACAGGAAAAGTAGGGAAATGGATATATAATTTCCTTAGTGAGCGGAGGCAAGTCGTTACAGTACAAGGAGTATCTTCATCAGAATCAGAGGTCCTTAGCTCAGTACCACAAGGAACAGTATTAGCTCCACTACTTTTCATAATCATGCTAACTGACATAGATGAGGACGTTAACAGAGACAGCACAGTA
This sequence comes from Bathynomus jamesi, assembly GCA_023014485.1. Lineage (NCBI taxonomy): Eukaryota > Metazoa > Arthropoda > Malacostraca > Isopoda > Cirolanidae > Bathynomus > Bathynomus jamesi. Next base: position 470,729 of record JAJOZX010003039.1, read on the forward strand.
ACATCCTTTGCGGATGACACAAAGATCAGTAGAAAAATAAGAAACCCAGAAGACATAGGATCTCTACAAACCGACATAAACAAAATCTACAAGTGGACTGAAGACAACAATATGAAGTTTAACACCGATAAATTTCAGCTATTACGGTACGGAAAAAGAGAAGACCTAAAGTGCATGGAATATTATACCCCAAATGGACAGGAAATTCAGAGAAATTCCAGAGCAAAAGATTTAGGGGTTGTAATGACAGATGATGCGAAACTTGAAACACAAAATAAGATAGCAGTAAACAGAGCAAAGAGAATAACGGGTCAGATATTGAGAACTTTTAAACGAAGGGATAGGAATGTAATGATTCCTCTACTGAAAACCCTGATAATACCCAAATTAGAATACTGCTCGGTCCTAACTTCCCCATATAAAAAGAAGACATTAGACAGCTGGAGGGGATCCAAAGAAGCTTCACAGCCAAGATCAATGGGTGCAAAGAACTAAATTACTGGGAAAGGTTACGAGAACTAGACCTATATTCACTGGAAATGAGAAGAGAGAGATACACCATTATTTACACTTGGAAAATAATGGAGAATCTAGTCCCTAATCTTACTCTGAATCCCATAACTCCCCAAACAACGATGGAAAGTAGAAGCGGTAGACTGTGTCGTATTCCCAAATTGAAGGCGAGACAGGGAACATCCTTAACCCTGAAAGAAAATAGTTTTGTAGTGAGAGGACCAAAACTGTTTAATCAGTTGCCCAAAGACCTAAGAAACACGAAGGGAGTTGCAGTGGAAATCTTCAAAGAAGACTAGACGCCTGGCTCAGAACAATCCCCGATGAGCCGGGCGTACCTGGCTATGTGAGGTGGAGAGCGCAAGAATCCAACTCACTACTTCACCAGGCCAACTCGAGAGGAGGGGCGACAAGCTTGACCTTCGCGAAATGAGAAATCATCACGCGGAACCTTTGTAAGGTTGTAAGGTTATATATATATATATATCCACGAAAGCATTTCCTTTTTAGGCCTAAAGCTTCAATACATTCATCAAGTACGTATCAAGTGGCATTGGAAAGGGTCGCCCTTACGACGGTTTCTAAATTACGACAAGAGACGCCTTGGGCGTCAGGGAACATTTATCACCAAATGCTTGACACGGAACGACATCTTGGATGGCTCTCCCACGATATGGTACGCAAACTTCAAGAAAATTAACCAAAGGAAAGACAACCTTCAGTATAGGAATCAACCGAGTCTCACCTCAAAATTTACCAGTCAAAGGTTCTTCAGTCATCGCTCGTCTTTGGAGATGCAGCATCTTGTTAAAGAGGCCCTCGCTTCGGCTTACTTGTAATTCCTTTTATTGGGAAAAGAACGCTGAAATTTATTCGTGCGTCTTCTTATAAATAATTTTAATAATCTAATTTAATTAATTTATAATATAGGGAGGGTGTTATCAAATTATGTTTCATAAATTAGTCTACATATTCAGAACATCAAAGTGAACAAAAAAGTTCCAGTGAACATGAATCCGTAATCGCTTCGTTTCCGAGATAATTGATTTTTTGCCGAAGACGATCCAACTAAAATGAAAGTCATTAAAGTTTATCAAGTTTATTTACAGCAAGTGCTCAAAATGGTTTCCCTGCATCAGAGTACAATCGCGTATTGTTTCTGAACAATCTTAAACACGTTGCCACAATTCATCTATGTTATTGACTTTTCTTGCATAAACAAGGTTTTTTAAGTAACTCCACAAGAAAAAATCAATTGCATTTAGGTCCGGAGACCTGGGTGGCCAATCGTTATACTAATTTATGAAACATAATTTGATAACACTGTGGTATATATATATATATATATATATATATATATATATATATATATATATATATACACACACACACACACACACACACACACACACCTTTCAAAGGTTCCGCGCGATGAGTCCTCATTTCACGAAGGTCAAGCTTGTCGCCCCTCTCGAGTTGGCCTGGTGAGTTGGTTTCTTGTACTCTTCACCTCACAGAGTCAGGTACGCCCGGCTCATCGGGGCTTGTTCTGAGCCAGGCATCTAATCTTCTTTTGAAGATGTCCACTGCAACACCATTCGTGTTCCTTAGGTCTTTGGGCAGCTGATTAAACAGTTTTTTTCCTCTCACAACAAAACTATTTTCTTTCAGGGTTAAGGATGTTCCCTGTCTAGCCTTTAATTTGGGAACACGACACAGTCTTCCTTTTCTACTTTCCACCGTTGTTTGGGGAGTTACAGGGTTCAGAGTAAGATTAGGGACTAGTTTCTCCATTATTTTTCAAGTGTAAATATGGTGTATCTCTTTCTTCTCCCTTCCAGTGAATATAGGTTTAGTTTACGTAACCGTTCCCAGTAATTTAGTTCTTTGCACCCCTTGATCTTGGCTGTGAAGCTTCTCTGAATCCCTTCCAGCTGTCTAATGTCTTCTTTTTTATATGGGGATGTTAGGACCGAGCAGTATTCCAATTTGGGTATGATCAGTGTTTTCAGTAGAGGAAGCATTACATTTCTATCCCTTCGTTTAAAGGTTCTCAATATCTGCCCAGTTATTCTCTTTGCTCTGTTTACTGCTATCTTATTTTGTATTTCAAATTTCGCATCATCAGTCATTACAACCCCTAAATCTTTTGCTCTAGAATTTCTCTGAATTTCCTGTCCATTTGGGGTATAATATTCGATGGAATTTATGTCCTCTCTTTTTCTGTACCATAACAGCTGAAATTCCTCAATGTTAAACTTCATATCGTTGTCTTCCGTCCACTTGTAGATTCTGTTCATGTCTGTTTGTAGAGATCCTACATCTTCTGGGTTTCTTATTTTTCTACTGATCTTTGAGTCATCAGCAAAGGATGTTACTGTACTGTCTCTGGTAACGTCCTCATCTATAGTATGTCAGTTAGCATGATTATGAAGAGTAGTGGAGCTAATACTGTTCTTTGTGGTACTGAGCTGAGGACCTCTGATTCTGATGAAGATACTACTTGTACTGTAACGACTTGCCGCCGCTCACTAAGGAAATTATATATCCATTTCCCTACTTTTCCTGTTATTCCCATATATTTCAGTTTATGTATTATGATTCCATGGTCACACTTGTCGAACGCTTTGGCAAAGTCTGTATGTATTACATCATAGTTTTCATTACTTCCAAGTGCGTCAATAATGTTGTTGTAGTGTTCCATTAGTTGTGATAGGTTACGGGCAGGCAGATCATGCCTTTGTTGGTTATTTAATTTTTTCTGAGTTTCCAAAAAGTCATAGATTTTCTGTCTAACTATTCTTTCAAATATTTTAGTGAGATGAGATGTAAACGACACTGGCCTATAGTTTTTGGCCTCGGATCGATCTCCTCTATATACTGGAACTATGTTCGCGCTCTTCAGGATGATCGGTATTTCTCCGGTGTCTAGTGATCGCCTCCTCCATATCCAATATAGGGGTTCAGCGATTGCATTTTTGCAGTTTTTGATCAGTGTGGCATTCCATTTATCCGGTCCTGCCGCTGTGTGTGTTTTTAGTTTCCCTATAGCTTGTGTAATATCATCTGTCGTAAAGTCGAAGTCCGTTATGCTTTCCCCTTGTAGTTCTTCTTCAAAGAACGGGTTTCTATCGCATATCAGTTTGTCAGTTTTTGGGATACTGAAAGATGATTCGTACTGAGCTCTTAATATTTCAGATACTTCTGTTAGATCATCAGATAAAGCTTTCACTGTTCTCGTTTTTCAAAGGTCCGATAGTCGCATGGTTTTTCGACTTTCTTTTTGCAAAATTATAGAAGTACTTTGAGTCAACCTTTATCGCTTCTATAGCGTCATCGTCGTCTTTTTCTGTATGCTTCTCAATTAGTTCCTGTATGACGTCATCGATACTCTGCAGTTTATCATTTAATATTTTTCTGATGCTATCTTTACAGTTTCTTAATTTTGCAGTCACTCTTTTTCTCTTTCGGAACAATGACCTCTTTTGTCTCTCGAACCCGCTTCTCTTTCCTTTTTGTTGTATTTTTGGGACACGTCTTTCCACAATTTCTAATGTCTTCTCCTCTAGTCATTAGCATATACGAGTGTGTGTATATATATATGGATGAATTTCACAATTAAACACGTGAAATGAATGAATAATGCAAACCCACAAGGAAAAGGAAAAGTTATTCCAAGGTCTTTCGTGTATTCAGAAGTGCACCTCGTCGGGGAATGAAGGAAGGCGAGCTGACGAAAATATATACATATGTACAACGGGACAGAAAAATAAGAAGATTAGCACATGATTAACAAGAGTTCATTAAATAGAAAAGGTATTTTAAGAGGATATTGTCAATTTTATACATTCCCGCACTGTTATTGAAATTATTTTTAAAATGGATAAATGCACATTCTAGAATATTCTTTTCAATTATATGTGTTTTTAACGAGCGCTTTAGAACTATCCCACTTGTTACTATAATTACATCTATACATATGGTTAAACAATGTATTAGAATTATTTGCTGTTCTACACACATATTTATGCTGTTTTACCCTAATATCGAACGTTTTTCCCGTTTGGACTATATGTACCGAGTTACATTGTGTACATCCGATCGAATACACACAGCTAACTGCATTATCCGGACTATTCTTTATTAGGCGTGATTTAACAGTATTATTGTACTTAAAGACTACATTGATACCACTTGCTTTAAGTAAAGTCGGAAGATATTGAAAATTTACATGGTAAGGTAGGCTAAGGATATTTTTACGCTCAAATTCCTTTACAGTTACACTATTATAATACCTATTCTTGGCTTTCCTAAGGCAGTTATCTAGAAATGAAATAGGATAACATAATTTAGTACCAATATTCATGATATTGCATAATTTGGAATCTAAAAATTCTGGACTGACAACTCTCAATGCTCCTAGAAACATAGCAGAGAAAATAGAAGATTCAATCGAGGGATGATGCTGATGGTCAGAATAAAAATGCACATAAGAATTATTATTAGTCGGCTTACAATAAACTTCAAATTTGAACTGATTAAAGCATCTCCAAATTTTCAGATCCAGAAAAGATAAGCTTCCATCATTTTTTTTCAACCGTGTTCTTAATAGATGGGGCTAAATTGTTGAGCCTTCCAAGAAATAAGTCAACATCCAAATTATTACGTCAAAGACATAAAATATCATTTATATACCTATACCAAATAAGGTTAAAATTAACAATAGTAGACAAAATTCTGCTTTCAAAAAATTCCATATGTAAGTTAGCTAATACTAGTGCTTGCATAATACCGAAAATTTTCAATACCGGTATTTGGAGGCAATTATGCTAATCCCGGTATTGATACCGGTATTATGAAAAAAATAATTTATTTTGATTTATTATGGTGCCACCCTACCAACCCTCCCACAAGTCTGAGGGACTTGCAGTACTCACCATATTTACTATAAATTAATGACCCAACTCCAAATAGATGGCATTCTATTCGAAAAAGTTTATACAGTAAATTACTAAATTGTAATAAAAATATTATTTGAATTTTTTTTTAGCATATTATTATTATACAACTACTGGGGTAGATAGAAATTATTAGTATCTAAATATTTATTTCTTAGTTTGATTTTGAAAGTATGCTTTGAGGAAACAAAGAGCATCTAGGGATTGTTCAGATAGACTTGATCTCAGTTTCGTCAGAAATAGGCCTGCAGCAGAAAAGGCTCTTTCTGATTCTGCACTTGTAGGTTTAATTGAAAGCAGTGCCTTGTACAGCTTCTCTAAATTCTCACTTCTCTGTAAAGTAACTTCCAAGCTTTTAAATTCATTAGTAACATCAATATCAATGGAATTTTTTTTAGATGGCACTTTTCCTAGTTTGTCCATTTCTTGCATGTATTCACTCAGTAATGAATCTGCTTCCACTTCAGTCTTATTTGCAGCTTATAAAAGTTAGTGCAATAAATAGTTTTCTTTGATAGAAAGGAATAGAAAACGAAAAAAGGAGGTTAACTGCAAAATACCCCGAAACTTTTTTTTCTCCGAATCCTCCAAAAACAGTTTATTTGCCTATCGGGGACTAAATTGCCTAAATTTTACAATAGCAATTTTTGTCAATACCGAAAACCTATAATGTCGGTATCGGTATTATTTGTACTTCTTCAATACCGGTTTTAACCCCTAGCTAATACCGGTCAGAGGAAATTCCCTCTCACGGGTATTAGCTAACTTATACATGGAATTTTTTGGAAGCAGAATTTTGCCTACTATTGTTAATTTTAACGGATCTTTTCCGTTTGACTGCCGCCATTGAAACATAATTAAACTTTTTGTATTCTTTATAAGGCTAACTAACAAAAATATCACAACCTAACCTAACCAATCGTCAAGGTCGTACAGTTGACCTAACGATTGGTTAGGTTAGGTCGTGATATTTTCGTTAGTTAGCCTTATAAGGCTAAGTAAAGAAGGCTGGGGGCACTCACCTCTTATGTTTCAATGGCGGCAGTCAAACGGAAAAGATCCATTTTAACTTTGTGTGGTACCGGTATATAGATGATATTTTATGTCTTTGGCCTAACAGTTTGGATGTTGACTTATTTCTTGGTAGGCTAAACAATTTAGTTAGGTTGAAAACGAAAATGATAGAAGCTTATCTTTTCTGGATCTAAAAATTCGGAGATGCTTTAATCAGTTCAAATTTGAAGTTTATCTTAAGCCTACTATTAATAAAATAATTCTTATGTGCATTTCTGTTCTGATCATCACCCCTCGATTGAATCTTTTATTTTCTCTGCTATGTTTCTTAGCACATTGAGAGTTGTCAGTCCTGAATTTTTAGATTCCGAGTTATGCAATATCATGAATATTGGTACTAAATTATGTTATCCTATTTCATTTCTGGATAACTGCCTTAGGAAAGCCAAGAATAGTATTGTAATAGTATAACTGTAAAGGAATTTGAGCGTAAAAATATCCTTAGCTTACCTTACCACGTAAAATTTCAATATTTTCCGACTTTACTTAACGCAATTGGTATCAACGTAGTCTTTAAGTATAATAATGCTGTTAAATCACGACTAATAAAGAATAGCCTGGATAATGCCAGTATATATAGTCCAAACGGGAAAAACGTTCGATATTAGGGTAAAACAGCATAAATATGCGTGTAGAACAGCAAATAATTCTAATACATTGTTTAACCATATGTATAGATGTAATTATAGTATCAAGTGGGATAGTTCTAAAGCGTTCGTTAAAAACACACATAATTGAAAGGAATATTCTAGAATGTGCATTTATCCATTTTAAAAATAATTTCAATAACAGTGCGGGAATGTATAAAATTGACAATATCCTCTTAAAATACCTTTTCCCTTTAATGAACTCTTGTTAATCATGTGCTAATCTTTTTATTTTTCTGTCCCGTTGTACATAACTTATGTATCATATATATTTTCGTCATCTCGCCTTCTCCTTTCATTCCCTGACGAGGTGTACTTCTGAATATACGAAAGGCTTTGGAATAATTTTTCCTTTTGAGTTTGCATACACACACACACACACAAACACGCGCGCGCGCGTATATGTCACATGGTCATAAATTCCATGTTACATATTATGCATTCGTCCATGACGCACATGCATTCTTTTCGTTTAGCTCAAATCAAAAATCACGTCATCATCTTTCCCCCACCGATGTGAATTACCCATTTTCCCCATGTAACCGCTCTGCTTCACTTTAAGATATTAATCTTCTCACTGAACTCCTAAAAAATGTAATTCGAAATGAAGACGCACATTTCTACAGGGTGTTTCAAAAGACGAATAATATATATATATATATATATATATATATATATATATATATATATATAGTGGCAGTCCTAAGTATTTGTACAGATAAATATTTCAGTTATATGCGTACTTACCTTTTGTACCAGGCATAGGATAGTTAAGAAAAGTTTACTGTTCGTTTGAAAAAATTCAACAAATAAAAAAAATTGGTGTAACTCCAACATATAATGTAAAACATCAAAAGATTTCAAGAAAATAAAATAAAGTTAAAATGCAAAATTTTCGTACATTTACCTATAAAATTAATTAATACTTAAAAATACTATAAATTAATTAATACCTTTGGCTTGAAGAATTTAAAATTTTTATCAGTAGTTCGCTGTTTATTGATGAGAGACTGTTGGCAATTCTGAATTCTAGATTTTTCTCTGTGAATCTTCATGGAAGTAATAGTAAGAAATGGGTCGTCTTGGTAAAGAACTGTCTACTGTATAGATCTTAAAGCATCTGTTATTGCTACGCACGAGTCTGGAAGAGTGATAGGAAGATAGGAGAACTCCTTCGAATTTCACTTACGACGGTTGCTACAGTTATAAAGAAATGGGTAGGTTTGGAACAATCAAAACTCTACCAAGATATGGGCGACCTTCCAAGATTTCAGAACGTACAACTAAGCTGATTGATAGACTGGCTGCTGCGAATCCACGAGTGACTGACTGCGGGTGATACTTGCCAAATTAAGACGAAGGTTGATGTCCATCCCTCTACTATACATCGTACATTGAGAAAGAATGGTCTGCATGGAAGATTTGCACGAAGAAAACCTCCGCTACGAAAAACGCACGAAGAAGCTCGTTTAAAGTACGCCAAGGATCATCAAAATGATGAATTTGCATTCCGGAAGAAAGTTCTCTGTACAGACGAGACCAAAATTGAATTATGATATTTCGGGAACAATGTTTGGCAGAAATCAAATACTACATTCGAGATAAAAAAAAAAAAATCCTACGGTTAAACATGGTGGTGTAGTTCGCTTCTTGGGGATACTTTAATTAGGCTGACCATACGTACCGTTTTGTATGGGTTTTTGTATGGTTTCTGTCACTGAAGAATAATTGTAAGCTCAATATGTTTATGTACTTACTTTTTCATGAATACAGAATATTACATAACCCCCGTCCCTTTTTTGCCATCCCAATGTCCCGTTTTTGTCTCGAGGAAATATGGTCAGCCTAACTTTAATGCTTCTGGTCCTGGAAAGCTCGTTGTCATCAGTAGAATCTTGAATTCGAAGAAATATCAGGAAATTTCAGAAAATGTATTGCCTTCAGTTCGGGAGTTGCGAATGGGGTACGCAGGTGGGTACTGCAACAAGATAATAATCCAAAATATAAAAGTAAGAGCACCATGAAATGGCTTCAACAAAAGAATATCGAGCTTCTCGAGTGGCCCAGTCAAAGCCCACATCTCAATTTAATCTAGAATTTATGGTCAGATTTGAAAAAAGCCGTCCGCGAGAGAACCCTTCGAATATGAATGAATTGCAACAATTTTCTTTAGAAAGAGGGGCCAAAATTTGCGCTGAGAGATGTCGAAACCTTATAGAAAATATCCCAAATGAATCATCGAAGCCATTCAAGCAAAAGTTGGACACACGAAGTATTAAATAATTTTGTAAGTAAATGTACGAAAAGACTTTTGCATTTAAACTTTTTATTTTCCTCAAATTCTTTGATGTTTTACATTATATAAATATTGAAATTAACATATAATGGTAAACTTTTCGTAACTATTCTATGTATGGTACAAAATAAGGACGAATGTAAGTGAAATATTTCTCTGTACGAATACTTATGAGCGCAAATTAATATGCCTAAGGCTAAATCTCTTACTAAAGTAGGAACAAAAATTTTAGTTTTAAGAGTTTTGGTGTTTAAAGAAAGTAGTTTAGATTATTGTTATTGAAGAATATCAAAAGGTTTCTTGCTACAGTGTTAAAAAAAAAAATGTCTCATTGTTTAAAATTAGTTCGATTTTAATTTTGTCTTCTCACGGTATTTGTATCACCCGAGTCACCCTTGGGGTAGAGATTTATAGCAGGGTCTCGAGAATCGTCTCTCAGTTCGAAGTAGGGTGGCAGACGTCCGGCTTCAGGCCGGACAGTCCGGTCCGCCTTTTGAGCACTCTGTCCTCCATCCGGAGCCACCTTGAGCCGGACGTTAATTTGTCCTCCTTTTTGGGGTCCGGCTAAAAAGAATTATATAAATTACCTCGGGTACACTTAAAATAGCGGGTACTGAAGGCCATAATAACCGTTAACATATTTTTATTATATGTAGTTGGCAACACTGCTGATAAGCCGCATTTGTTTTCAATTTCATGACTACGAGTCGGACAGTCAGTCTGCCCAAGGAGTAAAAATGGATATTCATTTCTTTCAGTTATATATATATATATATATATATATATATATATATGTTAACGTACGGCCACATACGCAGTGTCGTCCTTTTTGGAAATTTAGAAATGGCCACCCTAGTTCGAAGGGAGGGGAAAACAAACTGACGTGGCTCAAATGTAAGATGGTTTGTTTTTTCTTTCTTTCGTGGTTAAACTTTTGGAAACTGACTTCGAACCCACTTGTTAAAATGAACCATAAGGTCAGTCACAAATTTGAGGAAACAAGTGGCTTGGAAGAAAGGACTTTATTTTAAGTTGATTTTGAGGAAAAGGAGGAGCTTTCCTTTGAAGGGAATGTCAAGGTCCAACCAAAGGACAATGATTCTTGCAACACCCAGTGAGGAAAAGCTTTCGTAGGAATGGTCTCGTGTAATGAAAATGTTTTGATCGGTCATTCAGAGTACTGCGAGGCGAAGTCCTTGTAATTTTAAGGTGTAACTTAGATTTCTAAGTTAGTCGTAGTTCCGTCCTTAAAAGTTAAAGTGGCTTTTAAAATGAAACTTTTAAACTCTGTGGCATGATTGAAAATTTCTAAGTTGAGTTAAAACTGTTTCACGTTGTACAAAAATCTGAATTTCCTTTGTTTTACTCGAACTTGGTTGGAAGAGCTTAATGTCAGCCGACAGAAAAAGAACTTTGTGAAATTTCTTTGAATTTAATTATTGTTTACATTAAACGTTAAACTCGTAAGTTTGCGAAATATTATGTTTCCTCAGGGAAAAGTAAATATCTTGTGGTGATCTTGTTTCCGAAGAAACGGGTAAAGTTAGTGCATGACCACTTGAAACGTTTAACAAAATGTACTCGATTTAATTGACGGACTTTTTTCCTCGAAAATCTGCGGAATTCGCGCAGAACTTTTGAGAATAAATTTTTTTGTAAGTAAACTGCTTCTGTACCTTCTTCTTAGATTACGGAATTTGAATTTAGCGCTTTTCCAGAGTTACACACAAATAAAACCCTCCTTTGTATAAATGCTTTTTGAAACTTGAATAATTATAACATTTCCTTTAAAATGAAAATTTGATTTTTTGGAACAAAATTTGTAATCGTACATCGGTATATTTCTTTTCAATTTACGTCCTATTTTGAGTGAAACAAAATAAACTTTATAGGAGGGAGGGTGTTGTTTTATGCTACTTGCAATGGGCCTCTCTCGTAAGCTGAGGGTACATTCACACTGAACTTCGAAATTCAAAGTGGGCTTCAAGTAAGCCGAGAAAACTACGTGTATAAAATTGAAAGGCCATCCGAGTGGATAGGCAGTCATCCTGAAACAACGAACGTGTGCGCGCAATAAGTGCAACCGAAAAAGGAGTTGCATCACACACACACACACACACATATATATTTTATTTATTTATTTTCTATGATTCCGACTTTTGAAACACCCTGTATAATGCATTGTTGTAAAAACTTTTTTGTAGCTACGAAAGTTATGATTCCATTATATAATTCGTTCCTCCTCAAATTTCTCTTTCCGAAGTATAAATTTCAACCCTATTCA